>CM060200.1:20448473-21048473 GCA_030562195.1 Nipponacmea schrenckii | reverse complement strand
CACCATCACTTTTAGTCTTTTGTTCGGAAATCATCTGCTTTAACTCTTTTATCTCTTCTTCCAGGCTTTTCTGCAAGAATTAAAAACATAATGTCCCTGATAAACACTACAGATTTCCAAATGACAGGCTAACACATCATTTATGCCGACATGAATTATTGAATATAAAGGGCAACTTTCAGCTATAATTCTTGGAATAAATTCAGTTACATTGTATATTGAACTCTAATCTAATCGTCCGGGATGTATTCATTAACACTACCATCTTTTGAATTAATCAAGAAAAGGCTTGTGTAAAAATGGACCCGATATTCTACCTTTTTTATTTCATCGTTTACTTTCCGTAATAATTCGTGGGGATGTTCGGTAGCTGACATGTATATAAAGTTTGAGGCCCCTAAATCTAAATCTTTGACGAAAATTACCAGAGCTCTAATTATTATTATTATAAGTACGGCCATTTTGATTCTATTTAGTATTGCAATTTGTGTTTTGAGCATCATTTAAGATCATGTGTCGACGGTTTGCTATAACAACTCATAGAGGGATGCGAGGCATCGCAGAGTAGGCAAGTATGTTTGTAAGTGCAATTGGACTTAATACACCTACCCAGGTAGTTGAAATCAAAATATTCTAGGCATCTGGAAATTATTTCAATGCCAGGTTAGCGTTCATGGAGTCTGAATCATGTTTAAACAAAGGACGTACTTATTGTCCCGTAGGAGATATCCATATTGTGAGAACGTTTTAGACGAAAGTGCTCGACAAAGCACTCCCATTCCACGCCTTTTTACTCTAGATGCTCCCCTTACCTGTCTAGTGTATTTTAGCATATACTGCGTTTCTCTGGGATGCGTCGTTAAATATACTGCCATATAAGCATCTATCCATTTGCTCATGTTAGTAATTTGATTTTTGAATAGCAACTATTTCATCTCTTAAAATAGCCAAATTTCTTTCGATGCTATCGGGATGGACTGGATAAGCAAGGAAAACATACTTGCAATTATAAACCTTTTCCGTAAACGTTGGGATATATTAGCACTGAGTTGGTCTGGATTTCATGTTGAAATAGATTACTACTTATACAACTCAATATCAAACACACATGTATCACGCAAAAACCAGTTAACAGTAAGCTAATATTTTCATTTCAGCAATTATGAAGAAAGTTTAATTTATGGATTGAGTAAAAAATCCTACAATCATAGTATTCAAACCTAGACAGGTTATCAAAAAAAAAAAAAAAAAAAAAAAGAAAAATTCCTATTCCGTTTAAACTATCTAAGCAAATAACATACATGTATTTAAAAGTTATATAAGACAGCGGTGAGCAGTGATCCAGTCAACAATTTTTTACAGGCCTTAGGAGGGAATTTACACATAAAAGGCTAAAAATCCTCTTTAGCTCTAAGATCTTTTGACAATTTTCTTCTGTTGCGTGAAACGCTGGTGATAATGAGTTAGTTTTTATTGCAAAACACAGGAAGTTATGACGATATAAAAGTTTGAGAAGAACGTAGGCAGAACTACTGAATAAAAAGATTGAAATATATGGTCTATCCATTTCGAGTTCGAGATACAGAAAGATCGAAAATGTCAGTTGTTTTACCTGCAATGATGAAATTACCAAGTGAAGAATTTGTGTGGATAGAAGGGGGAACCATTTCTACAAGAATCAAGGGTGTATTTTATACATTGCGGACTCTACCTTTGTTTATGGGAAATCAAAAGAGCTCGTTGCTAGCGAATGAAGAACAAGGAGGATATCACATATAATATGTTCTATGCAGTATATTGGCAGTAGTTCCAGTTTGGTCAAAATGATCAAAGCTGTTAACGATATACTAAGTGTGCAATATCATCATACATGTTTTTATAACAGTGGAACTCAGACACAATGAAGTAGTCGGATAATTATCGTAATCTTACTATAATCTTGCACAAATAGTGTATCATTATGATTCCTTAGAAAGATAGGATAAATTTATCATCATTATTATTACCATCATTATTTTTATCATTATTATTATCATTATTACTAGCAATACAAGCATTATTATAAGAATAATAAGTATTATTATTAGCATTACAATCATTATTATTATCATTATTATTAGCAATATTAGTTATACTAGCATTATTATTATGATTATTATTATATGCATTATAATCATTATTACTAGCAATACAAGCATTATAATAAGAATTACAATCATTATTATTATCATTATTATTAGTTATAGTAATACTAGCATTATTAGTAATACTAGCATTATTATTATCTCTGCATTACTATCTGCTTTATTATTAGCATTATAATAAGGATATCATTATTATCAGCATCATTATGAGCATTGTTATTATTACTGTGAATATTCATTGACCAAAAAATAAAATTTGTACTCAACTTTCAAATCTATTCTATTGGTATGGAAAATCTACGAATACTGCGAAAACGCTAGGAACAAATTTAAGATGTTAAGAGGAAGATACCAAATCACTAATAGCCCAGCCCAGGTGTGGCATACTTTCTCGAAGGATTGGAACCGATAGGTTCGTCGGAGAAAAATGCGAAGAACGTATCTGTCAAATATGCGAACATGCTAGCATAGAAGAAGAATTACATTTTATGCTTGATTGTTATTTTGAAACAAGGACACACTGCTTAGAACTCACCCTAATAATGTAATTGTCCGTTTACCAGCCGCTGAGAAATTAGCAATATTATTGATATAATTTCATTGTAAAAGTGCTAAATATTCTCAAAGAAATGTAGACAACACTATATTACTGTTTATGTTTATTCAAGTACATACTATATTCTTGTATGGATATGTATACGAGTGTATATATATTTGTATATATATTTGTATGTTGACCCAATATAGAACATGTTAAATTTATGATTAACACTGATTTTGAGAACACTACAATTTTACATTTAAGTCCTTAAGGGCGGGTGTTCACTAAAGGCCAAATTCCACTTGTGCGATTAAAGTGAAAATTAATCGCAAGTCGCTTGTCGCATGGTGTAAAGTATGCGATTAAAAATAATCGCTAAAATGGAAACTAAATAGTTATACTTTCTGTGCAATCACATGCGATAAATAGGAAAAAAGCATGCGAAAAGTGTACATTTTTTTGTGAGACCATGAGACCAACGTGTTTGATATTTAATCGCATACACCCTGCCATAACCATATTAATCGCTTACTTTCTTGTCGCATCTGTCAACGCCGTGCTGCCATTTTTCTTTTTCATGGTAAATATTTGTATCACATGTTGTCCCAAACATTGCGATTCTTTATTTAGTCGCAAAAGTGGACACTGAAGCCACATGCGATTAATTATTTTAGGAAAGTATGCGACTGCCTGCGATTTCAGTTTTCTGGCGATAAAACCATGCGATTGATTTTTTTGGGTCGCAAGTACTTTAATCGCCCATGTGGACTTTGGCTTTAATATTGGTCTGTATGTATATTTTTATAACACATATGTCAAATTTTAAAGACTGGTGGATTTTGTTTACAGGTAATTGGCTATATACGCAGGGGCGTAGCGTACGGGGGGGGGTATGGGAGGTGCAACTCTTTCTGAACTGGTCGGTTAAACGCGGGATCGATCGGTAATTGACGGAGCCGTCGGTAAAATCTATTGGATGAAGGGAAAAGTAAAAACCATGTATCGGCAAACTGATTAAATAGTCTACTTAGGCTCTATAAATCTACATGTATATCTGTAAAATAATTATCTACTCTGTAAATGATTGTCGGTAAAACAGTTTCGGATTGTCACAGATTTATGATATTTTTGTCTTTTTAAATGTGATTTATTCTTCGTTATTGAAGTCATTTGTCTGTTCCTTCTCTCGATTGTCATGAATAGTTTTTCGTATTAATGACCAGTCCAAAAACCACGCTTTTTCATTTCTCGAACCAATCCAAGGCAAAACATTTATTACCACGGATATCAAATTGTCTAGGTTTTTTTAGTAACCGTAAAGCGCTGTTTTACAATTGTTTTGGTTTTTCTCGGTTGTTCAAATTGTGTAATAAAGTCCCATTCCACATTTTGTTAAACTAATTACATAGCCTACTAAGATTAGGCTCTATAAATTTATATCTATTAAATAAGTATCTGCTCTGTAAATAGTTGGTCGGTAAAATAGTTTCAGATATCAAATTGTCTGTGTTTTTCTCGGTTGTTCAAATTGTGTAATAAAGTCCTACTCTCACTTCGATTCAATTCATTTAAAAGAAATTAACCTTAAATTAACGGTTATTCTCAATCATTCAAATGATTTAAAAACATTTAAACACGATGCTTTAGAGGATTCGTATGAAGCTATATTTAGCTCAAATGCTGAAGGGGCGTTCGTGGGTAATTTTTGGAGGTTACACCCCCTCCCCCCCCCAGTCAGAATGGTCACGCCCCCCCCCCAGTCAGAATGGTCACGCCCCTGTATATACGACAGTTACGGTTCCGGTAAATCCAAATTTTTGAGTTAACTATTATCGCATACTGGATGTTTTCAGTGGTGGTAATTCAAGATAAGTGTTTGGCAAGGAGTGTTAATCGTTATCATCGTTAACAACAACAATCTTGTAGGAGAAATCAGTTTTTGTTAGATAAATTACAAGTCTAGTCAAGAAAAACTCTATAAATTTAAAGCCTTCATCCAGAACTTTCACCAAACAGAACATTTCTTGACTGGATTCATAAAACTGTTTTCAAGACATCTAAACACTCTGGCGAAGTCTATGGAATTCTGACATGCACCAATTATCCTGAAATCAAATTTCTAATCTAAGAAAATAATTTAGATGTACATGAAATAAATGATCAAATAGACAAAATAAATTTTATTAAAAATTCAAGCTTCTAGACGTGCATGGCGAATTTCAGATGTAAAAGAAATCTGGTTCTCGTCGGTAACACATCAGCCGTTTAATCCGGGTCCCTGGGATAGCGGTACAGGATTATTAAAATGTAGAAACAATAGGAACTCTGACATTCCAGCGTTTTTGGAAAATCTTACCTAAATCTACTCGGCGAATGTTTTTCTGTAAGTATTCTTTGTTTGGCCTCTTCTGGTCTTATATTAGTACAGAAAGACTAGTGAATAAAACAGAAATAAGGCAACTGATAAAATGAAATCGACGAAAAAAATCTTGAACTATGCTGTTGAATAATTGCATAAAAACGTTGTATTTTCTTAAAAAAAAAATTTATACCGAGGGGATGGGGCTAAATTAACGAATGTCTAATGTCATAACCTAATTCGACATGCCACTTCCGTAATTTATGCTGAATTTGTATTCATTTATAAACAAAATCCATGTGGCATTTTTGTGGTGGATATTTGATATAAAAAGACTATAAATATACCTGAGCAAAGTTAATAAATAAAAGTTGGTCATGGGTAAAAGGTAAGCCAGGCAATGGGGGTTCTTCTTTACCCTCTTCAGCTACCCATTTTCTATAAGCCTGGAAAATAAACGATCTAGAGTATAAAACAAATGACACATGTTCAGAATATATTTGCCTGATATCTCGTATATTACCCGCAATATATACTGTTGTTTTCTTAAAAATATGTGAATTTTGTTTTATGTATGTTATTGTAAAGCGGATCTGTAAAGCACTTCGATTAAAGATACCTTATATGAATACATCTTTACAATAATCAACATCTAAATCATCGTTGCAATTAACGTTTCATTCATAAATGCGACAATTCTTTTGAGATGCTTTGCATAGTCTATCGAATCCCATTTTAAATGTTGATGAGACATTGTTTTCCATGATTCGAAATATGAATCAAATACCCACGCAATGTTTTTTTTTGCATTTGAAAATTGGAAGAGGGGCGACCTACTTGGTATGCCTGTTTGACACCTCCGGAATCTGCTATATTTTCTCCTTGAGTATTAATCCCATTTACCTAAAAGATTGTATGCATATTCATGATCCATCGTATTGCTGTTGAATATTATTCTCATATATCCAACCAAAATATAAATCTGTCTTACACCCCCTAATGCGTTTTGAAACTTATTTATTTAAAATGATACAGCGTTTTAGTATGAACATAAAATTTTAGTTCTCAAGAATGGTCAATATGAGTATATATTCATCAGTGAACTTACCTGGTGTCATTAATTAACAGAATACCTTAAAATCTGGAAAGCTCACAAAACTAAGTCATTTTTGAAAAACGCTTAATCAATTTATTAACACGTATTATCCCTCAAGATTGGATTCTCCTCGGATATTTATGTAGCTCAATCATATAATCATTATCCCCCTAAATTATTAATGTCACCCTGTGGTTCCATCAAAATTAAAAATAAAACTAATAAAACGAAACTTATATTTTGGATTGCGGCCGCAACAAAAGTTCAAGGTCACAAGGCTCTTGATACCATCAGAGCTTCCCTGCATTCGACTCCAGTCGGCAACTGTCAAACTAGACATTAAAGGCTGTAACATAGGGTAATGTTTCGAGCTACCTTACCTTCAACCCAATTTCAGGGACAGTGAAATTAGAATATTGGTCTATTAAACATTGAGCTTGTTTTTTAAAGTTAGATATTGATGTGTTGGTCCACCACTGTTTCAAATTACCATTTCTATCAAATTGTCTCCCTGTAAGAAACGGTAGCCTATTCAGAACAATTAATTCATACGCCGGAAGTCAGAATCTATGACATTGAATAAAATTATAATTCATTACGTTATCATAAACTGGCTCTACAATCGTGACAATGTAATGGTTAAAATGACATCACCAAAACAGGATTGGGGTAGAAAAAATGACATCTCCAGCAACCATAAGGTGGTGGGACCAAGTGGAACCACCAATCTATCAAGGGGGCGAGCCCCGTAGAATGGAATGGTAGAAACTTGTTAAATGAAACTTGATGGAGATTACAAATTTCAGAAAACAATAAAGAAATGAAATTGGAAACTTAAAATGACTAATATAAATATATGTTCCTAGGGGATTTTATCAGAAAATATTATACACACCAATGTCGTCGAAACCATGTGTTATTTCATGTCCAATAACCATACCAATTCCTCCGTAGTTAACACTCCTAGAAGATTAAGAAACATAGATTTATCACAAAAAGTTATTAATTCATTATGATCCAGAAAATCCATCGTGTTGTTTTTTGATGACTCAATTTCTGACCTAAAGTTTCCCCGACATTTTGTTCATTTTTCTTGCTTCATGAGAAAGGACAATTTTTCAATACAATTTCATATCCCTATATATAAAATCAACCGGCTTTGTTTGTAAGAACTAAAAGCCTCCCGTTTGTGGGCGCTTCAAATTCCAAGAGAGAATTCAATATAACATCTTACCTGGGATAGGTTTTACTATAAAATCTGTTCTGAAGAAAGGCCGCGGGAAATTCTGGAAACGAAAAAAGGTTTGGGATTACAATGTAATGATTAATAAACCGACGCTATTTTTAACAGCAATAACAATAAGAAACATAACTTACCCATATAATTTGATATTGGATAATAGTTAGCATTAACAAAAGCTGGACCAAATAACCATCTGGAAAAAAACAATTGTTGCAACCTTTGCCCTAGTAGACAATCACCCTCTTCCTCGATATTACGCCTTCTTGAGAATTAGACGAAAAAGCGAGAAAGGGGGTAGAAAGGGTAATAAGACGGAGAGGTGAGAAAGCAAGGTCAAAAGTCCAGATAGTAAATTAAAAGAAAAATTAAGCGAAGAAAGGGTGAGAAAGCGAGGAAAATTAAGACTCTCTTAGGGTAATTTTAACGTGATTTACGTTCATTATGAAATAATATTAGAAACGTAATTTCTGCTCAATGTGATATAATTGATCTGGTTTGAATATTACGTCAGATGATCTAAACACCCTTGGGTTTTTAAATAGATAATGCGCATCACCAAACTCACTTCGATTTATCGACTTGTTCTTGTAATAATTTTGCTTTATCGACTGTTTGTTGAAGCTCTGTAACTAATATATTGTTGAAATAATCACTTGAATTATACTTTATCTGAAAGGAAAATTGAAACGTTGTCGTAATGAAGAGAAATATATTGCTTTCCGAATGGAAAAAATCTTCCTCGTGTGTCTATTGCAGAGACATTTCTATGCAGCTATGGATAAATTTTGTCATTTACAGATGCTGTTCTAGTGTGTTATAAAAGAGTTATTCACAAAGCAAAAAAAAAAAAAAAAAAAAAAAAAAAGAAAAAAAAAGGAGAAAAACTTAAGTCACTTTTACTTTGTATCCTATTACAGATGGCCTCCTTGAATGCTCATCAGAGACTATAGCTTAAGGTATGAAATTTTTCCAATGTGTTATTACTTCATGTACTTACATTTTTATACAAATTGTTTAAGTAGGTATCATTTAAAATCTGCTCTGGATACCCCACTCTTTCACCTAAGGCATTTGCCTACAATTAATCAGTTTACCTTTGGTAATGGTCGTTCACATGGCTTTGTCACAATCTATACTACACTGAGATATGCTCTTGAACAGATGAGGCGTAAGGAGATGGAGATGGTCCAATAAAAATATATTTGGCTACTTTATCAAAGGTTATTTACGATTATCGAGCTATGACGACATACTTCTACGTCATAAAAGACATAGACGTAGGAGGCAGGCCCTTTATCGTTTTGGACGAAAACCTGAAATGTTCTGATCTAATTTATATTATAAATAACTCAAGGAGAAAAGATATCAGATTCTCTCCAATACTTCAAGTTACCCATACGACGTCAAACACATCAAAAAAATACCTTTTTTCTTGCGGCTTCTCGAGTTTCTTCATCCATCCATATATTTGATTCTATCTGATCACTAAATGCTGCTCGTAATTTGTCTATTATATCTAATATCTGAAAAATATAAGCTATCAGACATATACAACACCCACCCTTAAAGCAATAATTTGATATCCTCACACTACGAAAACTTAATAATCTCAATGTTCCCAAGCGGACAAGGTTGGCTAATTCGTCCATCGAATTGATTTCCTGATTCTGCTCCTACAAAGGTAACCGTTGACTACATTCTTGACAACCCAGTCCCACAATTGAGGGGGTGAAAAAAAGCCAGGTTGGGAGCTTTCGTACCCAATCCACATATTTAATATGAACTTATATTGTAGGTCAGTGATATTTGCCAACTTTGGAACAAATGACAACTAGAATATTTAAACACCATTAGTGTCATAACTTACATTTTTCTTGGAACCTCTATCAAATGTCGACTCTACAAAAAGTCTCCCAGCAGCCATATTTAATCCACTTTCTGTATACATAGAACATTTCTGCCACCTTGGTTTAGCTTCACTCGTACCAAATACAACCTTCAAATGAAATGAAATGAACGGAGTTTTTCTTCCTCCTGATTGGACATGTGAAGACGGACGGCGACATGCATTGATGGACATTGTGCCGGGACAGAAACTCATGGGCTTTGGTTTACTGCCCATCCTGATGACTAGAGACTTTTCCCATCAGTAATAGGATCAGCATAACAAAACGAGGAAAACTAAAACAAGACATTTTCACTGTTGAAATAGTACTCAATACATCAATTATTCCAAGGAATATATCAGTTGTTATTATCAGTTTATGCCCATCGTGAAATTATATTATGTGACAAATTGTGCTTCTTTCCATTTACATACCAGTGTTCTATTATATTACATTATATACCTTGCATTAGGAATCATTTTCTTGGGGAATTATCAAAACACGAAAAAATTTAAAATAAAAAGTTTTTAATAATATGTGATATGCATACTCGTATTTACCTTTGAAAATTTGTTGTACAATTCTTGATATTCGGGCGTTAAATCAGTTAACAGATTTTTGATAAATCTCCAACATAGATAATTAGATACAACTCTAGAAAAAATAAACAATACCAAAAAAAAAAAAATCACGAAAAGTCTCTTCTATGGACAATTTACTTAACTGAGCGAAAACAGACTGTGTTTCAGCATTTAAAATGATGGCGATAGAGCTCTAAAGTTAGACGACAGTCTTATATAGTAGAACCCAGTTAATATACACATTTCATAAAGGTAAAACTATAGCAACTGTTGATTACTTAGTATGCTGAAAACGAAAAACCCATTGGAAAAATGTACAGATACCTTTTGCTTGTTGAACCTATCAAATTTGAAAGCTGTGCAAAATATGCAGGAGCCGCGTTGATAACCTTTGTTTCATTTGTCATAGTTATATTTATCAAATCTGTGTGGAATACCGACTCTAAATATTGTAACCAATTAAACTGAAATTTAGACAGTGTTTGTATATTGTAATTAATTAAACGGAAATATA
Source organism: Nipponacmea schrenckii (assembly GCA_030562195.1). Classification (NCBI taxonomy): domain Eukaryota; kingdom Metazoa; phylum Mollusca; class Gastropoda; family Lottiidae; genus Nipponacmea; species Nipponacmea schrenckii. The sequence continues at coordinate 21,038,109 of CM060200.1, read as the reverse complement.
GACAATGTTTGTATATTGTAACCAATTAAAAGGAAATATAGACAATGTTTGTATATTGTAACCAATTAAACGGAAATATAGACAATGTTTGTATATTGTAACCAATTAAAAGGAAATATAGACAGTGTTTGTATATTGTAACCAATTAAAAGGAAATATAGACAATGTTTGTATATTGTAACCAATTAAACTGAAATATAGTAAATATTGAAATTAATCGTATCAATTCACTGAAGCCAATAACACCAACGACACACGACAACGCAAGCTACACTGACAAATCCTAGGCAGTTATCACAAAGCTGAAACAGTTGCAGATCGCTTGCCTAACTTTCAGGGTAGGTCTTTTGCAAAAGCTATACATAAAAAAATACCTACTGTAGTATATTTCTCTTGCATATCAGCTATCGTTATTTTATTGTATAGTGCTTCTGCATCACGTCTGTCTTCCTCTGGTATGGAAATCTGATGTAGAAATGAAGATTGTAACACGTAGCCTTGAAAAGACATACATGTACTAAATATAGATACAAGGGTATGAATTGGTTTCTGAAGAGAGGGGGTCTTTGAGGCGTATAGTTAATTCTCTGCTCATAATAACGTAAGGAACCATTATACTTACGTTTGCCAATTGTATCTCAAAATCTACCATTTCTTTCATATCTGATTCAGCAGTATTGGGATCGGCTCCCATCAATAAAGCAACTTGTACTGCCACCTCTTCATAAGCTTTCAGCATGGAATCATTGCGATCATGCAGAAAATAATCTCTACCAGGCAAACCAAAAGATGGTTGATCAAACTATAAAATCAAATAGGCTTGGGCTTATTCCTTGGCTACAACTCACACGATGATATGTATATGAATTTATAATATCAATTATAGATCATAGTCTTCATCATCGTATTTATATAGTGAGTGGTGGGGTGCCACACGGTGCTGTGTATAATGATAATTTTTTATTACCTCGTGAGCAGTCAATACATACCTCTATGATATGTTCAGTTAGCATTTTGGGATCGGGAACAACGTTCATACTGATCACCGGAAGTACATCCCAGGTAAATGTGTTATACAGCGTTATGACTGACATGACCTCTTCCAGAATAAAGCTCGATTCTCGCCACGAAGTACTAATAACTGGCCACTGTCCAATTTTCTTCAAGAAATTCAATAGAGACTTGATTCCATCATTGTTGATACCTTCTGGAATACAAATTTGACTGAGTTAATACTATTTAAATAGTAATACTAATGAAAAGTGCATAGACTGACAGGTGGGGAATAGTAATGCCAAAGCAGAAAACCTTTCGCCATATCTTGATCCTTTGATTATAATCCAAAAAACCGCCATCTGTATTTTCACTACGTCGACAGACGTTTGGTCTATTGGTGCTAATTTTTTCTGCAACATAAAAAATCTACCATGTGTTGAAAACTTTATTGATTCATGTGACCTATTCACGGAACGACATTACTATTTTTTGTCTTAATTCATACAAACGAGGTTGCAATAAAGGCCAAAACCTATTGGCAAATATTTGATCAGCAACATCATTTCATCGTGGCATACTGTCTTCACTACATTAAGAAGACGTACCTATGTCCATGCATGATTTATATAGTGTCTTTGCCTTCACTAATGCCTGTGCTTCACCTGTGTAGACTTCTTTTTCCAGGGCATCTAGAAATAGATAATGGATATTTATTAATAACTAAAATGATATTTAATAATAACAATGCAATATAAACATCATAGTATAGTCAAAACACGAGGTTTAGCTAATGTGCAAGCATTGGTCTATATGAAAAGAAAACCAAATACATATATGTGCAACTGCATACGATACCTTTTTAACAGTAAAATAATACAAATTAAATTTTACTTTTCAAAGTTATATCCACTGTTTCAAAATGTTCATCTAAAACTCCAAAACTTGTTTTATCTTCGGGTATTATATGGTTCTTCATCCAGTTACCACAGGCAAAATCATAGAAGTCATCGCAAGGGTTTATATTGTAATCTATAGCATCATTTATCATAGCAGCTACAATGTTAAAACCATAAACATCAGATTGTTGAGGTTGGTAACAATAGCTTTGACATTGCATGACAGTATGGTGATAGCAGTAGAAATTTCACTTTTGGTCTTTCAACAACTGTTGATTTAGTATACCTAAGAGCATGGGCGACTTCGAATTAGCAGCTTATTTGCTCGTGGTGCTCTGAATCTGAAATTGGCTGCAATTTGTAAAAGTCGTGGATTTGATCGCTTCTAAAATTTGAAGTGCGGTGGAAATGATGGATTGTTGAGAGTCAATCAATCGGTTTAGGGTCACCTATGTGGGATTTTGATGATGACAACGTACCTGTTCTGGCACAGTCAATAGATAGGCATATTTCTTCTACAAAACAAATGACATTAATAAACATTTTTAATACATGACAGAGTTAAATTGATTCTATAATCACATCTTGAAAAGTCTTTTTAATCCGGTTCATCCATGTCAGTGATATAGGCCGGACAACGGGTGGAAAATGATGCACGATGGAAAAGAAACTAGTTGATGGCACGGGACAATATAACTCAAAGATTCACGTGCTTCAGATTGTGCACGTTAATCCCTCGACAGTTGGAAATCGAGAATGAGTATAGGTTAATGCCAATGTATGCAAAATATTCCCCATTGCCAATTTTCTTTAGCCCATTAAGTGCAGAAAAGTAGTACGTAAGGCCAATCGTATGGATAATATCGAAAACTTTAAAACTAAATAACCATTTGTATTAAAACCATCTTAAATGTGTAGTATCAAGATGAATCGTATACATTTACCTCGATTTTCAGAGACACGTGTTGGAGGGGGGACATCTTTTCTGACAAGAATTCCAATGAGTAAACCAATAGCTATAACAGTAACTATAACAATTCCAACTATCAGGATCTTTTCTAGCGTAGTTCTTCTGTTTATTAGATTGCCTTCCTGAAAACTGAGTGCATAGTATTTCATAATTGAAAGGTACAAAGTCTGAGGACATTGAATATAATACTCGTTTATTATTGTTTCCCTCGGACGACTTTTATGTGACTTGTATATACGTTCGCCATGTTGATTCAATAATCCCAAAGCTATCAATTACGTCTAATGGTTTGTTTGGGCATCATATTCAAAGATAAAACTGTCAACAAGAAACTTGTAGGAAATATGTGTGGCTATCCTGCCAACATAATATTGTACAACACTACTTGTAACTGCTGTCAAATAATCAGTTATTATTCAGTTATGTCCCTTTATTGCATAAGATTAATTGTTGTTTATGAGGCAATAAACATGGTAATGGTAATAAACATTAGACTTGCCAATCTGGACATTAGACTCATCCGATACAAAAAAAAAACAAGTACGACCAAGCTCGGTCGGAAACCACAAGAAAAAACACACGGGTTGGTCAAAAAGGTATTATATTTATATGGAATTTGTGTTTTAGCGATTCAATTTTAAGATTCAATTCATAGTATTATAAGCTTTTGTCAATATATTTCAGTTTTTACGAATCTGATTGGATGTAAGAATTGAAGCATATCAATAAACCTGCTTGAAATTGGCTGATTTCTAAAGAATGTGTAGAGACTCCGTCAGCTCCGAAAAGAACCAATCCCTAAAAACAGCCCAGCTGTTACACTACTTATAAATTAGTAATACATTTGTTAAAGACCAATAACATCTAATATTTATTATGATATCCGCATGATACTTAATCTTATTCAGGTAATAGGTGTGTCAAATAAAGCTGATATTAAGCAATAATTACATTGCCACATAATCAAATTAAAAACTGTATGTATCCATATGAGTTCTCTTGACTGCATGATATTATATTACCAATTTTTGTTTTATATGTGTATCAGTATATGATAACGAGCATTTTTCTTTTCAGTTGGTAAAGATAACTACTTATTAGGCCCATATCAGTGTTAAAAAAAATAACAAAGGTGTAGATTTTCAAACACTTATTCAATTGAAGCCGAATGACAAATATAAAGCGATTGGGACATGCTAAAAAAGTTCAAGCTTCTACTTACATTATCTGCTCTGGAGCTACGAGCACATGTTTGCTTCCGGACATACTGTTTTTATCTCCAGCATTAGAATTGATGGACGCCATGTTGATGATAAAACACTGCCCTGGAAAGTATAAAAGGTATTATGTTTGCAAGGGTTTTCAATCATTTTTTGTATTACCTCTTTCAGTATCCATGATCGATTACATTAACCCCTCATTCCCCTAATATTTCATGACTTTCTCCTAGGTTTTCCCTGGAAATTTTATTTTGCCGGAGGAAATAGTCTGATTGTATAGAACGTCTAAGATAAAAAAATGTTTATGTTAGTCTCTAATTCATGTAAATTTTTTGATTAGAACCCAATGAAATAACCACCAACCATAATCAGGTAATTGCGAAATATGCCTAGCAAATCACGATACCATCTTACATAGATCGTGTGACCATTTTTTTCTGTGACCTTTTTGAAAAAAGAGGTAAAAAGCTTTTGAGGTAAATACAAATATAAATACAGCCTTACCTTCGAAATAACTAAATGGCCTTAATGACACTTTCACAAACGCGAATCATGTAAGGTGTGTTTTCAAAATGGATCTATCTTATATCTTTGGGCATTTCACGCTTCAATACCAAAGTAAAATCAACAATATATTTGCAAGTGTGCTCATTATTGAGTATACATAAAATAATCTACGACCGATATTTTGTGTGAAAAGTATCACAAAATGACAAATACATATACACTAATCGAAGTTCCGTGACTTTCGAAAAGTAATAACATCTATGAAAACAACGGTGGGCTACCTGAATAACAAACCCGCAGATTGTTGGTAGAGAAACTTAACACAAGCATCCATTTCTTAAAATGCCTAAAGGGAAAATATGTTTACAAAGAAAAAAATTACCTCCATTGCACTGCTTTGAAATCCATTTTCATTCCTCAAATACAACCCGTTCTCGTACAAAACACATTAGAAAATAAAGTTAAAAGAAGAAAAATGTTATTATGATTTGATTTAATGCTTTTATAAAATGTTATCTAAATAGGTTGACAACTGACTTCCAGATGCTATTTCAATCTCAATCCCCCACAGTCGAGTATAATTCACAAGTTTTCTTTGTAAATGGTGGGCTTAATAAAGAATTTAAAAGCCGTCATTGTGTACAGCGAGATGACTTGCTTGAAACCAAAATTACAATTTAAAGATAATGACCCTATCTAGTTGTGGTATAGATATATGATTCTATCTCTCAATAATATATTCATATCCAATATATATTAAACATGTATAGACATCTTTTGTGCTACTGGTTTCAATCATATTTCCCCTTGTCAGTGATGCTGGTCGGAGGGACTGACAAGGAAAAGGCGTCTAGTCGTTCGGATGGGACAATAAAACGAGGCCCCGTGTGCTGGAAAATCGAAAAATAGCAGGCTAATGCCGCTGTCCTGGCCAAATGTCCCTCATAGCACACTGCATGGCGTTGCCCGTCTTCATTAGCCAATAAGGTGCAGAAATGTAGGAAGTAAAACTCCATTCATTTCATTTTCGTTTTAATTTGTTTTCAATCATAACTTAAAGATAGATTTAGTTGTATAGTTTCTGAAACTGTTAACAAATTCACTTTCTATTAAGCTGGGTAGGGTGGAGGGTACTATGATGGGCTAATTAAGTTAAAGATATCATGCAAAAGACTGGAAAAAAGTCACATTTGAACAGTGATACATTCTGTTGATTGAGAATATGGAAACCCTTCTTTAATATTGCAATTAATGTTTTGTACTACGAGATATACTTCGAAATAGAATGGTATATGTATATAAACATTAATAGTCTGGAACAAGTCTTGATAAAATAAATTAATTCTTGGGAATTTCACATCAAAGAAATTCTAGGTTGAGTTGAATAAGACGTACAGCGTTAACAACAGAGAGTCTATACAGTTTAATATTGAAGAGAGAATTCTATCTTCTGCGATTGTAAATTGCGATTAGCCAATAAATAAAACTACACAGACCTTTTTTTTTACATTTTCCTCCCTAACCAGTGGCAGCATAGACTCCACAATCCCCCCTCCCCAATTGGTGTACATAGGAGACATCATTTATCCCCTAGAAAAATGGTTTGTAACCTCAAAATGTGCCCCGACAAATTGACATTTTCTCAAAGGTAAACCCTGTGAGGCGTTCCATGTGGCTATGCTCTTTAATGGTTGCCAAAATTCGACAAAAACCTCGACAGACCTTGGCCGAAATTAGTACTTGGTGGTTAGCGGGTCCCCACGAGAACATTTACCTCTACAAACACATGCAATTCGAGGTCTATATTGCGCGTAAATTTATCAAAAAGTTTCGATTGTACTTAAAATGGAATCCTGGTAATAATAAATCATTTATAATATGTTTTGAAACAGTTAATATAATGATAAATAGACACAAGTCACAAGTCATAAATCTTGTTTTATCATAATCATATGGTCTCCATCATCACATAGTTGTACAAACACCTAGATTACATTATAAACCAAATATTTATAAAGTAGAGAATTGGTGCAAATCATCACCATCATCACATAGTAGAACATCCACTTACATTACATTTTAAAGCGCTTGTTTAGAAGTAGCGAATTGATGAAAATCATCGGCCCTCATCACATAGTTGTACAGCCACCTAGATTACATTTTAAACCGCTTATTTAGAAGTAGCGAAGAAATACAACCATCTTGATTACATTTTAAACCTGTTATCTATAAGTAACGAATTGGTGCAAATCATCGCCCATCATCACCGAGTAATACAACCACCTAGATTACATTTTAACCCTGTTATTTATAAAGTAGAGAATTGGTGCAAATCATCGGCCATCATCACCAAGTAGTACCACCACCTAGATTATATATTAAACCGGTTATTTATAAGCAGCGATTTGGCGCAAATCATTGGCCATCATCACATAGTTGTACAGGCACCTAGATTACATTTTAAACCGGTTATTTATAAGCATGGAATTGGTGCAAATCATCGGCCTTCATCGCCGAGTAGTACAACCACCTAGATAACATTTTAAACCTGTTATTTATAAAGTAGCGAATTGGTGCAAATCACCGGCCATCATCACATAGTTGTACAGATACCTAGATTACATTTTAAACCGGTTTATAAGTAGCGAATTGGTGCAAATCACCGGCCATCAACACCGATTAATACAACCACCTAGATTACATTTTAAACCTATTATTTATAAGTAGCAAATCATCGATCATTATCACATAGTTGTAATGCACCTAGATTACATTTTAAACAGGATATTTATAAGCAGCGAATTGGTGCAAATCATTGCCATCGTTAAACAGTACGGTTGTTACTGTATTCTTTTTATTTTGAAATGGTTATTTATACGTGTGCAAGAAATCAGTGCAAATCATAAATTTTCTAATATGCATGTATTACGTTTAAGTCTTCAGATATCTGATTTCTGTTCAAATGTATTAGGCTAAAGTCTTAAGATATCTGATTTCTGTTAACGTGTATTAGGTTGCAGTCTTAAGATACTGCGATTTCTGTTACCATGTATAAGGTTAAATTCTTACGATATCTTGACTTATATAACGTTATATTACGATCTCTGATTTCTGTTAACATGATTGTATTTGGTAAAGGTTTCACCATATCTTGACTTCTGTTATAACATTATAATCTTACGATCTCTGAATTCTGTTAACATGTATTAATCATAAGCTTTTATTTTTCCACATATGAAGATTCACAAAGTTTATACAAACAGACAAAAAACAAAACAACATTTAACAGGAAAAAGGTGACATTCACTTTGATTTATATTACCATGTATTAGGTTTTAGTCTTACGTTATGTTTTTTTTTTCTGTGAACATATATTACGTTGAAAACTTGTTACAAGCGCAATAGAAACTTTAAGCGGTGTATTTACGCTATATAAATTTAGTGTTTATTATTATCATTATTTACTTCAAAATAGTTATTGTAGTTGGAACGCAGTTGGCACAAAACAAAAACATACAACATCAACGAAAGCAATAATTTTAGTTATATAAATGATAGATAATCGTTTTGTCGACAATTAACACCGGAAGCATAGAAACGGAAATCGTTTTCTTTAAACCGGAAGCTATCACAACTTAACAGGAACAAAATATTTCACAATTTTAGATTTGTCATTGGCATAAATAGGAAAATGATATTTCAGTTTTCACTTCTAAATTCTCTTTCTGTAACCAATCAATCCAAGAAATCCTAAACTACATTTAGTTTTTCCTAAACAGTGAAATAAAATAGAAGTATAACCCCTAAATAAATTTTCACTTCGATTTTACTAATCAAGACAACCAAAATCATGGAAGTGATAAACAGGGAATTGAGGTGAATATTACCATAATACCGGCGTTGTCAAAGTCTTTAATTTTGTCAATTCGTGGGTACTATGCCGACGAATGCAGGTGGATCAGTTTCACGGACTTTTAAGTAGTAAGATAGCTACTTAGTCTCTAAGCCAAGAAGCTCTACTTGTCCGACACAATCTAATATGTATAATCCTAATCTTAATTTTGTAACGTTGTTATTAATATACGTTACCTAATAATCCCTATCTTGTTACTTAATAACATTATTTAATGTTAAATGCATTTTATATGGTATATGAGTTTATTGACATTGATACAGTAAAACACATTTTAATATTTACAGATTTACAGTAGACCTGACTTCCACACAGGTAAGAACTGATTCTAAACTATGAAGGATTTCAAACAATCCATCAAAGCTAAGTAGCGTCCATAAAGGAGAACATTAGAGCTATAGTGCCACAATAAGGTGAAAGAAGTTGATATTTGAAATTACCAGTATACCAACACGTTAGCTATTTCGCAATGCAATTTGCATTTTTTCAGAGAGATAAGTGGAGAACTCTGAAGTCCGATAGTATCAGCTGTTTAGTAGTAAATGATTTCATATACATGTAGTACGGAGCCACTTACAAACACTTTTTTTTTTAGTACAGTGTATTTCGTTTATAAATTAACTGTTTCGTTTTAACATAATAGAGACGTCGATTAAACGGAATACTAAAAAAAGGTATTGAGAGTGCATGTATGGGGCTCCGTAATATACTCTACAGATGCACACACCATTTAACCTTTGTCAGTTGGTACAATATTTTTCAATAAATATTTAGTTTTTTACTGAGTGAATTTATTAGATTATTAGGGATTCTGACATCTAGTTTTGACACGAGGTAAATCCATTGATGAACAGTGATGCATCTTGGCCAAGTTTAAATTTCAATTATATAGACTTAGTATCTTGCGATTATTATTAATTAGTTAATAAAATATTAATATCAGGTAGTTACGTCGTAGTTTCTTACAAATTGAAAGTTGGCATTTATCAACCTCGACTGTGAACAATATTGTATTTGATTTTTTACACGGGGAATTCGACTTCAATTGATATTGATCATTGATCATATTTGCGACTTGCGTATGTTGTTTGCTATGATTTGATATACCATATAAGAAAAATATCATGAACATAAATCAATTTCTATGGACTTTATCTTAATTATTTTTTGCTTAATAACTTATTTTTTGGGCTTACAGTGGTTAACAGGAAAGATTCTGAATTTTCGATGGTTTTTTTTTGTCTTGGTTTTATGTAAATAGTCTAAGAATTCATTCAAAATACTATAATGTTTACTTCATATTTCTATATGTCTTAAGAAATGACGAGTTGTTAAGAACGTCACTGTAACTTCCATAATAATAATTCTAGAAACACATGGATTTGAAGGCTCAAATTCGTTAAACTCTGAACACTATAAATATATATGTATTTAATACTTGAAAATTTTGAAAAAATATTGTTTAAAAAAATACCCCAAAAAACTATTAATGGTTAACTTTTCCTGTTTCTGAGACAAATGCATAATTGGTCTCTTTAAGCCCCGTAGCTTCCTTGATCTCTAGTTTTTATTCTCCGTTAGTAATGTCATAGCCCTGACATCATATCACTATGATATAATTTTATTTATTGTTCTTTAGATTAACCATGGCTGAAATAGATACCAATCTTGATAATGACTTTGTATCACCAGATTCTATATATATCAACTCCGAGGACGGAGCAATCATAAACGGTAAGAAGAGAAACCAGCAGAAAGTCACCGTAACATTTTTGATTGATCAAATCCTCTTGGTTCTACAACTAAAAAATTTGATTCAAATAACTTTTCCGCTTCACTTTTTAGGGTGAAGGAGGGATGGTTCTTTGTCTTCGGAGGAATAGTAATCTTGAACGGAAACCTCAAGCTCGAAGTCAGACTTGATTGTTCGGGGGAGTAGGTAATATATCCAGTGGGGCAATGGGGTATGATCTTTGTTGATATAATCAAATTGGTCGAATGCTATACAAATGTTCCAAACAATCCAATAATAATAATAATATATTGAGTTAAATTTTACTCTACTTTATTTTATTCTCATTTTAAATTCACACAAGCTAAAGGTAAATTCTTGTTTATATGTCCTGTGCCTTTGTTAATGATTACTAGAGTGCATTACTTCACTAGAGTGAATATTGTGTGTAAAGTCGTATCCTTTTTCGCGTATTAATTACCGCAATTGCTCAGCCAAGTGAAAAGTATATAGCTTGTATAGTAAACCACCGACTACAGATACAATCAGGTCACACAAACACTTATACAAACCATTCTCCCTAATGCAATTCAAATGTTTACCTACCGTCAAAGAAGGGTATTCATACCACATATTGGACAGTTTTTTATATATATATACACACATACGACAGAGTGTATTTTATCATTATATACTGGTTGAGTGATCGGAATATACGTGTCAATACAATAGTGGATTTAAGCTATAACGAACCATGAAAGCGACCTGCGGAAGATCATGAAGGCTAAGGCAAGAATATTGAACATTTAGGGCGTTAACTGTTTAACTGGATATTGATATGATATGATATTGGTATTTTACGATATATTATTGACACGTTAGTTTGATTCTCAATGGTGACAATATTATTTTCGTTACGATCGACAGAATACATGTACACTATACATGTGACAATTAACCGATTTTAAACGCGTTCCGCTCCACATCATATGATAACCTTTTTAAATATTTAAGACGTGGCTCACATCTATGTTTAACATCATTTACTCAAGGACAAACCCCATGATCGGACATGAATTGCACTTTTTATGAGAAACTCTATTTTATAGTCTTATTATCTCTCATTGATGAGTATTGTCAGATTTATAAGGATATATTTTATAATACCATACAAGTAGGCCTACAGTTTAATTCTTGCGTCAAGTCATGTTTTAAGTGGTCTTATCTGTACATAAATTAGAGGTGAATTAAAAAAAAAGAGGATGTACTAAATAAGGACTCGAGGAAAATTGGTTATGCATGTCCTAATAGTGAAAACTTGATAGACATGATTTAAGTAAGTCTCCGTTATTTGATCCGGTACAAGATTTGAAACTTTGACTTCATGTGACTTTGAACAGGGTTATCATCCAACCTAACGTCTCAAATTTCAAAAAGTTATCCCAGTAAGGATTTGATAGATTCATGTGCATCAGTGAATAGTGTAGCAAAGCGTATAGTATAAACTTTTGTGGATTCAACATTCAAAGAATGGAAAATAGTAAGTTGTTTTTGTAATTCGGTTACATTGATTTAATGATGTCCAGAAATGAATCTGGCATTATTTGGGTCCAATTTTCTTATAGTGTTTTAGAAAACGTGACATGACCTAGTTTATTACATGTGACCTATTTAGCGCACTTTTTTTTATTTCCAAGCATTACAGAGATTATCTTATACACTACCCATTGTCATCTCTTCAAATACATTCTCAATATAATTGATAAAGACAATAATAAGAAAACTACCCTATAAAAACAACGATGTAGACTTTCAACTTATTTTAACATGAATATCTTTTCAACAATAAGCCTGTTTACAGAAATTATACACAAATAAAAGTATATTAATGTTTCATGACACTGGTCATTAGCCGAGGTCATGTTTTACCTTAGGAATTGAAAATATGTACATAAGACTGGTGGATATATGTTTTAACATTTTCAGAAATGAAATGAATGTTTTACGTCCTACTCTTCTTTAACATATTTAGGGATCGTTCCTCATTTATTTTCTACAGTTGTATTCAAATGTTAAATATCATATAACCCACATAATACACAAACTAAAATTAGTGTCTATGAACATGTCCTAAATGTAAATATGAGCATAGTATATTTCTATAAATTTGCAACATTCTAACTTGTTGGATGAAATTTCTAGGAGGGTATTGTGTACATTGAAGCATGGCGGTAGGTCTTACTTGGAAATAGTGTAGAGTTGTTCAGGTGGCACAATAAACCGAGGTCGCGTGTGTAACGGCCCGTGTATAGTTTGCTTTTGCATGTCTGCGTTAACCCAGAATATGTAGAAGAGTAGGACGTAATCCTCCTTTCATTTCACTTTCTAAGCAAAATCATTCTATAATATTTGCCTCGTACACTAAACATTTAACCCACATCTCAAACGATCATCTGTCACACAATTCTGGAATATTTTATATTTTACACTTTAGAATGACATGTATTTTACTATTTACATGTAAAAAAATGTGAAAAAAAAGCAAAGTTATTCTATCAGACTATCAGTATTGTTTTCAGCCTGATATTCAAACAGATAATAGTTCATAAACAGTACAATGAAAAACCTCCCAAGCAAAATGAAAATAAACCTTTTATATAACTTATTAACAATGTTCACCAATAATTGTTGCATCGGGTACACAAGAAGCGATATTTGACACAATACATGTTGCAGTTTAATGAGACTATTAAAAATATAATTCAGATAATGTCCTACCTGGAAAATCCTTTTCCACTGTTCAAAGAGATGGTGCTGTACAACTTCGCGTATGTGAAGGACTTGGCGCTATCGAAGCTCAGACCATACCAGATTTCTTAAAAAAGACGGTGGATAAAATTCCTAATAATACTGCTCTATGTAAGTATTTTCTGCAAACAATTGAAGTGATGTTGTCCTCTAGTTTTTAAACAATTCGCATGAATACGATGCAAGATTTAATAACGATCAACAGAAACAGGAAAATGAAAAATTACTCCTATGCTTTTGTCTCATGATAATGGTTATCATAATTTGTATACATTATGTGTATGAATTGCGCTTGTATTGGTTGTCTTTATAAATTTGATATTTATCAAATATTTACGATGCATAAATCGCTGAGCATAATATAATTACTGGCCTATGATAGCGTTATTATTGAATATCTTGTATCGTCTGTTACAGTGTAGAGTCAGGCTTATACGGTAGCCATAAAGTCTGCGTTACCCTTGTTTTCTCATTCCCTCTGCATAAGAAATACTTCATGAGCAAATATTGAACTATTTGAAGTTATAACATTACAGTTAAGGTATGTTACAAAAGCATAAGCACCACCATAAATCAATATTAACCTTGATCATAATCATAATGTTTGTTTGAAAACCTGATAACAAAAAAATGCATATTGTGTTTTACACATGTGCTGACATGATTTTGCAGACCTTCACTGAATTTAATCAAGTGAAAAATTAATCAAAGGAAGCATGTATTATGCTATCTGTGAAAGATTCTTGAACTGTTTATTTTAATGTATCAACAGGTGTAAAAAGAAATGATGTCTGGATCAAGTGGACTTATCAACAGTATTATGATTCTTGTAAAACAGCAGCAAAAAGTTTCATTAAAGTAAGTATATTATTAAAGTCTGCCAATAAGAGAATGAGAATGGGAAAAATGCGATAGTTCAAGTCAATTGGTAACGACACCTTGTTTTGAAATTCCAATCTGAAAACTTATCATTGTGTATCGATTAACACCCTATACAGACGTCTCTTTGTTTTGCATTCCCATTCACATTCACATTTTATTGAACGAAGCAGGAGAAAAGCTGTGCTAACAGGAACAATTTTAAGCACCCCAACTAAATGCGCCAACGTTGCCATACATTGATTTAAATATAACGTAACATGTAGAATTTGCACGTAGATCGTCTACGGAAATAATTGACTTATGTGGTTTTCTTTTGTGCAATTATAGCTAGGTCTACAACCACATTATAGTGTATGTATTATGGGTTTTAACAGTCCAGAATGGTTTTTAGCTAATCTGGGAGCTATTTTTGCTGGGTGAGTAAATACTAAATCTTAACAGTGAATAGTCAAATCCCTTAGTGGTGTCTTGAAATCACGCAGTGGTGTTTAAAATATAGGTTACTGATATCCTTATGTAGATTGAACGAGAACCGAAGTCGCTTCCGTAAAAATGGGTTAGCGTTTCAGCAAACTTTGACAAATATCTAATAATGTTAATCAAATAAACATATTGTTTCACCATTGATGTCAGCACTTTAATTTATAGGCTTTACTACCAGTAAAATACGTATTCAATATTGAAGTTCTGAACTTGAAATACTCTTTTCCTAAAGATATTCCTATATTGTCTATTGTTTTATTCACAGTGGTATTGGGGCTGGTATCTATACAACGAACACACCGGAAGCTTGCAGATTTATAGCAGCTGACAGTAAAGCTCAAGTTATAGTTGTAGAAAATACAGCTTATTTAAAGAAAATTTTACAAGTGAAAAATGAGTTACCGGATTTAAAAGCCATTGTTCAATATACCGGTGAAATAGAACAGCCAGAAGAGAATGTTTATACGGTAATATATTTTTTGACATGGGAAACTATGGAACTTTTCAAAAGTGGATGTTATCTTTTTTAAAGAATTTTAAAATAAAAAGCGGATTAGCAGATTAGGTTTCAGAGTATGCCGGTTGGGTAGGGGTGGTTGACTTCCATATCATCTGTAAGAAATATATTTGTTGCAATTTCCTTTCTACTGTTGTACATTGACCTTACTGATCCTGATTTTTTTTAGTGGAAAGATTTCATGAAGCTTGGAGAAGACTTGCCTGAATCAGAACTAGAAGAACGCATGATTAACCTGGCAGCAAATAAGTGCTGTACACTTGTTTACACTGTAAGTAAACATATCATATAATAATTATGTTACATTGTATTGACTATGTAAGCGGCCATATACCCGTGAATACCCATTAATTGAAACCATTTGTATTAATCTCCCTTCATCATTTCTCACAATCAGTGTCATATAGCATCTTATTTCATTCAGTATCGCCTAGGTCTTTCATCTGGTATATATTTGGATTCGTATGTATTCACTGATTATATACCAAAAATGTCCTTAATGGGTTCTGGAATTGGATGATGAAATAAAGCCAACGAATTTCATGAAGCTACTTATTCTGTGATGAACCGTGTTATAATTACAATTATTATTATCGATTTTTAGTCAGGAACAACTGGTGTACCAAAGGGAGTTATGTTAAGCCATGATAATGTAAGTTTTAATCATATTTATTTGATTCGAGTTTCATGATAAACATAATGACATCTGTTTTCCTAAACGGATATAACACAGGAGATGACGTTTGTCAATCTTTAATAATCAATTACACTCATTTATCGTGATTGTTGCTCAAGTAAACAATGATAATAGCGTTATACAACTTCGGAAATCCTCTCTTATCACATAATTGTCTCCAGAGGTTATAGCGTTTTGTAAATGTTTTTGTAGTTAGTATGGACAGCAATTAGCGCCTCAAAGATAGAAGAAAAAAGACTAACGTTTGGAAAAGAAAGGGCTGTGAGTTTTCTCCCTTTAAGTCACATTGCTGCTCAAGCCTTAGATATATATTTGACTATTAATTGTGGTGGAACAACTTTCTTCGCTCAACCAGATGCACTAAAGGTAAAATTACCCTTTTGTATTACTTCAATTCAGACGTATCATTTCGTGCAACCATGTATTGATTTGGCTAAGGACATCCTCCTACTGATTTTGGTTTATAAAATATGCTTAGTAATGTTGTTTCCTGTTTGGCACTGTGACTAAATTATTCTGAATTTCATATCAAGGGGTTTCTGGTTAAATTAGCCTAGACAATCTTGAGATGCAATTCAACTATAATAAAGATACCCTTTTGTTCCCGTTCTAAATTCAAGTCAATATTTTTTTGCACCTTTAGGGGACGTTATTACTTACACTGAAAGAAGCCAAACCTACCACGTTCTTCGGTGTGCCGAGGGTATGGGAAAAAATCATGGAAAATATGAAAGAAATTGGTCAAAATACCACTGGTCTCAAGCTTAAAATAGCTCGATGGGCGAAGGGAATCGGCTACAGAGGAAACCAGAGTAGACTACAGGGGTGAGAATTTCGTTCTTTGCATCTGATAAATAGATTAAGACGAATTGCGTTTTACACACTTAAATAATAGCCCAAGGCGAACCGGTAAAATCAGATGAATTTCCAAATATACAAATATTTACAATTTGTTTAAAAATACACTTTCATCTTCTTTTGCAATACAATAGTTGGATATGGTCTCTCGGATCTTTGCTACCACCAAATATATTTTCATGGTTTGTACTCAGGTATATTGTGTGCCTACCATCAGCTATAGGTCTACCACTAACAACAATTCGCTGACCGAGATCAACCTTTACTTCGAGCCTTGAATCGAATATAGCCAATTATTTGGGACTGCTTCATATTTGTCTCAACATTGTCTCTTATGTTTTAGAGGAAGTGTTCCGTATGGATGGACCATCGCTAATTTCTTGGTCTTCAGTAAAGTTAAACAAGCTTTGGGTTTAGATCAATGTTCAAATTTTGTCTCTGGTGCAGCACCCCTCGCTAAAGATACTCTAGATTATTTTATGAGTTTGGATATTGTTATAAATGAAGTCTATGGTTTAAGTGAATGTACCGGTAAGTTAAAATATAACGGAGGCAAAAACCATCTTAATATTGAACCAATACAAACAACATAATAATATTATGGTATATGGTATAAATATTGTCCTTATTATGAAAGAAAATATATATTTATATATATGTTAATCTATATTGATAAGGTAGCAAAAATTCTTATTGCATACAGATAGAAAAATCTATACAAATTTCATTAGATAAAAGGTATTGATATAGGCCTACTAAGAGCGTTGGCAGTTTACATGTCACTATTTGCATGGTCGAACGAATGATGGTCGTCTTCATACACAATTGCATTCATCCATCTGTTAATGGATAATCAATGCTAAAGAAGTGTGGTCAAGGACCTAGTTAGTGATGGAAATGATCCGCTGTTAGCCTAAGATGTAAGATACATATATAGTTGTTTCTTTCTAACGTGTCTTACGTTTGTTAAACAGGTCCTCACACAGCAAATTATGAAGAAAAAAGAAAAATGGGAAGTGTTGGAAGTTGTTTACCTGGTTTACAAATGAAGATAGATAATCCTGACGAGGATGGTAATGGAGAGGTAAAAGACTTGCAATTTTAAGGATCGATATACTCATTTGTCTACACAGAGCTTTTTTTTTTCCAATGTATTGCCCCATGGGCTGAATGTGAGACAGGACCATGTACTTGTGTATTGGGCCTAATTCTGACCCATTTAAAATAAAGAGTTTATTATTATTAATCACATTTTCAAATAATGATTTTATTTCATGGATTCGCATTTTCATCCAGCCAAATACAATACAATACTCTCAGTGCTATTTTGAGGTTGATATATTTCAATCCACACAGAAAGAAATGCGATTCTTTAAAATTGTGGAGAGACGGTAGTTTGTGCTACTTTCCCTGGTCTTCGCCCCTCCAATAATGTAATCAGAACAAACACCGTCGAAAAGGAGATATTCCCCATATGGATCAGCCGATACATGCAATAAGCATAAATAAGATAAATTGTTTTTCATTGTTGCCCTTTGTTATTTCGTTGTTTGAGTGATGTTGTTCAATCCCGTTTCTAGTTATTACAACTAGTTAAAGATAAAATAAGCAAAACCAGAGGGTGGTACCGATGAACGGAATCGCGATTTTCAATATTGTCACATTACGCCAATTATATACTTATATTAACAATATCTTTATGATTTAGATATTGCTGTATGGCAGGAACTTATGTATGGGATACCTAGAACAGGAAGAGAAGACACAAGAAACATTTACTAAAGATGGATATTTACGGACAGGTGATATAGGTCAAATAGATGAGAATGGTTTCCTTTCCATTACTGGACGGTCGAAAGGTAAAAAAACGATTGATTCGTTAAAAACTAATTATATTTATTTGAAAGTCTATGTGTGGTATCCGACCTTCGAACCAATCAAACCAATTTCTGCCATGGGTTTAGCATAACTTCCTTAAATGTTTTATAGTCATCTCCCTTATCGTTATCATAAACACCGTCGTCATCGAAGGTATCAACATTGTCATCATTATAAGGTTGATCGCCATGGTCAATCTCATCGCCATCCTCAACTTCATCTCTATCCTCAACCTCATCGCCATCTTCAACCTCATCGCCATCCTGAACCATATCGTCACCATGAACCTCATCGTAAAGGTCAACTTCATCGCCATCCTGAACCATGTCCTCACCATGAACCTCATTGTCATTGTCATTCTTTTCGGCATCATCATCCTTATTTATATTATAATTAGTAGCAGATGTAACGCAACAGAAATCATCACCACCAGAAGCTAAATCAGTGGAGGCGTTATTATTACAAGAATATATATATCTATTGTTTTATAGAAATAATAATCACTGCTGGTGATGAGAAAATAGCTTCGGTACCAGTAGAAGAAACTGATTGTTTACTCCAACATATCTCTTGTTTTATAGAAATAATAATCACTGCTGGTGGTGAGAATATAGCTCCAGTACCAGTAGAAGATACTGATTGTTTACTCCAACATATCTATTGTTTTATAGAACTAATAATCATTGCTGATGGTGAGAAGGTAGCTCCAGTACCAGTAGAAGATACTGATTGTTTACTCCAACATATCTATTGTTTTATAGAAATAATAATCATTGCTGGTGGTGAGAAGGTAGCTCCAGTAACAGTAGAAGATACTGATTGTTTACTCTAATATATCTATTGTTTTATAGAACTAATAATTACTGCTGGTGGTGAGAATATAGCTCCAGTAACAGTAGAAGATACTGATTGTTTACTCTAATATATCTATTGTTTTATAGAAATAATAATCACTGCTGGTGGTGAGAATATAGCTCCAGTACCAGTAGAAGACAATGTTAAAGAATGTTTACCATGTATAAGTAACTGTATGTTAATTGGTGATAAACGTAAATTTTTATCAATCTTGTTAACCGTAAAGGTAAGTCTACTTTATTTGTAAGTTGCACATGTCTAAAGATCGTGTAGAAATTTATTAACAAATTCATTTATCATAATGAAAATAAAATACCTGAAAGAAACATTTGTATCCCTTTTTATCTTTATCCATTTATAGCTGGGATTTCATAACGACCATTTTCCCGACGCGATATCCATTTAGATCTATATATTTATATAAGATACTTTTCATACATTGTTATCTACCACCATCTATATTACAGACCGCAGTAGATCCTGATACCACCGTGCCTTTAGAAAAGCTCAGCAATCCATCATTACAGTGGTGTAAGTCTATAGGAAGTAATGCCACTACAGTTCAAGAACTCATTAATGATGAAGCCGTGCAAAAAGCCATCCAGGAAGGAATTACTGCCGCCAATAAGAAAGCAGTCAGTCGAGCAGCTAACATTCAGAAATGGAAAATATTACCCACTGATTTCTCTATCCCTGGCGAAGAACTTGGTCAGTACTATTTTGGCATTTTAAATTCATTATTAGGTATGACGTAAGAAGCTCTATGAAAAAGCAATCTTACGACAAGCAAGCTTGAGGAAAAAATGCCAAAGTGTTTGACATCATGGAGCTGTTTCTGACTAATTTTACAGCCGGCTTCAAAATGAGAGGGAAGATATAAAGCCAACTATGCATAGATGCAGTTCTTAAGCTCAATTTAAAATCGCTAATAATAGATACTTCTGTTAAGTTGTGCTCGTGTATTTTTGCTTGCATGTACGTATACATTTTGTTCTATTACAGGGCCCACAATGAAATTAAAAAGACAAGTTGTAGCAAAGAAATACGAAAAAATAATTGAAGAATTTTACAAAGATTAAATTGAAATGAATAGAAACACCATCATAGTAATTCACTATATTGTCTTTGGTCAGACAAGTAGTGACTCCCGTTAAATAAGCCTAGAGTCACAGCACTGGATGTTGCTTGTGATTTTTGGCAAAAGTGTTTTTGTAGTTGGTAGACTATAAAAAAGAAGTTATTTTTAAAGGATGAAAAAGAAAAAGACAATCTATATCAACGAATTATGGAGCATTTAAGTGATTCAAATTATGCAAAAATCATTTAGAATCAAGAATAACAAACTAACCAAGCATTAAATTCAGTATAAACTATGCCTATCCGTAAGCATCTATGTAAATATGTAGAATACAGTATTTGTGATGTATATAGATACCAACATATTGGTTTTATTTGTCCCTTTTAAATCTCGAAATATAATAACATATATAATTTATGATAATTAACCGCTTTAAGGACATTATATTTAGAAAACTATATCCCAGAACCGAAATATACACAATGTTTATCCCTATATTAGTTAATGATGTAACCACTGCCATATTGCCACTGTGATACGATATTAATCCTTAATTACCACTTGCCTACAAGATCAATAGATAAATTTTGCATTATTTATTGTTATATTATTCGACCTTGACCTTGCGACTCATTTGTAAAACTATACTTAGAATAGTAAAGCATGCCTTGTTTTGAAATCCGATTTCGAACTTGCTATGAAATCCGACTTTTACATCATATTATTACCTTCGACTGGTAACTCTATCTTGACAATTAACGACCTTGACATTATATTAATCATTTAGGCCTCGACCCCTGTCTCGTGACTTCATGTAATTCATTTAAACAGGCCTTACGACCTTGACCTCATTTTAAAACTAATCGACCTTGAGCTATAAAGAATTTTACATTCCTTGTATATTGTGTGTTAACCATAGCATTACAATTTATAAAATAATTGTTTTTACTCACCTGGACTGAGGTGTTGCGCCACATTTCAAGGAATAACAAATCAGACTCAACATTGCATTCAATTTGCCTACTGTCATTTTCTTGTAAACTGGCATTTTAATTCAGCAAATAGGGCTTATTTGAAACAGCAGATAGAGCTGGCTTTTCATTATATAAAAATGTCAGTTTTTGAGTTAAACATTACACTTAAGTGTTATCTTGTGTTTTATTTTTCAGTTGACATATATTTTATAGTTTTATATTTTTTATACTGTTTTTTACATAAAGTTTATAGTGTTTTATAACAACCAAACTGTTTGTTTTCCATTTCCTTGACTACTGATTACTATAGGAAGTGGCTCATTGATTCTTGCTCGCTGACCTGAGGGTCCAGGATTTAATCCCGGCAATGGTCCAGATTTCAAATCGCAAAAAGGGAGGCTCATGCCACTGTCCTGGCAAAACTTACTTCAATTAACCCCGCATAGTGTTTCTCCTCTTCATTAGTCCATTAGATGCAGAGGAGTAGGACATAAAACTCCATTCGGTTCATTTCACTGATAACTACAGCTTAGCAACGGTATTTTTGGGTTATCATGATCAACACATAAACACAAACAGCCCACTTAAAGGGCTAATAGGTTTTAGTATGAACAAAAAATTTTCAATAATCAAACGAATAATTACTTAGATTTTGGATAACTATTCATTTTTTATGGTATTTATGACAGCAGGTATATTTACTAATGAATAGAGCTCTTACTAACCAAAATTAAAATTTTCAATTTTTATGTTCTTTCTTAGACCTATTACTGTTTGTGTTTATGTGTTGATCATGATACTAGTAACCAAATAATACCGTTGCTGTTAATGTTAAGGTGAAATAAATAGCATTGACACTATACTAAACTAACATTGTATTTTTTTTTTTGCTATTTAGATTACCTCAATTAGAATGGACTATTTATGTTTTGAATCGCACCTGGGTTATAAAATCTATACTAGTTTTTTCGTGGTGCATATATATTGGTGGTGAGCATCACAAAAACACAAATCAAAATCTGAATTTTAATTTAAATTTGGGACTGGAGTAGATATTTGTAAAATATATTTTGGTAGCCAATAGAAAACTGTATGATCCCTTGGGTCAAATATGGTCATTCTCATCTCTTGAAGACAAGTTATTCTTTTGCGTGTGTAATCAAAGGGGACGTAACCGTTAACTGGTTCAAACAAAAATGTTCCAAATCTATCAAATTTCATTTACCTAAAATTAATCTAAAATGCACCGTCAATTCTTCATTAAAATACAGAATTTATGCCATGCTAAAATAAATAAGGATTAACTGGATCACTTGAATGAGAAAGATTCGAAATGTTTGAATAATAAATGAGATATAAAAGGATAGTGAGATACTAATCGATAGGTAAAGTTACGCTTATATAATCAATTGTGTTCCGCTTTGTGACAAGTGAAATAAGTAGTTATTTCCCTTTTAACATCTGTTAGCAAAAGTTTGCATTCCTGAATCCTTCACATTAGATTATGATATTTTTCACAGTGAATATGTACAGCGTTTATACAACCGTTCAAATTTTGTGTCTGTAAGTAGATGAAAAGATATAAAAGGGAAAATAGTGGGTGTATTTGATTATCCCCCGTTTCAGTGCCTAACTACAATAGTTTATTATTATCCACAGGTTTCTGGGATATACCGCCAAATTTTCACTTAAGTCATGATCTGAGTTATGATAAATGTAGATTTCAATCTAAAAAATATGGCTTGACATTACTTCCTACTTCCAGCTATTAATGAACAGTGGCAAATTCTTTCACATGCCAGATATAACCGAAGGACGTTGTGCAGATTCTTTAGATTTAGGTGTCTATTTTGCACTTCACAAGGCCCTGTGTGGGCCTTATCGGTGCCATGGGAATTTTTCGTCTCACTAAGGAACTGCCAGGGAGATTTTTATCTCACGAAAAAACTTTCATAGAGATTTTCGTCTCAGGAAGGAACTGCCATGGAAACTTTTGTCTCACGAAGGAAATGCCATTGAGTTTCTTGTCTCACGAAGGAACTGCGACTGCCAGGAAGGCATTTACATTCACTTCGGCCTTGAATGGATACAGTACTATTTCGATAGTTCAAACTTCAAACATCTGGTGTCAATTTCGGGACAGTGTGAAACCTACTTTAAGAAGTGTAAAAAGAAATTACAGATGAATGATAATACTGAATTAATATCAGTAATTTATACACTCCTACTGTCTGAATTGTCTCACAGGCGGTGGTTTTACTCCCACACAATATTATGCCGACCGATTTCTTTACACTGTAAGGCTGTTTATGCTATAGCAGTGAAATCAGATAACATTAATTTGTGATGAATGGATTTGCCGTAGTGTCATACGTGGAAAACGTATAGGGTGGAAAAGGCACTTGCGGTAGCCAAATACCGTCGAAGCAAGTAAACTCATCATTCTATTCTTTTAAATGCCAGTCGAAGAGTTTGCCAATGATAAGAATGAGAAAGCAAATTTGGAACAGCCTTTGGTTTACTGGTGCACGGTGTCCGATAAAGTGTACTGTCGAGACCATCGTTACGGTAGGTGCAGACACGATTTGCTCCTTGTATTTGCTTTTGTGTAAATCCGACCATCGTTCAACATAACCGAATACCGTCCCTGGTCTATTCGTACTTGGTGGCATATCAAATGATTGTGCTACTGTAGGTAACACTCCTTGTTCCCGTATACCTCTGTTTATATTCGACCGAATTCTCGTGAATAGTTAGTTATGTCATCGGTAATAGGTCATATATCTGTTCTCAGGTTAACCTTTTCCAAATAACACAGTTCAAGCTTTCTTTTTCATTTTCACGGAAGGATGGTGCACACTGTTTGAGCATTGCAGCGGCATTGAGTAGCTCACTTATAAATAAAGTGGATGCCAATGTATAATATATATTTACACTTCCATGCATCCTGTCGGATAAAAAGCAAAAAAGGAGTCGTTGTCATTCTCTGTCTGTCTTACCCTATTATCTGGAGACCTACCTGACAACATTAAATAACGTCCCTAGTTCGGCCTTGGTCGGAAGTTTAGGCATCGGTCATTTTGGCAGTGGTCTGAAGTCACCAGTCGCCAGTCATCTTATCTGAGATAGGAAAGACCAGTTATCTGGATATTGGTCTGAGGTAGCAAACATCATTAACCTATAGGCAGTGGTCTAAAGAGGCAACACCAGTCATCTTGGCAATGTTCTGAGATAGGAAAGACCAGTCATCTTGGCAGTGGTCTTAGGTAGCAACACCATTCATCTCGGCAATGTTCTGAGATAGGAAAGACCAGTCATCTTGGCAGTGGTCTAAGGTAGCAACACCAGTCATCTTGGCAGTGGTCTAAGGTAGCAACACCATTCATCCTGGCAATGTTCTGAGATAGGTAAGACCAGTCATCTAGACAGTGGTCTGAAGTAGCAAACACCAGTCATCTTGGCGTTTATCTTCACCGTTTATATGAAGCCAGATTACAACAGATCATTTTTAAGGTTATCTGAAAGGGATAGGAATGATGATCGTAAATACAAAAGGCCGTTATCATAGACCTTGGCTTTTGACACCAATAGAAAGACCTTTGTATTATGAAACATACCTTTCATTATATACAACTTGAAATATTAGAATCATATTGTGCAATGTAAATCATATGTTGCTCTTAAGATAGCGAGATATCGAGACAGAGACAGTAAATGATAACAAAGTTTTCGTCACCAGATAAATATGTCGCGCCCTTTTACAAGGCTCCTTGAAAAATATTGTCTGAATTATGCATAACTCAAGCAGAATGCACATATGCATACATAATGTTTCGAATGCAATTTAATGCCACAAATTGTACTAAAACTTTTAATCATTTCCAGACACATACCTTCAAAGTTGTGATCGATGACGCACAAGATAATATAGCAATGACTTCGGTAGTTGACACTGTAATCTATTGTTAAACGGACGAAATAGGAATCGCCTTGCTAATAGAATCAAGTTTTTGGTGGTGAACCCGCTTCTGCTAATCAAGATCAATAAAACACATCAATGTACATGTACTAGTATACCCTTTTTCTTTGGTTATCTGTAAGATTGAGGGAAGACATACTATTGGGTGGTACACTTTCTGCATGACATGAATTGCCACAAAGGAGTATATCTGTAATTCCAGTGACATATTCTGAAATATAGAGAAACCTGTTGGTTTTGAACCTGTTGAACTGTTGACGAAATGAACTGTACTTCGAAACAAACTATTGGACATTTTACACTGTAAAGTAAAAAACATCTTTCAGTAAGCAATATATTAGTCATAATAAACCAGATAAAACACTTGAGTTCACTATTACACCGTGGCATCATTAAATCATCATGTAACCTTGAGGTAAACGTCTATCAAATTAGTTCCGTGTGTACCTGTTACCACAGCTTTACCCTGTAGTCGGCTTGTAACATAGCCAAACCTGCCAAAATATACATCATCCTGTAATGGTTTTTGTTTGAAACTATCTACTATTTGGCGAGAATGGTTTAATCGTCAGCTAGTGAAAGAACATTGAAGGGCACGCCGACTTGACCGAGATAAAGGAAATCAGTCACCAACACTAAGTAAATAAATCTGATTGGTTGATCATGAGTCTGATTCATATGACCAAGGGATTCCCTGTGCGTGACTCAGCAATTTGTATCGCTGTGTTAAAAATGCTTCACTATAAAATAGACCAGTCATTTATTTTACCAGTTGATGTCCTGATTTTGAGGTTTGAACATCTGGTTTGAAAAGAACGGGCGTTACCTGTCACACGATGATTGCAAGCCTTCTGGTTGATCGTGAATGCATACTTCATTATCCATAACGCCCTTTTTGGTCTACCTTATGTGTCATCTTGGGCAGTGATCACAAGTTATTTTTGTTTTTGTGGATATTGGTCTTAAACTTAAGGTCCTGTATAATTATGTTTCTGCAATTTGAAATTTGTAATGAGTTTTGGTTGAAATAATCTGCTAGGGGTTATAACGTTACCAATGTAGATGTTATTTCCTGATTTTTAGGAAGCAATGGCAAAATTCCAATGCGATCAATTTGTTCTAAATGCATATAGATTTTGCCACAAACCACAATCTAGGGCGTAAAAGCAGTTTCACTATTATATTTCTTACACATAAGATGTTGTCCGTGCTGGTCATGAACTCCGCCCTGACAAAGTTGCATGAGCCATGTTCTATTAATACCTATGACCCAGTCAATTGTGTATATTAGTTAAAGGTAATTTCTGGAACCTTCATCCCAAATATTATGATTTCGTCATTTAATACATACAAGTGATCTAGTTTTTCGTCAGAGGTCGAAAAGGTTGGTGTGAAAACGACAAACCCTTTTGAAAGTTGCTAAAGTATGTTTTTATTTGCATAGGGTAAACTGCATATCCGTCTCCCCATTCAATTTTCTTTGAAAACCAAGATAATCCCCTTAAAATAGGGTCAATCGGAAGTATATAGACATCTTCAGTACTGTAAGCAGCACATCTTCATATTTCACCCAAACCTGACCGATTTGCAACTTAAAATTAACCTACATTTAGTAAAGGAAGAGGAGAGGAGGAAATTGAGATTTTAAGAACGTCGTAACAAACATATTGGATAATGGAATTTCAACGTAATCATCAGTTTAAAATAGCCGAAGGCAAAATCTGCTGAGAATAGAGATCGGGTTAATTTTATTTCACCATTTATTCGATGACCTGTCGGCGTAGCCTTCTACACGACATCTGAGCGAGTAGCATTTTTCGACTGCATGAATATGCATAAACCCATACAATGTGTAGTATTATTAAGGTCGCATGCGACAATAGATGCTATATTTGAAGCTTACACTATCATCTAGTAGAGATTTCCTTACTTACAGCCTAAGGCAACGTATTGTACTTGAAGTAGGCTTCGGTATACCCCAAAATTATCAGGTGATCTCCAGAGGTTAAAATATAAGACTTTATAGAAATAGGAACGTGATTACGTATATTACGCATTACATTATTTAACGGTGCATTAAAATTTTCGAGATAAACAAAATCACGTTCTAGATTTTGTACAATTGTTGAAATTGTGATTGTAATATGCACATTTATTCTGCGTTTTAACTGATATTGAGAGACTGTCCAACGATTTATCCCTCGTTAGGTTATACTGGTATTGAGAGATCCGTCCTAAGTCTCATTAGGTTATACTGGTATTCAAAGATCTGGCCTAGGTCTGGTTAGGTTAAACTGGTATTTAGAGATCTGTCCTAAGTCTTGTTTGATTATACTGGTATTGAGAGATCTGTCCTAAGTCTCGTTAGGTTATACTGGTATTGAGAGATCTGTCCTAAGTCTCGTTAGGTTATACTGATATTGAGAGATCTGTCCTAAGTCTCGCTAGGTTATACTGGTATTGAGAGATCCATACAAAGTCTCCTTAGGTTATACTGGTATTTAGAGGTCTGGCCTAAGTCTCCTTAGGTTATAATGGTATTGAGAGATCTGGCCTAAGTCTCCTTAGGTTATACTGGTATTTAGAGATCTCTCCTAAGTCTCGTTAGGTTATACCAGTATTGAGATCCGTCCTAAGTCTCGTTAGGTTATACTGGTATTCAAAGATCTGGCCTAGGTCTGGTTAGGTTAAACTGGTATTGAGAGACCTGTCTTAAGTCCCGTTAGGTTTTACTGGTATTGAGAGATCTGTCCTAAGTCTTGTTAGGTTATACTGGTATTGAGAGATCTGTCCTAAGTCTCGTTAGGTTATACTGGTATTGAGAGATCTGTCCTAAGTCTCGTTAGGTTATACTGGTATTGAGAGATCTGTCCTAAGTCTCGTTAGGTTATACCGGTATTGAGAGATCTGTCCTATGTCTCGTTAGGTTATACTGATATTGGGAGATCTGTCCTAAATCTCCTTAGGTTATACTGGTATTGAGAGATCTGTCCTAAGTCTCGTTAGGTTTTACTGGTATTGTGAGATCTGTCCTAAGTCTCGTTAGGCTATCCTAGAAAGGAAAACAGGAAAACGGAAAATCTTATCCTGTTAATATGCTCTTGTCCTGCAGCACACTCTTTGACTCTGTACCCCATTCTGCATACGTCAACTGTCAGTTCAGAAAGCATAATTTTGTTTGCATTGTTGACATGTAAATTTCCATTTTCAGTGACGTAAAAAATCACTGGATTTCGGTAATCTTTATGGTTCCGGATATACAAGTGATTTAGTATCCATATTTTAAATAGGTCGTCGTTATTTATACTTTTTCGACCCATGCAGTTCGTATCAGCTAAATTTGTTTACAATTAAATAACTTTAAGTGCATTAGGTTCAGTATGTATGTTCATTCTCGAAATCTGCAGTCCAAAATTAGTGTTTACAATATCAAATTTTGTCAATAGTTTGAAATTTGAATGAATTTACTGAACTCTTTGCACTTTAAATAAGTGTAAATAAAAGGGACTATATGTTTTAGATTGTATTTGTGCATGTGTGTTTTGTGATAATTTTGACTTCATAATACACCACAATATACTTGTTTATTATCATAGGCGAAAATCATTTTCTACAAAGAAATGCATCACATTTAATAATATGTTAGTGATATGTTGATAAATAGCCTACAATGAAAAGTTTATTTGAAATTAAACTCAAGTCCTTTATACAAATTTTTTCGTTTCGTATCGTGGCCTTTATCAAGTAGAAAAATTAAATTTAATGTACTGTCATTGTTGAATTTATTTTGTAAAAGGCCATGGATTCGAAAATTTGTAGTAAAAAGAAATTCCTACAGAATAAAAAAAAAAAGTATAGAGAATTTTAAAAATTGGTAATACACATATTTTCATATTTTGTTTTTATCACATCTGGAAAGAAAACCTAACCAAATATGAGCACGTCTCACAATAACGATATAGAACAAGATTATCAAACATGCTGACAATATTCTTGGTAGCTATATGGCAAACAATACAAACAACCAAGCTTAAAGGAAGGATTTTAATGCGACTTTTGCACCATTCTAATTGTCAATCCGATGCCTGTGGTTCCTGCAATTCCAAAAATTTTTGATGACGTCAGTAATGGCAAAGGTCTTTTTGCTACAAGCAACAAAGATTAAGCCAAATTGACGCTATTAGTGTCTCGGATACACATATAGATATTTTAAAAAAATGTTTTTACGAGAAAATATCTTTTCAATATCTAATACCTTATTTTCGATCATGAAACATCAAAAGCCTTTTTCTAAACTTTCTGAACTTAAGACTTATAGGTGTGTGTATGTAACATTTGGGTCACAAAAAATTAATAGACTTAATGTAAAGAGGACAATATATGCATTTTTCACTGTTACCATATCCTATTCATTCATAAGTAACCATAACATTTGACACAATGCGGCTTATGACATAATTTCGATTCAACTTCAAGAAGAATCCTATTAATTATTTAATCTATATGGAGAAGGATTATTTATTATTTGATAAGTCGTTTCACACCAATAGGTCGATAGATTCGCAAGACTGACATCATTAGTTGTAATTCTTTCCGTCTGGATTTTGCGTTCCCTTAAATAGAACTGTTGCGAGTATCGTTAGCGAGGTGGAGCATACACACCCTTCCTGGTCACTTGATGTGACAAAATAAGTATCCCCCTTTATTTACGGCAACTATAACAGATGTTTGGAATCCAAATGTTCATTTCAAGTACAACCGGATGTGTCCATGCGACTGAGTTAGACAGATAGCTGCCCGCTTTCAAGAAATCAGTTGACGTGGACTGTGTCCTGTAAATGAGTGGGTAAATGCCAAAACACAGCACATATTTAAGAGATGAAGTAGGTCTTCTGTTTGTACAAATGCATTGCAATTTTCTTATCGCATTTAGATAAGGTTAAATCGCGAAGCTACAATAACGACGGAGAGATATGAAACATGTTAAAAAAAGGTAAATCACTTAATGCCATCGTGTTGTGATAACATAATTAAAGAAGAAAGCTATCGTGATTTTTCAGTTGATTTCCTCTTGACTTCCGTGTCGCCATTATCAGTACAGCTTTCATTCATAAAGTTCTACTGGCAACAAAATTTTATAGTCATACATTACATCAACGCTTTATTATTGACGTCATACGTTTGAGAAACGAATGACAGTGATTGATTATTCACCCAGAGGAAGTTTGCATCTAAAAAGAACGAATTTTTAATATTGAATCATTTTGGTATACCTTTGTCGAAAGGTTTAGGTCTATAGTATCAATATAGTGTGTGTTTTTTTTTTAACTATATAACTGATTAAGTAAAAAGCATTATTCTATAATTGAAAAATACGGTTATGCAAAATGATATTGCTTTATAAGGACAATCAACAAAGCTGGTACAAGTCGTTTCGCCTTGTTGGTTAATTTATCTTAAAAACAAATTGAATGCATAACATCGATAAAATGCTTTATTATATATTAGGGCTTGGGCAAAAATCGAATTTTCGATTCGTTACCTTTGATTCAAACCATATATCTCTAATAAGTCGTTTCGCTTTATTCACTTATTTATCTAAAAAAAAAAAAGAATGACTAACATCGATAAAATGCTATATTAGGGCTTGGACAAGAATTTTCGAATCGTTATCATTAGGATTCAAACCATATATGTCCAATAGTCTAGTGTAATCTTCAACGAGTATAAACCTTTCTATTCGATGATACACATCATATTTTAACAGCAATTTCGGGTCATTGATAAAATTCTTACTAATGTTCTATAATTATAATATTACAAACTTTATTACAAGATACCATATCCCACCCTTGGGCAGTCACCCTGCAATTTGATAGGTGGTGTTGATTAGCCACGAATTTTATTTATAACCCACAAATCTGGTGTCTTTAATCCAGTATCAAATAAATAACCTCAGTTGTATTTACCGATGTTTATATTAGTAACCACTGTCCTGCAGAGAATGATGACGTCAGAAACTGGACAAGTGCCCGGTACTGTTTACTATGATTTATTGGTTGTCAAAATTAAACCCCCAGCTTATGCAACCTAACCTTAAAGTGTCGTTTTATTATATTCTACCAATTATTCTATACTTCCAAAGAAAATAAAGTGTTTCTGGAAGTGGGTAAAAAAAAAATCGCCCCATCCCAAAAATCTCTTTAACATTCAAAATAATACAAATCTGCAATGGCTTTCATTCAATGAAAGATGGTAACAAATATCATTTTCGGCGAACTGGCATTATCTATTTCGAGTCCATTTGACGAGGGTTGAATTGGAGTTTGCACATTTGATGACAAAACCCATTATCGCTTTTACCCACTTTCCTACTTTTCAGCAGGATATGAGCTCTTTACGTAGGTTATTTACAGTTGTTTACCGGTTGTTATAAGGGAATAATAGCCAGTATTCTGTTATCATATTCTATCAATTACCACAGTCAATTGTATTAGTCACTAATAGTAACAATCATAATACTATTACTTGAGGAATTCCTTTAATCATTAAATAACTCTGTGGTTTCGAGTTGGGCCTCAAATACTTAGAACACCTATAGGAAATATTTTAAATAATCCCCATGAAAGAATTCCATTTCCATTAGAGTTTGTTTCTCACGAGCACTTGTAACTCGCGAAACCTGACAATTGAGCGACAAGAGCTACATTTTGATATATAAGATATCTTTTTTATGCCATGTTGAGTCACCTACGACGCTAAATCGTTAAGCAGGTAGCAATCTACCAAGAGCATTGTTCCGTTTAAACTGTTCAGGCTAATCTCGGGGAAAGATAGGGAGAAAAATTAAACTCGTTCTTCAAAAATAACTGTTTGTCGGTCGAAACTTGATTTTAAACATTGCCAATCTCGTGGCATATACACTACTAGGTGGCCAATAATACAATACAATATTTCATTCATAATTTATATTGAATGCTCAAATCAGTTAGCTGTTTCGACCTTGAGCTTTATTACTCAGAGCCAAGTGATTCACACAGACGTCGTCGAACTTGTTTTGATCTCTATCGATTATTATGTACCATGCTTATACTGGCTTGGTTAGTGCTATATATAATATACTAAACTTTCCTGTAAAGTCAGGCAATGTATAGTTGAACTATGACTAAATACCATGCTTTATTCTATCAAAATTCCCTTGTATCTAATTAGTGTCACCATCTTATTACTCACAAAAATCATACGAGTGATGACTATAATTTAAAGATAAAATATAGTCTTGCTTATCAGGAAAGTAAAATTAATAAATTTAGTTTAGTTTTCCGCTGCTGTGCATCCTTCGTGCCAAAACCAGACACCATTACGTATTCATAGCTAAATATTGTACCTTGAATATATTAACTCCGTCGTTTTTTACCCGAGTTCATGATAATGATCGTGCTTGTTTTACATCCTTCAAAAAGTAGTACCTGGGTGATATGCAATTTACCTTATTGTTTGCAACAGAAAACAGCAACCGATTTACAACCAAGCATGGATCGTAGCATAGAGCTTCCACGTACAACGAAAACGAACAATTAGTCGTGGATCATGAACTGATTTTGAAAAAGATTCACAAGTAAAGAACCAAACTCTTCATAATATTCGTATTAAAGATCGGCGTCAGGCTAGAAAAATCAGGAACCACTTAGACTCCTACTCGATTTCCTGACAATCTAATCTTGTTTGTTTGTTTGTTACTTAAACTGGCATAATATCCTGTCGTACTTTTATGTTCAAGACCTTAAGGCGTCGTCAAAACAGTTAAAGAAAGAAACTGTTTCATTAGAATTAAAAGCTTTTCCTTCGACAATAAAATTACGCTTACACGTGCGAGGTTATTGTGGGCAAGTGTCGATTCAAACCTTCATATCATCCTGCTCAGCAAAAAAAAAGAAATGGAACTTTGTGCACTTTTCGATGCATTAGGAATGCTTGATCATTTTTTCAAATGCACCTGTTGACCCGGATAAACTTGCGCCAAATTGAAAGAAAAATTGGACACACATGAAAACAATTGTACTATACAATAGGTATTCTGACGTACAAAGGCCGAAGTATACAAGCAAGTTACATCAGTTCGAAGGTAAAAGTACTTGAATGTTAAAATACACGTGGAGATAAACAGCTGTGTTCGTTAATAAAACGATATGGGGGAATCCCCGAACCTCGTCTTCAACTTGATCGACGGGTTTTAACATGTGACGAGGTTTGGGAGAATTTGAATCGAGACAAAATTGAGCAAAAATATTGATTTAAGCTATCAAAAACCCTTGCCATTTGCAATTTTACTAATTTACATAGTAAAATGAGTTATGTGAAATACATTTTTATAGTTTAATTTTACAGGATATATGTAATCTTGGCTAATTTGAGGGAACTCCTTACTCAGAATAAGGGTATCCCCGGGCCTTTGACCGTGAATACATTAAGATTGTAACCAATAAGATGTCAAGAAGTACAGCTCGCGCTTTAAGTGTGATGACTCGTAAATGTGTCAGCAGAAATTCCTAAACCGCTGGAGAGTACAGAAGTGAAAATTCACTCTGCAGGATTAATTGTGATTCAAACACGAAATATTATTATTTTGATCAAAAATGACATTGGAAGAAATCTGTGAATCTAACGCAATGGATGCTAACGAAAAGTAAGTGTTTGATCTACTCTTTTACCATTGTCGGGTTTTCAAACACCGATATTTGACAGTCCATAGCAACTGATGCAATATTTCTTTGACATTTTTTAAAATCTTGCGTAATATAAAATCCCAAACAATTCAAGAAATATTCCAGGGTAGAGTAGGCCTATAGGTTGATGAAGCTACAAATATACATTTCTCTAGCAATATATATTATCTGCCCATGTTTTGTTATGTATTGTGCAATATATTTTATCGAATACCACATAATAAGAAATAGGTATAAATTTTGAATTTTGATAACTTTCAGTTTCATTTTTATGTGTATATATATGGGTTTCTAAAATGGGTTCTCTGTTTTGAAAATTGCCCAACATTTGCATATTTCCCGATAACCGAAACTGTCTTTGAAAACCAATACATGTACATGTATATTCAAACTTGGACACAATCCAAGAGGGGCTGCAATTTAAGACTAGTTATGTCTCAGTAGGATATTTTCTTAAAGAAATACAATTAATGCAGTATAATTTGTTATGGACAATGTATCTACTTTTAACACTTTGACCTGAGTATAATTTAACTTGCTTAGAATTTCAATTGTTGCTATTATTGTTTTCGATAATGATATTTGTGGGATTTACCGCTTCAATGAGGAGACATTACAGATTAAACTCCCCTATTGTGGTATTGACACGCGTTGTGCAATATCTTCATGTTTCAAGTGGGGAATACCATTGAAGTCACGTGATCACTTGTGACCTCATAAAGTAGGTCAAACAGATCCGGTGATTCCCTGAAATTAAAATTCTTTCTGAGAATCCGGTTATCGCATTCCTGTTTTTGTTTTGTTAAACATTTACGGGAAATTAACGATATTTTGTATTTTTTTTCAGAAAATTTGTCAATATAGGACGAGTTACAGCCGAAATTATTTGGCAAAGTTTAGAAAAAGGCCGACTTTGGTGTGGTGGATATGAACTTGCAAATCTAATTAAAAGGTAATTGATTTATTTCAAGAGGATTTATAAATTTATACAAATAAAAATTGAAAAACCTTTCTTCTTTTGACATTAGTTAATCCTTCACAATACTGATAAATTGTCAATCAAATTTTTTGAAATGCTTTCTTCTTTTGAAATGGCTCAGGCATGATTCTAAATTTCATTATTACAAAGAAGGATTTTATTAAATTTTCTTCATTTTTCAGCACAGACAATCTGATGTTTTGTCTTCTACCAGAAGTCCCTGATTCCAATGTGACAGCAAGTATCGAACACACCTTGATTCAGGCTATATGCTGGGAAAATAACATCAGAATTCTCAGAGTAAACAATAGAGAATCACTTTCTAAATTATTATGTGGCAGACATCGAAAGAAAAATAAGAATGAAAATTTAGAGAAGGTCAGCTGTGTGCTATTGGAGGTAAGTTTTAGTACTTAAGGTTTTTAAAATTACTTATCATCAAGGCTTTAAAATAGTGAAAAGTATCTGACATCTTTACTAGGCTACTGTTTTGCTGTACATAAGTTATTTTCTATTTTCTTTCATCTATTTCTGAAGTCTTTCTTTATCTTTTCAGTATCCTAAAGACAAGCTAAGCACCGAAGAAAGTGAGGTATATGACTACTACAAATGGATAAAAGTCACTGGCCAATCATCAAGCAGGATAATTCAACTTCCTGTTTGAACCAGCCTCACTCTGAAACGACATGGAGAAAAATCCAAAAAAATCTACAAAAGATAATAAGAAACTGGTCAGTTGGGGAAAAATAACTTAAAATAGAGGACAGGAGAAAAATATATTAAACAACTCTCTGACATAGATTTCTTCATTGTGCGGACGTCATGAACTTTGAAAAGTAGTGAGGTGGGGACGTTCAAGCAGTTGCCATGGCGACCCGTCCATAACGACGTGGTTGCCATGGCTACCCAGTAACAATATCATTATCATCGCTGTTGTCATGGTGATCAAATAGAATTTTGTCATCACTATGCCAACCTCATTTCATTTGAGGCATAGACAGTGTGTAATATATTATAACCATTCATATTGAACACTGGGAAAATCGTGGTTGCTAGTCATCCAGAATATAAAATAAGGAAGTGACTAAAAGGGAGGTACCCTTTTGAAAAGAACAATACCCTGGAAGTGTAACATAAATGTGTACAGAAAGCCCTTTAGATGGTGCTTTTCCGAAGGAAAAGACTTAGTAAATGTAAACAAATCTATCTGTGTTTATTTGGAAGTAAAATAAACAAAATTTTAAGTTTGTTAAACGATCATGTAACGAAGTTGGTACTTATTTATTTAAGATATTCACCATTTTGCTGTTCGATTCATTTTATTTTTATTATAAGATGTTGTATAATGTTTAAGTTTATTTTGATTTTCATTCATCATGAACTTTTAAGATGATGTATATCAGTGATTTATTGAAACAAGGAATCGTTTAATTGAAACTTTGTTCCTCAAATCCTTTTGTTTTAATAATGAATTGGTGTTTCGAAGATTGTTGATTTCATTTTAATGCTTACAGTTATTTCAATAATTTCTGAATTGATTGTTCCTTTGAAAATATATTGTTCTGAAAATATTTTGGTATATTTGTATTAAAATAAAAAAATGTAAATACAGGAAGATCTCAATTTTATACGCCCATATGAATATGTAAGTTACTTTGATCATTGTGCTTCCACAAAGGAATTTTGAATCTCGACCTTGATAGTTGTGCCTCTCCCAAATTAAGTCAAACTGTTCTTATTTGTTGCCCCAAGTATCGGTAAATATGCAGCCACCAAGACCATCTTTATCAAATTATAGAAGAATTGTCCTATTCCTCGGACCGAACGATTGCTCCTGCCAGTGCAAATTACTTGATAGTTGCAAATGGAAGATAATAGCTGCTCTTCACGATACCCCCTACCCCCTCCTTATTAATAAAAAACTAATGAAAGTTTAATAAGCAACCTGAAACACTAATCAATGAAAACATGAAGAATTTATGAAAAAAGAAAAACACCAGATGACGAAAAAACAGTTTTATTTTCTATGTCAAAATTTGTTTTTGTGTGAAGATGCGTTATTAATGTTCAGAAAACCTAATAAAATTTTGAGTTTTAGTAACCTATTCACACGATTTGGTAGCTAATTTTGATCTTATTTTGAGGATTTGGACTAAGTGTGTTTCTTCACTCCCTAGAACTATTAAACGTTTGATCAGAATTGCGTCAGAATTAGCTCCAATACACAAGGGCATGGTCTTGTCTAACATTCAGCCCATAGGGGCAATACAAAGGATGATATGAAATATTGAACCATTGACCATAAAAGCAGAAAATCTTAATCAATGTATATTGGCTTATAAAGCGTGATTTATGAAAAAGCACTCAATTTACCCAGCCATACTCAAGCTAACGGCTTGTAATTCTAGGAATAATAAATAAGATAATAAAAAGCCTTATATGTAGCTGTGACCAAATAGCCTAATTTGCTGATATGATACGAAAATCCCCGAAAAGGATAACTTCATTCACTTTTGTTTCATTCATGCATATTTTATCCCATGGCAATTGTTCACTTCCATATATGGTATGAGCTTATTTCATATCGACCTGTTATATATTTCGAACTTGTTACTTACTCTAAAATATCGATTACAGAAAATTTATAGTATAACCTTATAAGGACATTGAATAAAAGGAGATCAACAAGCCAAAACGATTTGTCCCCCTTTTCCCAACATTCAGTGATGCACATATCAGAAAGCGACATTATAAAATCCCTCAAACTTTATTTTAGTCATCAAAGGTAAAAATAACATTGCATTTAATATTGCGATTATATAAGAATATCCCTATAATATTCGACCCAGCAGATGATATTTCCTCCTTTGGTAGCCGTCGAATTATAGAAGAGGTTAGCCAATTACCAATTTACCACGCAAATATAGGACTATGGGGAAATAATTAAAGTAACCTTGATATTGTCGTATTATATCGAAACAATAACTAGCCTATTAAGGAAATCAAACACGTTCTTGTTATTAATGCAGCAAACCCAAGATAAATCATACATTTCTGTAATTGCCATCATCCTTTTCGAACTTTAAGGAAATACTACTTAACTCCTACAATATTTCCCATGTTATTATTAAGCAAAATAAACGACGAGTCATTATAATTGATACACCAGAAAAAACCCAATATTTTAAGCTTTAGCTATGATGTTTCAACAACCACCAACTGTCTTGAAATACATCCTCGTGCCACGATTTAGTAAAACATTGTTAAGATCCTTAAATAAAGATTATATTTCGAATTTCCTAGTTCAAATCGACAAAATTACTTTCACTCTAATGTAGGGAGAGGTTGTTGGAGAGCAGGAAACTAAACTATTAAAAAAAGGTTCCTACTGATCCTGGTTTCGATTTACGTGTAATTTGAAATATTTACAGTTCTATATGACAATCAAATCTTCAAAAGCAGACTTTGATAAACTGCAGAATAAACGGAAACGGGATTTGAATTAAGTTGATCAAGGATTGTATACAGGTGGAAAGTAGAAATTTGGTCATAACAGCTTGCAATTCGGATCATTTTGTTAAACACAATATAAATTAAGAAAATGAGATTTTATTTGCATGACAGATATTTACAATGTGGATAATAATTTGCATCTACTGATTAAGGTGGGCGGTTTTCCTCCTGCGTCAGGCATATGTCAGCTTCCGTGTCTTTGATTTCTTTACTACCACTCTTTCAGTAATGCATGGGACAGATGATGCGTAGCAATCTTCGGTCCGATATCATCCTACGATGATGTGGTTTCAGTTTCCTTGAACTTGGAATGAACATCCACTGACAAGAATCTTGACCATGTTATCTGAAAATATGTAAAATACCATTATTTACCTAAAAAGGTTGTTTTCCTGTTAAAATAAACGAAGAGTTGAGTTGGCAATTCCGTAGTTCTGAATTCAACTTTGCGTTTTCATCTAAATATGAATCCTACTCGAAACCACTGTATTTTAACACCTTGTGTAATAGTAACTACTACTCATTATTCAATGTACATACATACCATATGACGTGTACTACATTCTAAACTTGCTTTCAATCTGGTAGGTGTATCACTGGTTTAGGTAAGTCTGTGTTCAGTAAAACCGATTCGTGATACCATATCACTCCTTGATCCTCCCTACTCATTTTAATACTAGAATACTACAAAATAAAAATATTTCTTACGAAAAGGCACATTATTTGGAATAAAGCAAATAGCGTCTAGTCGTTAAGGCAATAAACCCAGGCCCCGTGTGTTACAAGCAGTTGGAAATAG
The DNA here is from genome assembly GCA_030562195.1 of Nipponacmea schrenckii. Classification (NCBI taxonomy): domain Eukaryota; kingdom Metazoa; phylum Mollusca; class Gastropoda; family Lottiidae; genus Nipponacmea; species Nipponacmea schrenckii. The sequence continues at coordinate 20,998,849 of CM060200.1, read as the reverse complement.
CAAAAAAAGAGTAGGCTTATGTCGCTGTCCTGGTAAAATGTCTCTCATGGTGTGTATCAAAATATATATATGGCTTCTGCTAAATTAGATTAAATGTCTAAATGTGATGGTTTCAGTGCCAATATTCCACATACCCATCTGGTCAGTTTCTCATTATAAATATATTTGCTTTTCATTCAATGTCATAACTGTATGATACCTTTAGTTACTAATTTAATATTTTCCACGAACTTTTGGTTCGTTTTCATTATTTGAATACCTTACTTTCAGTTTCTACTAGAAATGGCCTTCTCTTCGAGAAGAATGTATGGCGAACGTAAGTGTAGGACTCGTAGGATAGGATAGAAAACACCATGCGTTTTGGACTATGGTCAAAATTTCGAATCGCCGATGGAAGCAATTTAATGCTCATAAGAGATAAAATAAAGCGAAGGAGCTTATTCATTACACATTTAAAAAAAAAAAACCCGAAATTTCATTCGAAGTTAACTACATACCTCTATCATAAGGCAACTAATGTCTAGTTTATTGGCAGAATTTTTATCACTTGCATTTTTTTCTTTTTTACCACAGAGAATGTTTCCAACAGACTGTTGATTTTTCACCTGAAAAAAATGACTGGTTATATACTCCTATAGTCTCATTTATCTTTAAAAAAATATCTACAAAATACAATAGCATCCTTGCGTGTTAAGTATATAAAACATTTTTATTTCTTTATTACATTTCATTATGGTGGCTGATTGAGAAAAAGGTGAAAAGTAGCGTCATTGCCCTCAGTGCCTTTCATGCTGCGGATCTGGTCTCATCTCTTGATAGCAGATTAATAAGCATTTATTGAAGCATTGTTTCATAGCTTACCTTCAAGATTCTGATGTCATTTTCCCAACAGAAAGCCTCAATTAAAGTATGTTGAATATGAATTGATATATTTTCACTTTCAGCCTCTGGTAAAACACAAATCATCACATTTTCAGGATTGCTGAAATTAAAAGAAACTATGGTTGGTCTAGAATAACCACGTTGAAACCCGACATGTGCCATCAAAAAAGCAATTTAGAAGTCGGAAGCAGATTTAACGGTTCCAACCTTTCATAAAATAGTGCTCAAGTTTGAGAATTGTTCGAGGGAGGTAATTTTTACAGAAGAATTTTTGATAATTTAGACCATTTGATGAAAAACGACTCTACATTATTATAGCAGCTGATGGAATATGCTTACGACATGTAGTCCACTCTTTCTTGTCCATTAATCAAGAACCTTTAATCTAAGTTACCAATAAGGCTCGGAGCATTAAGCAATTAAGAATCTGAACTCGATTATTTGGACTTACCTTTTGAGAAGTTTGGCACAATCAAAAACCCCGCAAGTAATTCTCTTTTCTTCTACACTTTGATATATACATTCTTTTAATAGTTCACCAATTTGAGTCTCAGATTTCCTGAAAGCGTCAAATTGAAAATTTGATACAAAGAATAAAGGTCTTTGCATGCGCATCGTGGAAACCGATATCCCCCTTTTGCAGCATTTTGGCCCCATTTCCTAAAGGATGGCAACGTGCTACTGTACACAAAAAAAAGGCTACTAAAACTACTCAATTTTTCCCTCAATTTAATACACAAATTGCGCCTGCGAGAACATAAGCCTATTTGTAAATTCTTATAGCAATTCTCGAATCAAGCTTTGCAGATTGAATCTATTGCATTAACCAATACGGGAAATTTGGAACAATCTCAGCTTGTAGTGTCGTCATGTTTATGTGTAGGCATGTGGGAATAAAACAGGAAGCGAACTGTTTTCCTCTTTGGAAGTCTGTCAATCGTTTTCCTCTTTGGAAGTCTGTCATTCTTAATTCCTATGTGACATTTTTCATGTCAACGCCTCTATTAAAGGTATTTACTTCATATATTGGATTGTGACGTAATACTGACGTCTGCTATATTAAGATCCTAATACATCACACGTGCTAAAAGCTTCGTCCATATAATATGTATGAAAAACAATAAACGATAAACGGCATATTTTGAAATCCCGTAATACATTTTTTTTTTTATTGAACAAAGGCTTTTCTGACTAAAACAAAATATCGTCTGCTAGTTGAGTGAACTACTCGATATTCGACTGAGAGGATTTAAAGTAGGTCAACCTCGTCTCGTATTTTCATATAAAATTATTTGTGTGAAAATCACTGAAAACAGGATCATTCTTCTCAAGAAAGCTTCGAACCCATGTAGATGTATTCAGAAAAACTGAATTCATTAGCTTTTGCGACCCAGACCAAATAAACGCGACATTTTAAGCAACCTGGAACAAGGGGTCAAAAGTAGGTCAGTGTCGTCTGTAAGCTCCCAGCTCATTTTTGTGTATGAAAATACAAAAATATCTCAAAAGCTTTTACATGATGATGAGTTATCTTAACAGAGAATTGCAAATGCACAATTCTTGAAAATTAAATCGCTCACAACCCAGAGTTAATTGTGCTGCAAATCTCGTTGTGCACAACATATGCTAACGATAGGCTTCATACTAATGGGTGCATCACAAATGCACTTATTTAGGCGATCATTATGTAATTCGATGCATTTAAGGGATTACTTTCATCCTCAAGTGCACATAGGGCAGTAAAAAGTTATGCTGGTCGCTCCTGGTACGATTTTCTTTGTTTCATCTTATATAGACAACTGCACTGTACAAATGAAGTTTACGTGGCTTACATTTTTTTGCAACAAAGGTAATTCAATGTTCTACTTACGATTGTAAATTGAATATCTCCATGGATTCCTTCATTTCAGGTAGAGTCATTTTTAATTGATGATATTATCCAATTCTGATCAGGTATGCCACAATATTGCTTCTTTAATTTCCAGTCAACAACTGATTATATGGTTTCAATACTATATGGCGACATCATCGAGTGGGCGGGGTTAATTAAATACTGACATTTGATTGGTTGATATATATGAGCTAGTGCCCGGGCAGACCCTCTCATCACTTTGTTCTTTTTATGCGTTGTTTAAACACGACAGATGGTGGGAGAAACTCGTATCCAACAAACTTTAAACTATTTAATCAACAAGCCCAAACAAGATTTTAAATTCTATTGAATTTATTCAAAAATTTAAAATTCGGATATAAAAAAATGTTTATGATCTAAAAAAATTTAGAAAACTTTGAATATATTCACCTTTTAAAATATTTTATGCGTATATTCCGATTTGCAATTGTAAATTATACCGGAGGTCCTTCAATTTTCACCTTTAACATTGTTGACAAGGAAGTGAAATTTTATATGTTATCTCCTGTTAGGTAAGCATTATGATGCACGGTTTCTTTATAATTACATTATACAAAAATATATATATAAAACAACTGTTTCCGACAAGCAGCGGGGGTTCCAAATGGTAGGGTCCATATTATTCCGAAATATATATTATTTCTTTCTTTTGGAATTGAAAGAATAGTCTTTCGAATAGCATCATAGCCTGCTTTGAGTCTGACCAATCCACCACACCCGAATTACCAAGTTACTGCGTCTTATTTGGATAAAATTATGACGAAAACTTTTGCCCCGTAAAATTAATGCGGGGCAAATGGGTACAGGGGGTAGTCTAATTCAGAGTGGTAAATATCTTTGATCAAGATTCTTGAATGGAACTTTTGAGATTTAGTGAATAAAGATGTTGTCCCAGTTTCTGATATACTTCAATAATGACCGTGGCTTGTGATTCAAGCTAGACTTGTGATAATGCTTACTCTGGATGCCGTCTACAATTCGGTAGACAACAGTATCACAGTCCACACATTATGAACATCGTTACGATACGCTAGCTAAGCAGTAGGTGAAGATATTTCCAAAGTGCCTTTACTTGGTAAATCAGCTAAATTTCAACGACGCAGTTTCTTATAGAGTTATTTCCCTTTAATGATTAGGGCTTATGTTTTTCAAACTTTGCACTAATTTACTTTCATGATATGAAGTCACGTAGACCACACTAACATTTTGGTCGTGTTAATAGGATAATGCGAATCGTGGTTTGTTATGACTTTATGATTCCGTATTGAAATTAAGTTATGACTGTATAATATGCTCTTTTATCACTTAATGCCACTGTAAACATCTTCCAACTAGCTTAATGTAACTATTAGAGGCAGTGCATATTTTTGGTTAATTTTGAGCCTTCGGGTCTCGCGTAGGACAGACACTTAACAAAAAAGTTTCCCTTTTTTTTGTTGCCATGAAGTCATGAAAGGGTTGTGAGCAATCTGCATATTTATATTTATGCCTTTAAGACACGGCACAGAAGCTCGAAAAACTAAATTTTTAATTTATATATAGTTCAAACCGATTTCTTTTACGGTATGATTTATTAAGATAACCTAATTAAACATTACCATATATACACATCAATACTACTTCTTAATAGGTTAGGTCATTTAGGTCATTATTGTTAATTAGGTCAACAAGAGCAGGTTATGATTGTATTTTCACGGATAACGTCATTTTTATTGAATAAGAAAATCATTTGAGTTTAGTTTGGTGATTAGTCAGAAAGAAGTTGGAAATTATTATTGCGATATAACAAAATGAGAGACATTCTCTTCTATATGGAGGTATATTGTTACCAAAATTCTCGATTGTGTTGCAACGTAATACCTCCATACTTTTAAGATTATGATTAAGGTTCTGTAGACTACGTCGCACGGTTGCAGTAGCCAATTGCTATCCTGATGCCTAAACCCCTTTAAGATTACAAGAATTATCTTCGTAATAAGTAGCGTAAACTATAGCACTTGAGCCTGCTTTCTCCCGAGGACCAGATTTTACTTCTGAGAGCATGTATGTAGACCTTTCAATATTTAAATGTAACTTCACGCACGAAGCTCAACCCGTAGATTAAAAATGAAGGTTGGAGAACACTGCCTCTTTGTTATTATCAGCTTAATCGAAAACAAGATAAAAAGAGACTAAGTAGACTTACTTCGATTGGCTTTTGTAACAGTTCAATAAACCAAGGGTAATATGGAATACACATCAGCTCATTATGGTTCTGTATAAAGTTCATTGAAATTAATAGCTTCATTAAACCATTGTTATTGTTTTAATATATCAAAATCTGTCATTAACTACATCAACAATGTATCATTAGAGGTAAAAGGGTCATAATACGACCTGGATTTTTGGCACGTTAAATATCAACCGCTCTAAAGTTGTGGTAAGATCAGATATTCAATTGAAACTATATTACAGTACCCTTGTTGGACTGACAGCTGGTCAGTATAAGTAGACTGAAAACGTTGATTTCAGGTAAAACAAATTTGTTTCGGATGGTCATATCTTCTGGTCCTGACCAGGTAACGTTATAGTATCTGCAACAGGGACAGACAAAATACATATTCCCACCATTTTATTTTAAAAGTTATCATTGTTGCACCATTGTTTACATCATAAAATTTTTTAGAGAAACATTTAAATTTTGCACATAACGTTTTACAAATCACATCAGTTGAAATCCTGTGTAAAACCAAAAAGTACCAAAGAAACAGGAAGAGCAAATGTACCAAAAAGCAGGAAGACAAATTGTAAAAACCCAAAAAAGGTACAGCAAATGTACCAAAACAGGAGAGCAAATGTACCAAAAACAAAAAGGAAAGACCAAAAAGGGAAAGCAAATGTAACCCAAAAAAAGGGGAACAACAGGGACCAAAAAAAGGGAAGGAACAAAGTAACAAAAACAAAAAGAAAAAAACAGGAAGAACAACAGTACCAAAAAAAACAAAAAAAAACAGGAAGAACAACAGTACCAAAAAAAAAACAGGAAGAACAACAGTACCAAAAAAGCAGTTAGAGCTAATGAAGTTTATTTAGCAATAATAAAGCGTTGGGGTCCTCCTAAAAGCAGATTTTGTTGCTTTCAGTCCATCCAATTTACTTTTGGCCAATGCCCTTGACCATATCATTGTGAGGTGCCCAGATATTTTCAGCTCCAATATTGACCTGTTTATGTATGGTGATTGAGTAGAGAGGTTATATAGGTTGCTTGAAGGCTATTACCCTCACCTAATTATACAGGTTTTTGAGCATTGAGAGTCAATTAAGACCAGGTGAAAAGAGTTTGTTTTATAACGTATGATATGCTACCTGTATAAGACCTATATAGGTTTATGTACTTCGCTCTATTGATTTTATGGGTTAAGTCCAGTTTCTACTGTACTAACAAAGTGTTTTTTTAAGCTATTAACATAATTATCATGTATTTTAGAACATGTTTTACCACTGCTCTAACCCAATTTTAATTACCAAGTCAATGTCCAATGACCCATTTTCTGTGACATTCAGGTCTTTGGTATAAGCATAGGTCGAGATATTTCTTTGTATACGTTGCAGCTAACCATGTCAAAGGCTAATCGAAAGTTCTAAACTGAAAGAGTATACCGGCGCAGTTATCTGGGATAGCGTTAATCAATCAGCCACAAAAAAGATTTAGAACTCAATTTTCATTGCTTAACAGTAATGTTGTCAAAGTCCAAAATGATATTACCATATTCAAGGCTTGAGCGTTTATTCTGATACTTGAACTTAAAAGGGGATTTTTTTTTACGTATGCGAAATGTGTCCGTGGACGTAACTGAGGTTTTATCTTAAATGATACAACCGTTAATTTTAAAATGCCAAAGCTATTTTAAAAGATTACATAAACATTACGTAAATATTTTAAAATCGTTATGTGTAAGAAAACTATAGTACAGATTTAAACAAAATGAACGACTAGTTATAGAGAAATATGTCCTAGGAAATGAAAATGAAATAAAATAAATGGAGTGTTACGGCCTACTCTTCTGCACCTTATTAGGTAATGATGACTGAAATATGGCTTGGGAAGGTTTGAACTAATATTGAGTAATTGTAAAGCAATACACAAAACAAAGTACGTTAATTTTTAATTAACCTGTCAAATTCAGTTTGATCATATAGATACATGGATGAACGTGCACTTTTTTTCAGAAATATGAAAATTTTACATACTGCCAAAATAAGTCAGTTGGATCACACATAATTGGAAGAGATAAGAACTTCTAGCGATATGTAACAACAAAAAATTGGAGGAATGCCTATGTTTATCAATTTGTTTTCAATATGATGGTATTATTGTCTTGCTGTGTTGTTTTCAATAATTCAATCGTGTATCTTTCACACTCACTTGTTGTTTGTTAGACGACCAATGCTTGAACTCCGCCATAAAAATAAAAAACAAAAGTGATGATTAAGTTATCAAATTGTTTATGTTGTTATATTGAATGTTAACTAATCCCATACCTTTTAATAAACAATAAACAGATGTACACTAAGCGATAGATCGAGACAACGAATCAAGTATGCCAGAGAAAAGAGTCTCCGTATGTTTACATGAAAGAATTTTTACGGAAACTATAGCATCTGTTTAAACACAAATTCTGACAGGAAAGCAGAACATGAGATTAGGGTGATTGAAAAGTAACAAGTTACTATTCAATATAAGGCACTGGCACAGGGTTAAAGTTATGTTTACAATAATTGTGTGGTTATGTGTAATGAATTAAGTAAAACAAAATCATAACGTTATCATATAAAACTTCTTGGACCTAATAAAGAAATTCATAAAACTATAATTTACATTAGGGAAATACTTGAAACATTATTAAAAAATTTTTAATTGAAAGTACAGGATCAAAAAGGACAGCTTCAAATTTCTGGAATAACGAAGAAAATTTATTAATGGCTACAACTATAGAAAATAAAGTCGTTCATACTGTTATATATTATAAAGTACAATGATAGTTGATAAAATGAGAACATTAAGTTCTGTGGGATCATTCTACATTATCGATAGAGTCAAGTCTACCACGAACAAGTATATCTTGTAGATTTTTATTTTTTGAATATGCTATGACTAATTTTTTGTAAAAAACAGTGGGAAATTTATTTTGTAATTCGGTATAGTATCTTTTGATGATTCGGGATGCTTGGCAAGAAATGTTATTGAATGGAGCAACAAATGGGATTATTTGAGAATCAAACTGTATATTTAATCCAGAGGGTGAAATGGTTTTTAGTTGATTCATCCAAAAGCTCTCCCTGTATAGTCTTGTACTCTTAGGGTTGGTGTCTTCTTCTGTGATGACTTTTTCAATGGGTGTCACTTTCATATCTGCTAAGGAATGGTTGACGGAATTGAAATGGTTCCCAATAGGTTTATCCAGGTGATGGGAGATGTCGAACCGATGACCGTTAATTCTTTCTCTCAAAGAGTTTTGAGTTTCGCCTACGTACTGTAAATGGCATTTGTCGCATGAAATTAGGTAAATAATATTAGTAGTGGTACAAGAAAGTAAGCCGTTAATCGCGAATTGTTTACCGTTATGTTTATTAGAGAAGGAATTGGTTGTTAAAATATGCTCGCAGGTTCTACATCTTGTAGATCTGCACGGCCGTGATCCGAAAGATTGATTAGAGTTTACCGGAACGAGGATTGTATTCCAGTTCTCAATTTCAGAAAGAGTTTTGCTTTTAATGCTGCGGAGATATCGTTTTGAATATCCCCGCTCTCGCAATTTCTTAAAGACTAATTGGCACGCATCATCAAAATCCTCTGTTCTGGTGCAAATTCTACGGAACCGTAGAACTTGCGATTTTATTATGCCTGAAAATGTATGCTTAGGATGAAAAGAGCTTTTCAATAAAAGTTGGTGGGTATCGGTAGGTTTGAAAAATACTTTAACAGCAATCTTCCACTTGTGCTCAAACAACTTGATGTTGCTAGCAGTTGACCAAGATACATCCAGTAAGTAGGGTTTTCTTGTTATTTATGATTTATTTTACATTTGAAATGAAATGCCACTTAACATGTTAACTATTTGCAAGTTACCCGATAAGTGGAATAATTTCGACGAATTGGATCCAAAGTAACCTTAACCGTGATTTGACAACAAGCTTTTCCATTTTAATCCAGAAAGACATGAATTTATTAAATTTGAAATATCAGAAGATATATTGATCTGTGGTTTCATTTCATTAGTTCAATGGTCTATAGATCTTGCTTTTGTAGCTCTCTTGTTTTTCACTGATTATGAGATAAACAGATATCAAGGTCATTTTCACAAACTGGTAATTACTTTGCTGCTGGTCGAGTTGGATTTGCAGCAATGACGACACTTAGTTTTTTGAGGTACCTGCATTGCATATTTAGCACATTTAATGCGATGGCTAGTCTTCTACAAAACTGCATCAGCCAATCAATTCTAATTGGAATCTTGATCATCCTGGCTTGTTGTTACACAGGGCAGGGATCATAAATTTATGTATGCAAAACCCTGGTTTGATTGAGATTGAGTTCATGAGTAACTGGATTCATGCTTGGATTGGTGGGTGTTTTCTATTTGGAAACTCCCTAAGCATTGATTGTGGGCAACCGAAACTAGGCATATCTTTTGCATTATAATACGATTGACCTCTGGCATACTTCGGCTCAAGCATGCTCATTTACAGTCTTTACGAATTACGAATTTCATTATGGGATCATGATCATTTTGAGTATAGGCACAGTAGTGGCAAGTGGACATTGGTTTTGTGGTCTATTGGTATCCGATGACTTAATTACAACAACCACTAACTGATTATCTTGAATACTCGACAGATTGATATAGTCTTGGCATGGCTGTTACTCGATGCCATTAAACACTTTATCAGATTATTCCCATTTGTAGACGTCATTGGCCGAAACGATGGTATTGTACATCAGACTTAATATATCATGGGTTTAGTTTGTCAGTACATAGTGTTTTACTAGTATATATCCAGAATTTATCAAGTAGAACCTACCCTAATCAATAACCCTCCAGTCATTCAACCTGCTTTTCTTACTAGCCATTGGTCAGTTGTTATAATTATATAAAAGTATATAATGTAGAAGGTCAAGAACGGACATTAGCTACTGTTCGCTCCATTTCTTCATGTTTAATTTCTTTTCAACATATTGTAATTCTTTCTGAGCTCTTTGAACAATTGTATTTTTCTTGTTTAATGATTTAAGTAATTTAAAATATTTCTTATTTCCTTTCTCACAGGTATATCAAACCCACAATTCTATTTTGGCCTAACAACCATTTAAATCTAAATTATTACTGTCTGAATGAGAAACATCCTTAAATGATCTTAGCATACAAATCCTATCATCCTACATAGAAAATAACAACATAAATGGAGGACGGTTGGACGACCCATCACTGACGCTTTGGAATTCTTTTCCTTGTTTTAAAGAGTCTTGAAATGATATATGGTTTTTGCTGAATGCATTATCCTTTTGTATAAAATATTTATTTACACATGTAATTGTGTATTTTAAATAAAATGTACTTTGAAATAATAAATGGATTTTTTACGGTCGTGTCATGCCGGGAGCTATATATTACATCCAGTTAAAACCCAAAATGTAAGTTAAAATTTCCATTTCATGCGTCTTGTATTTTAAACAAAATTTTACCGGAGTATTGTATACTTATTTTGTGGTCAGTACATGATTGCCAACATAAATCAACATTTATACACATGTAATAGTGTATTTTTAGTATTTCAGACGAATTGTATATTGAGATATTATGTATTTTCGATTTTTTCATTTTTTTCTTTCTTTTTTTCTCCCTTTTTTTCCCAATGTAATGCCCCATGGGCTGAATGTGATACAACACCATGTGTATTTGGCCTAATTCTGACCCATGTAAAATAAAGAGTTTATTATTATTATGTTAATTTACTTTAATTTTCCTTGTTTGAAAAGGAGTCTATCGAGCAAACTTTGCAAAACGGAGAAATGCATTTTCTTTTGTATAAACAATATTTATTTACATAGGATCAAGGAACAGGTTTTCGCCTTTTGTACCCACTCCTTGAAATTTAAATGGATGGAGTTTTACGCCCTACTCTTCTGATCTAATATACTACCGCAAACGGGCCAAGACCAAAGAGAAATTTCGCGATTTCCAACTGTTAAGGGATCTTTAACATACACAGTCTGTAGCACCGGGGTCTCTGGTTATTACACTGCAGAGGATACAGCCATAGTTTTGACCAACCTAGTTAAACACAACAGTTATAGAGTTAAAAGAGTCAGAAGGTTACTGTACAGGTCAAATGGTTAAATCTCTTAGGTGTATGAAATGTCTAAAAAAGTCTGTCAGCTTGATAATTTAACGCGGAAACTGGTCTAGCAACCAACACCTCTCAATGGTCACCTCGTTAACCCACATTCGTTTTCTTTTGACAACTCTCGGATAATATTACTATAAATAGAAATCTTCCACTGATAATTTCCATATATGGAAACATTCTTTCTCTCGAAGCATGGAATTGTGTTCCATATAAAGCATGTTCCGTAGCCCCTAGAGATTGGTTGTAAATATTTTCAAGTCGGTACAAGTCAATACTTGCAAATAATATTCCACAGTTTAGCGCAGGTGAACTTTGTGTGTGTGATTTATTCAGCTTTCATGTAAACATTTCAGAACTGACCATCGGATCTTTCCACCTTTATAATGCTTTCTCTGCAACTCGTTGAAGTCGAGGTTAAAATGGTCTTAACCAGCCTGTGTTAAATTAACGTAAATCGATATATTCTTGGTGATTGTTTTGTGCCAATGCTGAACAATTTACTCAAGAAACCAGGCCAGTTCCTGATTAGAATATTATGTAGGTCGGGTCAAGTCGCTAAATTGAAATTAATAATAACTTAAACCTAGTCTAGGGCAATAGCAATCATTAATGCTGTAAAACTAGGTCACAGACTGTTGCTGTCGCTGATCCTACGAATCAAAATAGACTGTCCGATGGGATAGTCGAAATGTAACTGTTAACTAGAAGTTATTTCAAGCGTCCAAATGTAAAAATACTCATTGCTCTTTTGAGAAGATGGTTTTGTATTTCACAAGTCTGGGTTGGTCGTCAGTAGAAGTGATGATTAGAACAACAGATGTTTCATGTTGACCACTTGTGACCACGGACTTGATGCCAGAGATGTTCCCAGATAACCAAAAATTGTAAGATAAGAATAATACAATAATATAATTTATTTCAATATGAAACATAGGCCTAATATTCAACTCAACTCAAGCCATGTCAACTTCGAAACGTGCAAGATCAAGAGCAATGCCGCTTAAGGAGCAAGTTGCAAGTCAAAATCTTCTGGTACCATTCCAAGTGCAGCAGCTGTGTTAGTCTGCGATGATCTAAATGATCAGATTATTGGTGATTTAATTTACCACTACTTAGTGGGCCTAATACCTCTTCAACAGATACTGGTTCAAAGGAGCAGGAAGTCTTTTATTTGCACACTCCATGCACACACTCCACACACTTCACACTTTGAGACCATTCGCCCCCTTTTTACCGCAAATAAAATTTCATACAAATTTGAGAAACATGTCTTTTTGAAATAAAAAAAGGAAATTATACGGAACTGTTTTTTTTTATTTAAACCCTTTCTAAACATAAGTCGTACATATTAATTTCTATATGAGTCCATGAGTCTAATAGCAAATTTAACCTTTTTTTATTTCAATGATTCCAAATTTCACATTTCCATTTAGAAGCATTCGTTTTAGACTGAGACTTCGATTTTTTATTTCAAAAAGACATGATTCAGAAATTTGTACGAAATTTTATTGGCGGTAATAAGTAGGCGAATTGTCTCAAAGTTTGCAATGTGTAGAGTGTGTCGAGTGTGCAAATAAAAGACACCGTTCCAGCAACGCCATCTTCTACATCAGGTACACGCACTAACCCCTTTCATGGTAATACTCAAATTATTAGAAACTATGCTAAAAGTAATAGTAGGCCTATAGTTTCAAACCCTGATCCTTTTTCAACTGATTACGAGGAAGATTGTCCTCCTCCCATTAAGCCTCATACAGACCAACTGGGTGGTAATATATCACAAGCGTGTAGGGAAAAGGTTTATAATGGCGATTATGTTGACCTCTCTGTTTTCCTCGATAATCCGGTCGATCCCGATAGCATCGAAAGACGTTTGGCTATTTTAAGAGGTGAAATAGTTGCTATTTAAAAATCAAAGAAAAGTCAAATTACGGTACTAACATAGATAATGGACGGATGCATTTTTAGCTTATATGGCTGTGTATTTGTTGGCACATCCCGAAGAAACGCAGGGTATTCTTAAATACACTAGCCAGGTAAGGATGGGAGCTTCCGGGGTAAAATGCATTGGATGGAAGTGCTACGACGAGCAATCTCGTCTAAAACGCTCTCACAATATGGATATTCCCTGGGAGGCAATAGATAGTAAGCTATGGCTTTTGTTTATGCATGATTCAGCTTCCATGACTAACTGGACATTGAATAAATTGCTTTGATTTCAACTATCAGGGTAGGTTTATTTAGTCCAATTGCACTAAAAAAAACATACATACCTCGCATCCCTCTCTGAGTTGTTATAGCAAACCGTCGCCACATGATGTTAATAATGCTCAAAACACAAATTAGGCCTACACGACTTCATGGAATCAGAATGGCCGTCCTTATAATAATCATAATTTAAGAGCTCCAGGTAATTCTGATTTAGATTTAGGGGCCCCAAACATTTACATGCATGGAAATTTTGGAGAAAAGAACAACGCCAATTAATATAAAAATTTAAAGTCCGCCTTAGCACAATATCCAGATAAAGATAGCTTGCCAGGCAAGGTAACATACGCCCACTGGCAGCATTGAATTTGAAAAATAAATACAGCAATGACTCAAAAACATTCACTAAATGGATATTGAAGTCTAGGGCAAAAACTCAAAAACACCAAGTTTCATCAAAATCCATTGAAAATTGTAGCTTCTATTGAACCACAAAAAAATTTTGACACAATCTTACTAAATCAAGGGCAATAACTAAAAAACTGTTCATCGAAAAATCATCAAATTCGAACTTGACTGTGTCTTATCAATTCCAATGCTCACACCAAGTTTCATTTAAATCCATTGAAAATTGTAGCTTCTATTTTGTCTACAACAAATATAGAGGCAGGGGCAATAACTCAAAACTTTTAAAAATCGTCAAATGTTGACATCTGTACAAAATCTATACCAATTATTAAAACCAGAATTGAGCTCAGTGTCTACAGAATAATAATTTTTATCAATTTCTATTGTCGGAATTACCAAGTATTCATCAAAATCAGTAAATTTAATTCTGATAAAAACTGTAGCCTATATCGTGGATATAACCCAAATTTGACGCGTTTTTACGAAGGGCAATAACTCAAAAAACGTGCATGCAATAATTTTCATTTTCGAACTTGACTGAGATATCATCAATATATACATGTATACCAAGTTTCATTAAGATCGATAAAAACTGTAGCCTCTATTGTGGATACAACCCAAATTTGACGCGTTTTTACTAAGTCAAGTGCAATAACTCAAAAACCGTTCATGCGATAATTTCCATTTTCGAACTTGACCGAGATATCATCAATATATACATGTATACCAAGTTTCATTAAGATCGGATAAAAACTGTAGCTTCTATCGTGAATACAACCCAAATTTGACACGTTTTTACTAAGTCAAGGGCAATAACTCAAAATCCGTTCATTCGATAATTTCATTTTTCGAACTTGACTGAGATATCATCAATATATACATGTATACCAAGTTTCATTAAGATCGGATAAAAACTGTAGCCTCTATTGTGAATACAACCCAAATTTGACGCGTTTTTACTAAGTCAAGTGCAATAACTCAAAAACCGTTCATGCGATAATTTCCATTTTCGAACTTGACCGAGATATCATCAATATATACATGTATACCAAGTTTCATTAAGATCGGATAAAAACTGTAGCTTCTATCGTGAATACAACCCAAATTTGACACGTTTTTACTAAGTCAAGGGCAATAACTCAAAATCCGTTCATTCGATAATTTCAATTTTCGAACTTGACCGAGATATCATCAATATATACATGTATACCAAGTTTCATTAAGATCGGATAAAAACTATAGCCTCTATTGTGGATACAACCCAAATTTGACGCGTTTTTACTAAGTCAAGGGCAATAACTCAAAAACCTTTCATGCGAAAATTTCCATTTTCGAACTTGACCGAGATATAATCAATATATGCATGTATACCAAGTTTCATTAAGATCTGATAAAAACTGTAGCCTCTATTGTGGATACAACCCAAATTTGACGTGTTTTTACTAAGTCAAGGGCAATAACTCAAAATCCATTCATTCGATAATTTCAATTTTCGAACTTGACCGTGATATCATCAATATATACATGTATACCAAGTTTCATTAAGATCGGATAAAAACTGTAGCCTCTATTGTGGATACAACCCAAATTTGACGCGTTTTTACTAAGTCAAGGGCAATAACTCAAAAACCGTTCATGCGAAAATTTCCATTTTCGAACTTGACCGAGATATCATCAATATATACATGTATACCGACGGACGGACGGACAGGGGTGACGGAAATATACGTCCACATTTCCATGTGGGCGTATAAAAACAGCGCGTTAAAATTATTAGAAGGATTTACATTCGTTTTCCCAATTCATTACGAAGGTCCACGTCATAAGAAACTTCGCATCTTGCCTAGCTCCGTATACTCGCAGATCCAGACACGAACCTAATGACAATCCATCTTTTTCAACGATATTAGTTGAATGATAAATTATGCATCAAATTTAATATTACAACGTCTGAAGGATATCAGTAAGTTGTCAAATGCTGAAAATATTCCCAATTTTAACCGTGTGTATTATTGAAGAAGTTTTAATACCCTTTGAACCCGATGAGCCGCTATAGCGGCCTACCGACATGTGTGTTATATCCCCTATGAGCCGCTTCCACGCTTTTCATTGGTTGTTTACACGTCGCTAAGTAACTTATCAGCCAATCAAAGTGATTTCTATTCAGGTCACAGCTAAATATAGCAGACGACTATTTATCATCAATTTTCCGAAATTCGCTGTTTATTTCGATTAAAATTTACTGAAAAATGGCCAAAAGGTTAAAAACGTGTGACGTCATTAAACTAATAAATGACAGTGATTCTGGGGAAGATCTAGATGAAGAAAATTACGGTCATTCTGATGATTTTGAGACCGAGAGTGAAGACGAAAGCGTACTTGATGGCTTTGTTTACGTTGCGTCATCAAAACAAAACACTGTAAGAAATGTCACAGGTTTCGGTGCTCGATTGACTAGCCGTCAGCAATCTGCTGCAGGGGATTTTCCATCCTCTTCTGATGATGATAGCGATAATGATCATTTATCAAATACCCAAAATGAAGTTTTTGCAATGGGCTTGCCTTCTAGTTCTACATCACCGCCTCGGCCTGCAGTCAGGCGACATGGGCAGCCCAACGTTGGTAAAAGAAAAGGGAAAGGACGGCAAGATATTACCCGTAGAGATATTATACCCCCTCCAGGTTGGGATACAAACCCAGCTGATTTTACTGAAAATGATTTTTTTCCAAATGAACCCTCAGGAATAAAAAATATCCCCCAGGATTTTTATGAAAATTCAACACCATTACAATGCCTTGAACTTTTTTTGCCTGCAGAAATATGGGACCTTTTCGTAACTGAAACAAATCGTCAAGCTGAATACGTGAAACAGGCCAAACCCAATAATTATGTTGCAAAGAATTTCACACCCGTTACATCCCGAGAACTAAAAGCCTTTTTTGGCCTCCGCATAACAATGGAAATGCTCGTTCATAAAGACAGATATGAATCTTATTGGAATCTCGATCGCAATCACCCTATAACATACACACCTGGATTTCAAAAAGTAATGTCACGTGACCGATTCCTGGCTATATGGACACTCTTGCACTGTGTGAATGAGAATAGTAACACCCTTGATAAATCTGATAAAATCTACAAGAATAGACCAATATTGAATTATTTACTCAATAAATTTAGGTATTATTATGTAACTGAGCAGCAACTATCGCTTGATGAAGAAATGATTCCATGTAAAAACTCCATATCCATCAAACAATATATAAAATCAAAACCTGTAAAATGGGGATTGAAGTCATTTTTATTGTGTGAGGGAAAATCTGGGTATATACTGAATGCTGAAATCTATGTAGGCAAGGTGGACAATCAAAATACAATTGTGGATCTCGGTGTCACAGGAAACTTGGTTATCCGACTCAGCGCACCGTATGTTGGTCAGTATTATTGTCTGTTTACAGATCGTTTTTATACATCAGTCGCATTATGTGAAATTTTGTTGGACAGAAAAACTCTTATGTGCGGAACTGTTATGCCAAGCAGAAAGGGTTTTCCTAAGGTACTTGTTCAAAAGCAAATGGTTCGTGGATCATCAAATCTTCTTTTCGACGGCAAATGTGCTGCTTTAGTGTGGTGTGATAAACGACCCATTTATTTTGTATCTTCAACTCAAATCGACTCCCCGATGGAGACCGTATTACGGTACAATGCACAGGAACATAGACGGGTTGATGTTAATTGTCCAAAACCGGTTAAAACCTACAATCTTTTCATGGGTGGAACTGACCGAAATGACCAACTGACCCGCCTTCAACGATGTAGAAGGCATTACAGATGGCCACGTAGACTCACTGTAAAATTTTTTATGTGGGCAACATTCAATTCTTTTGTCATCTATCAAAGTGTAAAACCTAATGGAACTCCCGGTAGAAATTTAACCTTCCATGGTTATATTGAAAGATTGTGCATTGAACTAATTGGTGATTTTAGACGAGAGTCAGCTATACGTTCTGGTCGAGGCTTCATTGCAGACGAGACTCGATTACAAAACTACCCAGAAACACCACTCCACTTGGTAGAACACGCACCAGGAGCATCTAGGAGCAACCGCTGTGTTGTTTGTTTAGAGCGATGCCGTCGAGCCAAGCTGCATAATAAAGATGCATCATCTAAAGATCTTCCGAAAGTCCATAAAACTGTGTACAGGTGTTCCACTTGCAATGTTTTTTTGTGCATCGGAACCGGTGCTTCTAATTGCTTCAGCCGTTATCACACTAAACGACAATATTGGTATGATTGATTGTTTAAAAAAAAGATATTCCTTTGAATAAATAAAATACACCATCACAAATACATATTTCCAATAAATTATAAGGTACGAAAAACGCTATTACGTTAATGACGTTATCTCTTCTTGGAGGTCAGGGTTCATGACGTTATGACGTTATATGATGCCAGGGTTCAAAGTTTTAATACCAAACTATTTTTAATAGTGGAAGCGTATCTGAATTACGAAACTAGAAAACCGGAAAGACGATTAGGAGGATTTTAAAGATATTTCGCATCATAATGAGTTATTTCGACTCATTAACATTATTGTGCTTACTATTTTATGTTTATTCACTTAGTATTGATAAAAAAAATACATTCTCTTCATATGTGTCTGTAAAAAGATCATGTTTAAGTTTTTACACCGTAGTAAAATTCGTTCGTATTAATAATCAAGGCACGACCTTATATTTGGGCCAGAAAATTCTTTAATAATTGCATGCATGTCCTCTAAATTAGCAGGGTTCAAATTAATTATAATTTTCTCAGTACTTTCGTTGCAATGACAACAGTCAGGCTTAATTGGTTTGTGCGGTGCGGAATCCATCATGAATCGTCTGCTTGCGGTTTGTTTACATTAAGTTCTTTCGTCTCAATTCCGATCTCCGAGAGCTAATGTCTACGCGTGAACTACTTTAAACATGGATGGCCAATAGGTCAGGGTAATATCTCCGACAGGTAGAATTTCTCTGTTGATCAGGATGGGTCCACGTCTATCGTCAAGTTGCAGAAATTTGAAGTCGGCTACCGAACATCCCATTGAACTATTACGGAAACTAAACGATGAAATAAAAAATGGGAGAATATCGGATCCATTTTTACTCAAGCCTTTCATTAATTTACGTTTATCACCAGTGGGCGTTGTCTGATGGCCAATCATGGCGTCTAAATATGAACTTGTCAGACCCTAAAATAGTAGCGTTAATGATTACATCCCGGATGATTATAGTAGCGTTCAATATTCCAAATTTGATCATGTAATTGATATGATAAGTGACTTAGGAAAGGGCTGCGATCTTTCAAAAATTGATATAAAGTCAGCGTTTCGGATATGTCCTGTATTGCTAGGTTAAAAAATATGTAATTATTACGACAGTATGTTGATAACTGCTTGTCATTGGGCTGCTCAAGCTCTTGTGCAATATTTGAAAAGGTGGCAACGTTTTTAGAGTGGCTGGTTTGCTATTGTGTAGGAAATAAATCGGTTGTCCGCTACCTTGACGATTTTCTTTTCGCAGGGAGAAAGGGAACTCCAGAGTGCAGAGACCTTATGTCTACTTTTCAGAATGTCTACAGGCAAAATTGGAGTTCCATTAGCTGAAGAAAAAACAATAGGGCCCACGTTTAAACTTATTTATTTAGGTCTAGAAATAGACTCTTTAAACGAAGTTGTCAGAATTTCTGATTCAAAAGTCATAAAAGTTATAAAAAACCATTAAAGATCTGATAGCGTACAAAAAATTAATTCTCAAATCACTTCAGTCCTTAGTTGGATCGCTTAATTTTTGCACCAGGGTAATACCGGCTACCAGAGCTTTTAACCGCCGCTTCGATGATGCAATGTGCGGCATAAGACAGTCGCATCATTTTATTCGCATAACCGAAGGTATGCTTGACGACATGAACATGTGGCTGTTGTTTCCTTCTAATTCAAATGGAATTGCTTTTTTCAAAAAAACGTTTGGGTTTCAAATGAAGAGTTACAACTCTTTACTGACAGCGCAGAGGGTAAAAACCTTGGGTGTGGTGCATTCTTTAGGAGTAATTGGGTACTGGCCCATTGAATGGCAGTCCAAACCATACATGAAAGATATTTCATTTCTTGAGCTAACACCCTTTGTTCTCGCAATTTACATTTGGGGTAAAGAAATAAAGAACAACAGAATTCGCTTTTTGACGGATAACGAGGGATTGGTAACGATAATAAACCTCGAAATCAAAATAAGTCATGAAACTCATTCGGGAGCTAGTTGTTACAATCCATGATTAACAATATTTCATTTCGAGCTGTTCATATAAAAGGTTGTTTTAATAATATTTGCGATTCTATTTCACGCATGCAGTGGTCCAGGTTAAACAATTTATTACCAAACGCAGAATCTACTCAAGTTCAGTTTCCAGCTCATTTCCATCATTTGTTATCAGAAATGAAGTAGAACGGTTATTATCTGAAGCCTCCTCGAATAACCCCCTACGCCAATGGCTTGAATTCATTCCACAAATTTAGAATTTTTTACGGCTTGGCCCAAATTTAGCCCCCTTATTTGAACCACATGACTAATTTTCTAGCACATTTATCGTTATTGGGTTATAAAGGACCAACTGCTAAATTATATGTATCCGCTATAGGTAATAAGTGTAAGTCAAATCGAGGACATAACACAACATGTTATTGTCCGGAAAATATTAGAAGGATTGACAAGGTCTACGAGGCGTGGCGATTCTAGATAACCTATAACCTGGGACATTCTAAAAAAAATACTAAATATTTTACCAATCGTGTGTAGTACAAATTATGAATTAAAATTATTTAAAGCTGTCTTCTAAACAGCATTTTTCGGGTTTTTTGTGTATTGGCGAAATTGTAGGTGCGGTTAGGCAGATTTCGGATAGAGTTTTGTCAGTCGACGACGTAATCGTTAATAACTCTCAAGGTGTTGCAAAAAAATGTTCTGTTAAAGTCAGAGTTTAAAGAAAGAAACAATATATTTCCAATATGTTTAACTACATTTAGAAACGAAATATGTGCAAATAACAGGTATTAGGTTTGGGACGATTCGTGGTCGTCACTAACAATGGGGATAATAAATTACACAACTTGAAAATCTTTTCAATCAAATTCTCTATTAAATCTGAAGCTTACTTAAAATTGCTTGGCACAAATATGCACAATACTTATATTTGAATCTGTACTGGAACATGTGACAAGTGTGATACTTTCACTAATTATATAAAATCAAGAACCCATGCGTCAACTAGGAAACTGACAAGATACCATCTATTATAATATGTAAATACATATTTTGAAACATAAAACAAATGATTTTATTAGAATAATTAAGAATACTGGCTAATTAATGAAAACAGGACCAAGTGAAAAACAAGATGGCGGCACTAGAGAGTTAATAAGTATAAGGACTACAAAAGTGACAATAACTTTAGGCACACTACACTGACATGAACAATAAAGATAGACATGCGAAGAGAAATACTAGATCTACCTAGATAACATGAATAATAATGATAATTGTAATTTGCCTATCCGTGCCGACGCCTTTAAATCTACCAATATGCGCAATAGAAAAGGACACACACCATGCTCATTAAACAACTATTCTGTCTTTTCGGGGATAGACCTTTGACCCGTTATCAGTTCACGGCAGTTCTTCGTAAAGGTATCAAAAAACTCGGTCTTAACCAAGACCAATTTAAGAATCACTCATTTCGAATAGGTGCTGCAATCTCTGCAGCAATGTCTGGGTTGTGTGAAAATAAAATAAAGAACATGGGCCGGTGGAAATTGGACGTAGTAAAAAATTATATTAGAATTCCTACTAGTAAATTTAAATAATAATTTGTTTTCAGGAATGGGAACCCGTAGATTGGTTTGGATTGTGGGTTCAGTGATTATCAAATACGACGTTAGAACCAAAGGTCAAGGACTAAACTTAGGCTTTACAGCTACGCAAAGTTGGTGGCAAGGAAATCGGGTCTCCAATGGAACCAATTATTACGTCACCTAAAGCATCTTCTTAACTTTGAAGAGAAACCTGCATATCTAATCTTGCATTGTGGGGGAAATGATGTGGGTCATATCCCTGCTAAAGAATTAATAAAAAAAAAAGTATTGTTGACTCAGATACTGCCCCGTTATAAATCGGACAAAACAATTAAACCAGGCCAGAGTTAGGATAAATTTAGCGGTAGTAACTAAACTGTTAGCACTGGGGTGTTGTTATATCAAAGACCATATAAATATATGGTCTTTGGTTATATTTCACATCCTAGTATAACATTAGATAAACAAGAGTTATTTTCTCGCGTTGGGGTGCATTTAACAAAGTTAAGCTCTTTACACTTGGTAAATGACTTTCGTAACGGCTTAAATCAATTCTTTACCTCTGATCAACCTATCAAATGAAATGATTATATATGTGTAAATACTTTTAATGAAAATACTTTTAATGAATTTTGAAATTGGAGCGCATACTTTGGACATTGAATTTTGTTCGCTCCCCCATAATTGATGGCGGTGGAAGGAGTTCCGTCCATTTGGAGGAATACGCTACTTGACTGCGAAATAGAACATTTATTGAACAGCTGAAACTAAACAGGGTTCATAACTTTTATATAAAAGCAGTTCAATTTTGACTGGTCGACAATATACCTTTTATTAAAGGCGTCGACCATAATGTAATAGAACATAGCCGAGGCCAAAATTCGCCAACCTTTGTAAAAAATTATAATAAAATAATTATAATTCATAAAAGTATTTTTATAGTTGTGCATGAACATATTCCAAAGATAACTGACAGCAACGCTATATTTCGGAACGGGGAAATTAAAACTTTTCTTATGACATGTCATTTTCAAAGCAAAGGGATGAGCTAAAACACCGAATTATCCTGAAGGAACTCGCCCTAACATGTATGTCTTGATGGGTTTCTATATAACTAACTAGACACATAGCGGAAACGGAAACCGGATCATCAGAAAAGTGGGTAATGAGATGCACATTTCCATGCACAAAGCGTGGGGACATTTCTTGGAATCAACGGATAAGGGGGTCAAAACAGGACAACAAAATTTTCCATGGAAGTTACAGGCAAAACCATAACTATGCAAAATTATAAAAAATAAATGAAAGTCAGGTGAAACTGGGGGAAAAGTTGGGGTTTAGGGGAGGCATGGACGATATTTGTCTCAAAAAAAAAATTTGTTTTATTTTAAAACCTGCAGCCATATATAAGAGCCAATGGGGGGAAAGCGTCAATGGTTGAAGGTTGAAATGTAAGACCCTTTATGTTACACGCCATGGACGCTGATTGATGGTAAACAAATAGATCTGTCAAGGAGGCCTTAAATAAGTAAGGCACCTGCTTAGACAGACCTGTTCTCATTCGCTTACAATGCGACAATTTTTGAAATCATTTCTTGAACAAAGAATGAAACAATGTGTTCTTTTTTTTCAAACATTTGAATAAATAATTAATTCAATAAAGGCTTGCAATGTGCAATTATTCGATTATCAGCTGAAAAACCTACTGCCTTTCTTTGGTGTTATCTAAGGTGATATTTGTTATCTTTAGTGTAAGAAGAAGTGCTACCTTGCTATCTGTAGTGCACTGCAATTTATATGTTTAATACGCTCTTCTGCGTCTTTGATTTTTAAAAATTGGTGAGAAAATAAAGTTGAAATTATTGAAATAGCTATTTTGTTTAAACGATGACAAGGTACATTTTGTGTTGTCAACTGCATGAGTACTTTTGAGTCTATATCGCTTTTAGTAAAGTTGAGAGGGGTCTAGGGTTAAATTAAATTGAAAATCCAGGTGGCTTATGACAAGTTTCAAGTGTCGCGTGCCACACATCAAATAGACATCTTACAATATATTGGAATGTTCTTTGTTGTTGTTTGTCGCGTGCCTTGTGACCTGTGACCCTATTAGGGTATAACAAGACAGCTGCTCGGCGATGAAATTTTCGTGGACTGTCAAATTTCTTTTGTGGGAAATTTTGGATTTCTGTAGGTAAAATTTCTTTATTGGATTTTAAAATTGCGCCAATGCAATACTACCCTTTACAAGTTTGGGCTTTCATATATTTACCCGTTTAATAAACAGTGACTGTAAAACTGAGTAACAACTTCTGGAATTTGTCAAGATACAATAAGGATTTTGTTCCTACATTCAAATGTAAATTGTCTCTTAATGCATGAATAAGTTTCTTTAAAAGTGCATTCTGTTTTTATCGAGGGTAATATTGTAAGCACTGTGGTGCATGGCTTCTTTTTAAAATACGTATTGCTCATTTGTTCATCTTCAATTTATTGTGTAAAGGAATGCTTTTTATTGCCTCGGTGATTGTAGTGAGTACTATTCTGATGGTGTAGGGTTTGACATCCATTGCTTTTGGTACCTACAGGAGTAGGGCCCCGGTGCTTTCAGATTTTTCGCTTCTGTTCATTATTTCACTCGATTAAAGTATTCTCCATTCTTTGTATCTATAGAATGGTTGTGACTAAAATCATCTTTTTAGGTTGCATCAATAGATTGTTTCCAATTCCAGGTTGATGTTTTAATAGAAAGAAACTCACGATTTCGGAAATTTAATCGCTTACGGTTGTCTAAACATACCATAAAGCAGAATCATCTGATTACTTTGGTCTTAAATATCAACGCATCAGCTGTTATGTGTGTTGATATCTTTTTAAGGTGGTGTACCTGATTGTCACCTCTGTACGTTTAACTTTTGGTATAGCCTACAGTCAACAAGTTCGACATCCTTAGTTGACCTCCAAATACACGAAACTTTAATAAAGACATTGATAACAAAGGCAAGCGATGTACTTGTCTTTGTTAAAATCTTGTATGTCATAGTTGACAGCTGGGGTAGACTTGTTTTAGAGTTCATATATTTCTCGATTTCGAGACAAAAGGTACAAAGTATACATGGTTATTGAGGTCATGCTTTATGCCTTGAGGTTGGCGCGCGGGTTCTTTATTTCCTAATGATTGGGTTATATATTAATTTGACAATTATGTGATTTGACTGTCTTTAGTTATGATTGAATGATCTGTAGCTATATATAATATAAGCGATATCTTTTTTATTGCCTATCTTTCAAATTAATCAGCACAGAATTCGTATATTATTTGACAGATGGCGTCTAAAATAACTTTTTATTGTTCAATTTTAAACTTCAATAAAATTTAAATAAATTGGCTTATATTTCTCTTTTACTTTTGAACAATTTACTGGCTCGGAGCTTCTTCGACGCTCTTCACAATGACAAGTTATTTCGAACTGCGTCTAATACCTCGACCGCAATAGACCTTCCTTGTACCACTAGAGCGAATATATCGTCTATAGAAAGTGTTCCTAAAGAACCACAAAACTGTAGCCAAACATGTGTTTCTTTATGACGTTAAAAGTTCTATTCTAGAAGTTTGTACTTGCACAATCAGCATAAAATATCAGCAATAGTCGATCCGGTGCATTATATCATTAGGTCGGGATATAAAATTTATTAAATCGGATCTCATTTAGTCTAGTTATTTCTTGTTGTTTCTCTCCCAACTCACAGTTTTTGGAGAGGATCGGAGCCGGAAGTCGATAGGTTAGCAGAACTACGTCAGAGATCTATAAAATAGACAGAGCACATGGTCAGGCTTTGGGGACTGGAGACCACCTCCTCGCTGCAATAAACGAACAAACCCAAGATAATTTAAAATGATTTAAAATATAAACCAAATCAGGCAATAAAAAATGAAGCCCATTTTGTCAGTACTTCCAATATTTTTAAGCAGTATATCCTTATCCCCATATTCAGGACATTATTGACAAAAAGTAGAAATGGTTTGATCAATATCATGATGTCCCGAAGTTAAATTCTGAAATCTCGCGGCAAACAATCCAAAATTTCAGAAGCTTATGTGGCATAGTGACCCATATGATGTCATACCTGAATATGGTACGTGATGTGCAATTTTATTTTACTGAAATTGACAAATATTGTCAAAAATATTGTGAGATCATAATTGACTATTGTGAACTATTATATTATTGTGAACTGTTACATGGGAAAGCTGCGTGCACACAGTGCCATATACTGCTTATAAATATTGGAAGTACTGACAAAGTGGTTGTCAAGAGTCTCCAAAGCCTGGCCATGTGCTTTATCTAGTTTTAGATCTCTGACGTAATTTGCTAACCAATCAACTGCCGGCTCTGATCCTCTCCTTATCAGCTTGTACCATTTAGGGGAATGAAAAGTCGTTTGGACGGAAGTGGCGAAGTGCGCACGCTCGAGTTCTTTGACCTCAATTGTCTTCCACATTTTTACATAAAATTATAGTAGTCTCTGACACCCAGACGAGATTGAGATCATGAGAGCGACATTGCGCACTTCGCACTTCCGTCTTAACAGCCTTATTGGTTGAAAAACTGAATATGGAGAGAAACACAACGAAAAACAAGACTTTATGAGCTCCGATTTAAAAAAAAATGATGTCCCGATGGAGTAAAAAGTACTAAGGGAAAGAAATCAAAGACATAATGCACAGGATCGATTATTGCTGATATTTTAAGCTGATTGTGCAAGTGGTGGGGAAAGTAACTCGTCTTTTTGTCTTACCTTTACTTTTATTATACATATTTTAAACGTTTTTTCTGTAACCTCGACAATTTAATCAAGTGAAAACAAATTTAAATTCACGTTTAAGGAAATGAAACAAAATTTATATTTATAGGGAGATAGTTTGAGAACTCATATGCACTTGTTAAAGACTATCCTGTCCACAAGTACCTGTGATTTTCAGTACCATTTTCACAATGACAAGCTACACGTATTTCGAACTGCATCTAATACCTTAAGTTGACCGCAATAGTATCGACTGCTAAAGCGAATATATCGTCTTCAGAAAGTGTTCTTAAAGAACCATAAACTGAAGCTATATAAACAATTGTTTCTAGAAGTTTCATAATCATAGAATATGGAAAAATAAACATTATAATCATATTAGGCCTACGTGTTATAAATCAATTGAACAAGAATTTAAATGTATTAAATGCCTTAAAAACATACGAATAATAAATATTTGCATTCATAATAGATAATCCTATTTACTGGAAACATAAAGACCAAGATGTCGTGCACCTTGACTTATGAATTATGAGCTATTTTTATACTATGATCGCCTTTGTATAATGTGAACTAGAGTTTTCTGGAATACGCAGAAATCCATGCTATTAGAAACATTTGATTATTTTCTATTGGCTATTTTCAACTTTTTGTAGCTTCAAATTTTATGAAATCCAGCGCCTTTAGTACGCGAAACTTTGTTCAATTTCCCATCCCTGTGCCGAAAGGGGATTCAGATCCCCGAATCTCCCTCCACTGAGTAAAAAATCCTATAATGCCGTAAAAGATATTCATGTTTGTGGTGGTTATCAGTGGTTATAAAGAATTAACAACCAGGCAATGACATTGAGCAAGCATTAAATAAAGCAAATATCATTTAACTATAAGAAATTAAAATTCGAAATATTTAGGCAGAATCTGTCTTTCTCAGAGATTCACACTGTGTGATCTTTTTTCAGGTTTTACTTTGATATTTCTATTTTTGTATCCAGCTCTACATGGTTAAGCACTATATTCTAACTGTGTTATGAACGGAATAAAATATTGAAAATGCAGCTTAAAACCGCTAATCACAGTTTTCTGATATATATCTGGAATATCAGAGTCCGCAAGCAATGTCAAGTCTGAACTGCACCTAAAGACCTTTGGCATTATGTCAATTAGAAAATGTCATGTGACTCACCTTTCTTATTATAAAGTAGGAAGGAATTCGATAACTAGCGGCAAGTGGCATCCTTTTGACTGTCGTGCCTATTATACTATTATATTATATCATATACTATTACATCAAATTATGAAGCTTGTTCTTTTACTATACACTGCTCAATGGATAAGAGGCACCAGGAAAGCTTCTGTTGTGCTTCGAGGCTTACTTGAATTCCTTACATTAACTGACATATTAAATGTGTATTAAATGTAGTTCAGTAAGCTGTTGTACCCATTAATCGAGATAAAAGGTCTGTGACCAGTAGATGAAAGAAATTGGAAATGATTAGATAATAGATGCATACTCTACCTTGATAAACATTTCATTTTCTAAGTGACTCGTGCTTTATTGTGTCAATGAAGATTAGCATCCGCAGACGAATAATGCGGGATAACAATGAAGGTTGTCCTACCTTGGCCGTTTTTCAACAAACGACTATCAAAACTTCACGTGCAAAGTCCTAATGCACTGACACTTGTTTGCGAACCTGGGGGTCCAGGGCCCAATCCCGATAAAAGTGAAGACAAAACTTTCGGCCTTTTCAACTCCCCAGGTCGCAGGGACCGACATGAAAAAGGCGTCCTGTTTTTCGGCTGTTCTAACATAATTATCCTTAGCAATCTGTCATTAATCCATTAGAGACTTAAAAGTAGGACGTAGAAAGTAAGTATCTGAATCAGCAAGGCATCTTGACTTCAAATAAAAAAAAAACTAAAAAACTGTATGCCACAAAGATGATTAATGTATAAAATTACATTAATAGTTTGTGAATTTCCCTTTATCCTGCAGAATTATTTTTAACCAAAAATTAATTACTAGCAATGCACATAATGTTTTCCAAGGATTAATTTATAGTGATATTCAAGTAGGCTTATACTTTCCTTATTAATTAAGTGTATAATATTATAGTTATAGAAGTTGTCGTCGTTTTATGACAAACAGTCGTTCGTCAAAATTATACTTCCTAATATTAAACAAATTCCTAGGTGATTCATAAGATTTTCATTTTATAGAAGGACACTTGGTAGAAATTTTAAGGATGTCGACTTTATTTTCTCCGAGAATGGTGTGCATGTTGCCGTGATGCACACTTACACATTAATTTCCTGTATTGCTTGATCATCAATTTTGGTAGATGCTCAGACACAGAATACCCGTTGTATTAATTTTTGCTCCAAATTATGTATGGGACCTCCACGTTTCAGTCTGATTGTTTTTTAAGTTTAAAAAAATCTGTTCAAGGTCACTTTGGGTTAAAGAGATTTGGTTTACAGTTGGAAAATTGAAAGAGGAAACTTGATTGAGATTTAGATTCAAATAAATAGTATATGGTTCGTCTACAAATAGTATTGTTGGTATCAGCTCTATGAACAAAGTAGCGATCAAAATGGTATTCAATCGGCTGTCTTCTCATACATGTTGACCCTTCCTAAGCGGGCCCCATCCCTAATAAACCCAGTTTACTACCCACCAATTAAAGTCCATGGACCCCACTCATCTATTTGAGCCACTTTTTATTGTATTTTATTTCATTTACGTGATTTTTGCCCCATATACACGTAATACACCAGAGTGCAAAAAAACAAGTATCGATTGAAGTGGGTTTAATGATTCACTAAAACCACTGAATAAATGTTTTTATTTTCGTCTATCTCAAT
Source organism: Nipponacmea schrenckii (assembly GCA_030562195.1). Classification (NCBI taxonomy): domain Eukaryota; kingdom Metazoa; phylum Mollusca; class Gastropoda; family Lottiidae; genus Nipponacmea; species Nipponacmea schrenckii. The sequence goes on along the minus strand of CM060200.1, from coordinate 20,969,497 downwards.
TAAAGAAAACTACTTTCTTTTCTAAATACGAAACAATTTACACAATTAACTGGTCAACCACGTTGATTAAACCGCCTTATGATTGAAATAGACTTCTCTATACAATAACATCCTGTTATCTGGTTTTGGAAGACAGTAGCATGGCCTCAGTGGGGCAACAGCACTACTTTACATGACATCTCAAATATTTAATATTTCTTAAGCCCTTATTACCTTTTTTTGTCAGATTGAATATACTCTGTCATAAAGGTGCGAGATGACACAACGCGAATGGTATCCGGTAACATTAAGGCAGAGGGTTACTGTTATCTTCCCCAATCGACTTTAGTCCCATTTTACCCTTAGTATTCGATTTAAGTCATTTTTTACGCATTCCTTCTTTATTGCTTTGGATATTGTGAAAGAAACTTCTCTTATCGGCAAGTGTTTAAGAAGACCATATTTGCAATCAATGATGAAGAGTGGGCTTGTATTGATCTATGTCATTAACTGACGGTTGATGTAAATGAAATAAAATTATGTCAGGTCTTTGACTTTTTATTACGTATACGTGTAATGTCGATCATTAAAACGGCAAACGCCTCTGCAGCTAAAGTCTCCGAAAGATCAAAATAATTTTAGGCACTTTAGAGTTGGTATACAGAATAGTGACGTTTCTAACAATTATTTCTAGTTTTTACTTTGTTAAATAATATAAAAAAATAATTAAAAGGAAGGAGATGGGAGATGGGTGTGACTGAAAAGGTCAAGGCCACCCCAATCGCCCCCCTTATGGAAAACCACTGATAAGTAGGCTCTTCGAACTATATGACAAGCCTAGTCACCCACTGGCATAAAGTGCTCCGAAAACGCTGTTTATATAACGTTGACACATTGTTGTTGACCTTTTTTTAAGTCCTCAATTATTGATTGTAAGTACGGTTAGATAACACTTATGATCAAATTTTGACTATTCATGTACATGTATATATTTTTTATGCAGAAGGAAAAACTTGCTTATTCAATGTCATATCATTTGTTAACTCATAATCCTTTGTATAATCCTTTGTTACAAATTTACCATTTCATTTTCTTCGTCCAGTTACCAGAATGGATCTTATTTGCATCGAAATAACTCGATGTCTCAATGAATCTAACCAAAAAATCATACATCAAATCTTTCATTGCAATGGAAGATTGCATCTTAAAAACAATACCTTGTTGAAAATATGAACCTTTATCAAATATTTCGAAAGAATATCCACATAGTAACACTTTAAAGTCTGTTTATCGCAAACAATTTACGAGAATTGCACTCATCACATTACTTTTATTATCTTTCAGATTCATTTCTCGGAATCTTTCATATTTACGAGTTCTCTTTTGTTTTTTATATTTTTATTTCAGTCAACCACTGACCACTTCTTGAAATAACTCAAGGATTCATCGAATTCGACCAAAATAGCAGATACTAAATCTTTCATCGAATTTTGTCATTTTTTAGTTTTCCTCAAATGATGAACTGACATTCGATCTACAGTACTTGTTGACATTGGGTTAGAATGGTTTTCAAATGTCAATTATCACCAGCAATAAAACCTTGCTTCTTATGACAAAGGTCAAGAACGATGCATTATACGGCAAACAGACAATATTTCAACCGATCTTGGGTGCTATTTCTCGCAGGTTGTCCATAATTTAAGGAACCAATTTATTTTCATGAAGATTTTTAAGTATTAAAGATCTTGAGATCTTGAGGGAGCTTCAAATATTTAAACCATAAATAAATACAATATTACAATTACATCAATTTTTATTGTGGCTGTAGATTGATTTAGAACTGTAGAAACATTGAAATAACCTTATAATTATGTCTTGATGCCTTGATATAATAAGACTACGAGCTTATTAACCTAACATTGCCCCAAACAATGTGATAACCGACTGCCGGCAGACCGACCCAAGAAATACTCAGTAAATTAATTTGAAAATGTCATGTTCATAATTAATCTTTATACAGACTAATAATAAGTCTTCGGTTGGACATTACAACGGTTTGTCTGTGATATATTATGTTTTGTAAATACCTTTTACTGAAAGGGATACTTCATCTTAGCACTGACATAAAATTTTAGTCCTCAAGAATGATCAATATGAGTCTATATTCAATAAAATAACAGAATTCCTTAAAATCTGGAAAACACACAAAACAAAGTCATTTTTGAAAAACGCTTAATCAATTAACTAATATAATAATTAATAAACGTTTTTCAATATTCAAATGTATTTTTATGATAATTACCGAGCTTTTTGGATGTTTTTTATGTTATTTATGGCAGTAGGTTTATAAACTGATGAATAGAAGTCTTATTGGCGAAGTTAAAATTTTCAAATTTCATTTTCATTCTAAGACCTATTAAGCTGGGTTTATACTTTTTACGCCATCAATCGCCATTAAAGGCCGTTTAACGCCGTAAAACGTTGCGCCGGTTAGCGGCGTGAAACGCCAGACCTGACCGCGCTGGTATTAAGTGTAAACACGCGTGCGCTAACGCCTGGGTCTTGAATATACAGAAGTACAAGAAATGTACGAAAATCGCATAATCCCTTTAAAAAACATGTACCTTAAATTCGAAACTTCTTCCTCTTTCTATATATGTATTTTCTATCTAAAGCCAGACAGATACATCGCGCATTCATGTCATAAACTATGGAATTACATAACTGATATCAACGTTGTCAATGTTTAAAGGAAAAGATCCAAATCACTCCTAGTCTGTGTTGTACAATAGCTACTTGTGATTGGTTTGTTGCCGGCGTTTTTTAGCGTAAACGCTAAAAAGTTCAACCAAGTTGAACTCTGGAGTGTCGCCGTCAAACGGCGTTATGCGGCGTAACTCGCTGGCGATGTAAGTATAAATCGATGCGCTGAAGGGCGCCGGCAAACGCCGTATCCCAGTGTGTAAAAACGTTTAACGGCGTTAAGAAGTATAAACCCACCTTATCCCTTTAAGATATCATGAAATGTGTGAGATTTCGACAATTTTGGTCTAAGTCAGACTTAATAAACAGCATTGATAAAAACTGAAAATACGTCTTTACAAATTTAAGATTTATCATTTTATCAACAATGATATTAAATTTACAAAAATTCAGTGATAAACATTAATATTTTTACAGTTATAACAAACATAGAAATTAAATATATACAAGTGGAATGCCATATTTGTAATTTGTATATACATGTATTTATATTTATAGAATAGGATATATGAATGTCGTGGGGAGTAGATGGGTTCCGCTGTTCTGAACCGATAAGGTCGAAATGATACTACCGGAATTTACAATATAGAAAGAGATACAGGTCGGAGGGGAGGACGTGGGAAAGAGACAAAAAAAAAAAAAAAAACCATCTCCACGTGGTGATGTCCGATGATGAACCATTTGATTTCGTTTATTCTATTACGCGTTAATAAGTATTGCATTACCATTTATAGTCGAAGGTTTTTGATAGTTCGATTACAAGGAACTATTGGTTTATCCCTGTACAATGTTCAGGCCGCATAAATCAGGCGATAGAGGTTAGTTTTGATCGCTTAACCATGAAAACTGATGATGACATTTATACATATTTGGCTGTACTCATGACTGATCCAATTGCTTCAAATTGGCATTTGAAATTCATATGAAAATTTCACATTGATGATTTCGTTGCTAAAATGCACTTTTTAGACTATTATGATAATAATTGGAGAAACGTGAATATATTTTGACCTAAAAAATATAAAATCGTTAAATTGCCCTCCCACGTCGACATAAATTTAAAATGTCGTGAACCGGCATATCCACAACGCAGCTGTTTCAATTCGCATAGTTAAAAGTAGATATTCTATTGCTGTACATTAAAGCTATTTTTGAATTCTAGATTCTATTCTGCAACAATACTTTAATTACACCAGCTCTATTTTAACAGTTTGTCTTTTTTTTCGTGCACGTGGAAATAAAACTAGATACAAAATAATGGAAAAAACTAATAACAAATTACAGCAACAGTGACGACAGATCGTGATCCAAAGTGTGAGTCGTTCTTTGATTCAAAACATGTTGTGGTTGTAGCTGACGTAAGATCTTTTTGAAAGAGCCCGTTTGCAACCCACTGTCATGAAATTAATTAAGATTGATTTTAACACATCTACACGTGTCTGGCCTGGCATGAACGAACATTTCCTTTAGATCCCGATATATTTTTTGCAAACATTTGAAAAGTTTAAGTTTCAAACTTTGACCGGATGGTTTAATTCTAGCACTTATTATACGTATACCGAGATCTTGCCAAAGTGCTCTTGGTTGATTTGGTAAAAAACCCATGAGTTTTATACTTATCCCAAGATCACGGTAAAGTCCTCTTGGTTGATATTGTAAATAACCAATCAGTTTTATCTTATACTTATCTCAAGATTTTGGTAAAATGCTCTTAGGTGATATGGTAAGTTATCCCAAGATCATGGTAAATAACCAATCAGTTTTATCTTATACTTATCCCAACATCATGGTAAAGTGCTCTTAGGTGATATGGTAAAGAACCAATCAGTTTGATCTTATACTTATCCCAACATCATGGTAAAGTGCTCTTAGGTGATATGGTAAATGACCAATCATTTTTATCTTATACTTTTCTCAATATCATGGTATAGTGCTCTTAGGTGATATGGTAAATTACCAATCAGTTTTATATTATACTTATCTCAAGATCATGGAAGAGTGCTCTTAGGTGATATGGTAAATAACCTATCAGTTTTATCTTATACTTATCCCAACATCATGGTAGAGTGCTCTTAGGTGATATGGTAAATAACCAATCAGTTTTATCTTATACTTATCTCAATATCATGGTAGAGTGATCTTAGGTGATATGGTAAATAACCAATCAGTTTTATCTTATACTTATCTCAATATCATGGTAGAATGCTCTTAGGTGATATGGTAAATAACCAATCAGTTTTATCTTATACTTATCTCAATAGCATGGTAGAGTGCTCTTAGGTGATATGGTAAACCAATCAGTTTTATCTTATACTTATCTCAATATCATGGTAGAGTGATCTTAGGTGATATGGTAAATAACCAATCAGTTTTATCTTATACTTATCTCATTATCATGGTAGAGTGCTCTTAGGTGATATGGTAAATAACCCATAAGTTTTATCTTATACTTATCTCAAGATCATGGTAGAGTGCTCTTAGGTGATATGATAAATAACCAATCAGTTTTATCTTATACTTATCCCAACATCATGGTAGAGTGCTCTTAGGTGATATGGTAAATGACCAATCATTTTTATCTTATACTTTTCTCAATATCATGGCATAGTGCTCTTAGGTGATATGGTAAATAACCAATCAGTTTTATCTTATACTTATCTCAAGATCATGGTAGAGTGCTCTTAGGTGATATGGTAAATAACCAATCAGTTTTATCTTATACTTATCTCAAGATCATGGTAGAGTGCTCTTAGGTGATATGGTAAATAACCAATCAGTTTCATCTTATACTTATCTCAACATCATGGTAGAGTGCTCTTAGGTGATATGGTAAATAACCAATCAGTTTTATCTTATACTTATCTCAAGATCATGGTAGAGTGCTCTTAGGTGATATGGTAAATAACCAATCAGTTTTATCTTATACTTATCTCAAGATCATGGTAGAGTGCTCTTAGGTGATATGGTAAATAACCAATCAGTTTTATCTTATACTTATCTCAAGATCATGGTAGAGTGCTCTTAGGTGATATGGTAAATAACCAATCAGTTTTATCTTATACTTATCTCAAGATCATGGTAGAGTGCTCTTAGGTGATATGGTAAATAACCAATCAGTTTTATCTTATACTTATCTCAAGATCATGGTAGAGTGCTCTTAGGTGATATGGTAAATGACCAATCATTTTTATCTTATACTTTTCTCAATATCATGGTAGAGTGCTCTTAGGTGATATGGTAAATGACCAATCATTTTTATCTTATACTTTTCTCAATATCATGGTATAGTGCTCTTAGGTGATATGGTAAATAACCAATCAGTTTTATCTTATACTTATCTCAAGATCATGGTAGAGTGCTCTTAGGTGATATGGTAAATAACCAATCAGTTTTATCTTATACTTATCTCAAGATCATGGTAGAGTGCTCTTAGGTGATATGGTAAATAACCAATCAGTTTTATCTTATACTTATCTCAAGATCATGGTAAAGTGCTCTTAGGTGATATGGTAAAAAACCCATAACTTTTATGTTATCCCAAGATCATGGTAAAGTCATGTTAAACATTTTACATTCATTTGATTACAACTTCCACATTTTATATATTTAAAAACAATTCAGTGTCAAAATCCCTATCTTCGAGTTAGGTGGACACAATATTGTTGAAGTTGTAGTTAAAACCCAATCTGTCGATCAAACTTTATTTCAAGTCATTAAACAGTAATTGAGACCTACTGTATTTCATTGCCACAGATTGAATGTAATTTACCGGCCAAATTAATTACTATATACAATAAAATATTCATTATTTTCAATTATTTTAATCACTTTCAACCATTATTTCAATCGTTATTAAAATGAATTTAAAATGCTCTCGCCCACATTTGGAATATAGATCACGGAATATTCTCATTCATTAACTCCACGACAAATAAAAATTATGACATAGCGATATAATTGTATTTAGCAACATTATGTGAAAGATAAATGGATTACAAATCAGTGTATCTTTTTATCTTCCTCCTAATTTTTTCCTCTGTCTGATGAGTAAACGCCTTTGGTTTCATTTGCAAAAACAGAACAATAAACAATTCGGTCAAGAGCAGATTTCGAAATCAAATTTGTAAAAGATTAGAAGAACGTATTATATTGATCACCGCGCAATCGCCTTGCCATTATGGTCCAAAAGAAGTGGATTAATTATTTAATTATGATAACAATACCAGTTGATGATGATAATTTATTTCGCAACCCATCTATTTTTTGTTAACCTTATTTGATATAAAAAAAAAGGTAATAGATTTAACTTTAGGCTAATGTGGGAAATAATGAAAACTTTAATATTGGGGTTTTAGATAAACTGTATGTAAACTATGGAAGCTGACTGCGGTCTTATCTATTCTCGAAGTCTCATTCGACTTGTATTTGGTTAGAAATGTATTTGATGTCATTAAATTTTATATTATTGGTAATCCATCGCGCATGTAGTTTTAAGTAGAATTTGCTTAGAAGAATCAAATTTTATATATGTTTTCAAAATGGGATGGGGAACAAACTAATGCCTGTAGTATCTTTCCTTGGTACCAAGCACGTTTGTTTCAACAAAAGGAATATCGGTTCAGTATTGTTATCGCACTACCGGCATTTTCTACCAGTTTTTCATCATAATCTCCGAGAGACCTTGGAACTCTTGGGTTGGAACAATGCATTGTTTCCACTTTCTGATATTTTAGTCACATGCGCTCTTCAGATGAAAAAAAGGATGTCATGCTGGAACTGTTGTCACCCCCAGGTAGTGTGCATTCGAATCTTTACTTGCTTTAGAACAAAATAGAAGTAAATTTTTTTTCTATATTTTATTGAACAAAATACAATTAAAGTAATATTTGGTGAAAACAAAATAATGCATATACACGGACAACGAATTCTAGGTAAGGATGGTTGTTTACATAATGCAAAATAAACATTTAAAATAAAATATGCTAGCATTTTACAAATTCAGGAATTTAGTGTAAACAGGAAAGTAGAAAAATTCAAAGTTAACATTCCGCGTAAATTCCCACTTGTTTCTATCAGCTGTTTTACCCATGTGAGTGACTCATGACTAAAATGTGACAATCATTACATAAGTATGTCAGGGTACTGAACTTTGATAAGTTAAACATAAGTAGTCAAAACACAAGAAGGAAATAATTAAAAGCCAACATGTGCCGGTTTTCCTACTTGGACCACACGAAGTAAAGCCTGTGTGCGGAAATTATTAAGACATAACTTACTAAGTCATAGAGGAAAACATAGAAAAAAATAAAAACTTGAAATAGAATATGGGGAAAATTATTATAAGGTTTTCTATCAGATTAAAAGTCTGACAGAAACGTTTAATCATACAATAAGCACTTCCGATGCCAAAAAATTTTCTGAAAGTTCTTTAAGACGTCTCACTTCTGGAAACCTTTGGTGCCTTTCACTGGCGCCAAACTACCATTTGAGAAAGAAAAGTTAATTCTTTTTCGATTAATGGTCTTTTTCTTGATTTCTGCAAAAGTTCCTTGCACTCAATGAATCCACTGAAGAAATATTACTGAGGGACAAATGGTGGTATAGATCCTCTCCAATGTAAAAGCTTTAGCGTCTTAATAAAATTCCACTTGTTTGATGAATGAATGAATGAATTAAAAGCAGATCCAGTAATGACCATTTCCATTCTGATTGCTCCACACTTCAAGGTAGCAAGCATCGCTCACTCTTATCTGAATCCGCATGACAATCATATGGAATTAGGTAATTCATTTTCAACATTAACCGAAACATCTGAGTTTTATGTGTCATCTGCATTCGCGCACGATCGACCATTTAGCTGGTACAGTCAGACCCAACCTTCCTCTCTGAGTACCACAATGACGATGTTTTTTGGTTGTTTGTGCTGTTTATCTTATCACTGACTTGCCGTCAATGTTATTTGATGAAGGATTTAAGGAAATCCATCTGTAAAGAGAAAAAAATAGTTTGGTTAAATAATAGCTCTTTATGAAAAAAAAACTTCTCTGATGCAATCTTGGAGAATTTGTGTTTATATTGAGTGGAAAATATCCTGAATGTTTATGCAATGAAACTATCGGTCATTTCCCAGAAACAGGACCGGAATTTAAGAAGCCATTACTCACCATATTGGTTTTTTAAAGATGAAATGATGAGATGAACTCTTCATACAGGAAGTTCAATAACTGGTTTAGGAAAAATGTCGCTTGCTATCATTTGTTCATAAAAATCTGATAGGGTTTCATCTTCTACACTTAATCTGCCTTTAGGATATTCAACTAGCATACAACTCAGATCGTCTGGGATGATTCTTTTTTCTTCGTCATCTTGAAACGTGTATAAACATTTACTCAAACTAGATGCGTTTTTTACCTGAAATATGCAAAATAAGCAAACCATGAATACATTGAATAGGATATGCATATATATTTCTCTTACTAAGTTATTAACACTTCCCTATTTATCTGAGTCAAATACTTCCAATTTTCAACCATCCAATCAACCATAGCTAGTTGCAGGATGTCCGCATTGGAGGGTGTTTGTTTGACCTTCTTATATTTGAATGATTTTGAAGCATTTATAAACTCGCTAGTTGACAAAAACATGTTTGTTATTTAAGAATAACTTCATTGAAAATCGATACTTTCGCGAATTAGATTTTTGGAGCAGACGATAGTTTACGTGACGTAAACAAGTTTCAAATGACCTTCAACTTGTACTGTTTTTAATAAATTGGTGTTTTTCTACGTCTTCGTTTTAGAAAAAAAAAGCATCCTCACAAATATTACATAAGATGCATATCTCAAGAATATGATCCTAGCACAGGCTATGCATAATCAGAAGTACTGACTATATGGATTTTTGGAGTAAGAAAAATATTTTATGCAATTGTTTGGAATTTCTTACCTTCAAGATTCGGATGTCATTTTCCCAACAGAAAGCCTCAATTAAAGTATGTTGAATATGAATTGATATATTTTCACTTTCAGCCTCTGGTAAAACACAAATCATCACATTTTCAGGATTGCTGAAAAAAAATAGAAACGAAAATTGTAATTTAAGTTTTATTTCCAGCCGGTTATTTCAGCTGGTTTAAACTATTTATAGAACTTCAATATGTAAAGCCCCTTGGGACATTATTAAAGTTATACGTCTGTATTAGGTTTCTTATAGCTATATATAAGACAGATAATTTCCAATATGAAATTGTGTGGGTTGAAGAATAAGCGTAGGAAAACCCAGGGGAACACTTGTATAGTGGAAACCTAGTGTTGGTTTCATGTCTTTTTTCCCAGCGTAAACACGATAATCTATTATTAGCTCATAATCAATAATATGTAACTTAATTATTGAAACGTTTCAAATATGTTCATAGAGGAAATTAAATGTCATTAAATTGCTGTTCATTGAACGAAGTTCAATAAATATATTACGAATTTCACTCACCAGTGCAACAGCTTTGCACATTCAAAAACACCAGACGTTATCCTTTGATGATCGATTGCTTGCCACAAACATTCTTGAAGTACTTCTCCAATTGGTTTTTTACTTCTGCAAAGATAAAATTATCAAGGGCGTTAATTACATAACATACATTAGGTTGTATTAGGTATTTCATAATCACAATGTCATCATATATTTAACAAGACAGGAAAATAACAAAACAAGAGAATTATTTTGAAGCTATAAAAATTTGAAGTTGAAGGTCAATGAATTCCTACCCACGTCATATGAAAATTATAGCTGTTTATGTATACGTCACACGAAATTGGAAGCTACTTAGTGTCATTACGAAACTTGATTATACGTGTTATTGTCAATTAAACAAACAAACGAACAAAATATGAATATATTCATTAGAAATATTTTTAATCGGCGTATTTTAGGAAACCAGACAGGTTTTATCATTTCCAACCTCAGTGTCGATGCCGACTACTAGGGCATAATTAATGTCATAACGAATGCACGATAACTTTGGCATTTGTATCTGAAGAGCTATATATGTGTATATATAAACTAAGAATAGAATCACGTTACATGTTAACTGACTTAAGGTGTTGGTTAATTAGATGTTTTAATAACCGTTAATGAAGAATAATGTTCGGGTCAGTACCAAAGATTGATATGTTATTTTCAACAGTATCATTTCTGACCACGTATTGGCATTAGGGAGATTGAGTAGGCTGCAATGGCGACTTAAGAATAGTCTTTCGCAAGGTATACCAATGGTCTTTTAAACCGATCAACTCAAACACGGATCACCAACACTGTGACCAATTACAAGGTCAGGATCAGCTGAGATTATAAGAATGACGCACCTGATGATGTTACCCATAGAGTGAATCATCCGTTAAATATATGCTTATGATTAATATCTAAACACTGTGCAGACCTTTGCTGAGTAATACGAAATCAAGGACATACACTTTGAATCATCAGATGACTGCTTTACCAATGACTGGGCTGATAATACCAGTATCTCTTGCACAGGGACACCACCAAAGGGTGTTACTGTTTACGAATTGGCACAAGTTGCTACGAGATACATAGCTGAACTTTCAAATTCAAGTTTGCATCAGCAACTGCCAAACTTAGTTTTAAAGCCCTCTGTTGAATTTTTTGATGCATCTATTTAACAAAGGAGTGTGACTAAATAATGTACTAAATCTAACCAGATGACCCTCGAAGTCAAGTTGACCCAAGGTAACCTTCTCATTATCAAAAAAATAAAGTCAGTCAAAAGACGGTTAATCTTTCAAAAAAGATCAAATGAAAACGGTGAGTGGTTAGCAGACGACAAATGTTTAACGTCCATATGATAAACACCTGTCTTGTTTCGTAAGCTACCTTGTGTAACCATGTGGTGCGCGCCAACAAATATCGTCTGCTTCAATACCTGTACAAGCTATTTGTTACACGTCACGATGTATGGAACGTGTTGAGATAAGATTTTCAAACTTTTAAATTTGGTACTTAGCCTATTCCAAAACAGATAAATTAGTTTTTTTTAAATATTTAAGCATTGTTTGCAATTTATTAGGATAGTTGCGATATTCCACAAGTTATATAGCAGCATGGACACAATTCGACCATCCTGTTGATGATAGTTTCATCATTCGTCCTGAGAGAGCGATAAGAACAAATTATTGCAAAATATGCTTGAATCTAGCCTTCTGGCGACCTCAAGAATATTCCATAAAACTTGAAACGCAGTTTCAAAACTGTTGTACAAAAAAAACGAATATTACGCATATATCGAGTTTGCATATATATTACTAAGGAATTGCATAGAAAACAGAAACTTACTTTTGCATTTTCTCCATTCCGACTACTTCTCCAGATTCAGTAAAGGTCATGATGTGAATTAGTATAATCCAAACAAAGAAATTAAAACACAAAGAAAATCCGTTAGAATATTGAACAAGTTAATGTGTGAACAGTACTAGTAATGAATTTGCTCTAAAAATAAATAGGGCGATTCGAGTATATATACGAAGGGGGCGTGGCGAGAACGAGATAATTCGAATCTGATTGGTTGATGAACGTCCTAGTTTCTGTTACTGTGTTGAGGTCATGTACCAGCGTGTAAGATATTGCTATAGTATCGTGATGAAACCTGGCTAGATTATTAGCATAGGGCATGTGATTCATGAAATATCAGGTGAACTCTACGCCTAGATTTTTACGAAATCGGTAAACACCAGGGAATCTCCTTTAACTATCTGGCAAATCTCCGTAAAACTGCACTCAATCCAGTCTCGAAACCGAAACCATGTTTCCGTGTTTGATACATAGCGATAATTCAACGGAAGATTTAAATACATGTACTTCTTGCATAATTCATCATTTATAGGTTAAAATCGGGAAGAAGATTGCCAAATAGATCCTTTTCCTCGAATGAGAACTTCAAAGCGTTATTTGAGTACACCATGCTTAAAAAGGACCATCGTGGTTGTCTGTAATGCTAACAGGTTAATGCGCATATTTATCAAACAAACCAGAAGCGATGGCTTCTTTTAATATTCCATATTGGAGAATACTAGAATTTGAAATTCTACCTATAGTAAATCATGAGATGCTGCAAGATGCGTAATATCAAAATCATCATAATTATCGGTCCTAAATTTCCTTCCATACAGTGTTCGACACTCGAAATAAAAAACTTGGAATGCACTAGATTTGCCAATTTACGTTTAATCATATTTTATCATTCTTGGTGCTCATATTTTTGTACCTAGATGAAGGTAATGTACTGAATAACTTTCTCTTCTGATAATGCACTTAGGAATTAGATGTGGTAAAGACTTAGTAACAACTACAGGTGCAACAGAGTGTATTATAGGTAGGCTACTCGACCCATGGTGACATAAACTGCACTGGCAAGAATTGTAAATGTTGTTGTGAAAAACTACAGATCAGCCAGCCCAAACGATCAGATTGGATTCTGTTTCGTCTGTGCCGAGCGCGGTTCATCCAGACTGATTTCTGTAATAAACAGACTCTCCTGTTGGCAACACATACAACAAAAACATCTACCATTCTTGAAACAGACGTTCGAATCGGTTTTACTTTTGGTTCTGACATGCATCATATGTATCTCAAAGATCTAGTATTAATATAGGTTCTGATCCGTAAGCAATTCCTTATTATACTCGGAGATGTGGAGTGAAAGCAGAAATATATTCCAATATATATCAACTGCCCGGGGTGATTGTTATTTTATACTCTGACATTCTGGTTTGGATTAAGAAAGGCGAATTAAGGCATAAATTTCAACATTTGATGAACTTTTGATGATATTCAAAGTTGAAAGTGTTTGGAAACGGTTTGTTCAGGCATTGCGTCATAGTATAGCAATTCTATGATCATCATTGATTTGCACTTTCAGGATATACACGTAAAAGATCCTCCATTTAAAAGACAGTTTATATGGATTTCGTTTTATAGCATTATTACACGGTGATCGATGGAGGAGGAGGCTACGTTATCATAATAATTTCAAACTGCACATATTTTGTGTAACATTTAAAATGTACTAAACAAATTGAATAGAATTAAGATGTGAACGACATTTAGAAGCGATGAGCACAAAACAAATTTACTCGTACTTCGTAAAGCCTTTCACAACTCGACCTTCGATTTTATCTCGTCCTTACAGTCTGACGTAACCATACGCTCTAATTGGAACTCACCGATATTCAGACATAAACATAACAGCTCTATAGATACAAACAAGAAGTTAGGCAACCTCAATATTATTAAGTCAAATAAACAAAGATTAGGCAAGACACAGTCAACATTGAAGCTAAAAATGATTAAAAGGTGCAATATTTAAAAGATATTTCGATATTGCGCACTATAACTAATATACGATAAGTATAGCTAAGTATGATGAACCAACAAAGTTTAAAACATTACAAAACGTTTATTTATAGAATTTATACCTTGATTATTCTTGCTACGTTTATTACACTATACAAGTAATTCCAAAGTTTTAGTCTCCACTTGTAACCAAGACGGAGAATCTCATATGACACTTTGATATATGCACTTTTAAAGATAGGTGTACTCAAAACTTAAAGAGGTGCCAAACCAAAATTGGCAGTTTCGAAAAGACTTTTGAGATTTTTTTTTCGATATGTAATCTGTGAATGATACATCTCAGATGTAAGTCTTCAATGTTTGTTTAGGGATTAGATTGTCGAGTGTTGTAAAATTGATTTATTTAATGGGGTACTGCAAGGTGCTTTGTATGCTTGTAAATCTGCCTGTGGAGCATTATACATCGAGTATGCTTTTTGAGGCATTACAAATGTCTTTAGCGTGTTGTTATACATCTTTTATGTAACGTATGAGGTGATGCAAATCTGGTTTGCATAATTGTGGATCATTGTACGGTTACTATGCATATATTAGAGTGTTCAACATTTTCTATATAATAGGCATAATGTCGAGCATTAAACAATATTGTTGTCTTGGTTTTTGGAACATCGTACTTCTTATGATGCTTGATATTGTACATCTTCAATGTATGTCTGTGAAGCAATGTACATAGCAAATCATTTTCGTGTAATGCATCCCCGATAGACTGTACATCTTTATGAAGTCATGTCACCTACTTTTATATAACAAGGTACTAGTATGTGGTATTATAAATCAGACTTCGGAATTAAAATCCGGCATGTTATTGATTACTGCAATCAAATTGAAAGCCTTTATATTGTCTTCAAAGAGTTTGTTGGTTTCAATAAAGCATAATGTGTGTGGGGGTTATATTGATTGCATCAATTTGCCCTATTCCAATTTTCAATCGGGCGTCTGTGGTTCCTGCAATTCCACTAAAACTAAGTGTTGATGATGTCACTAATCTACTCCTGGAATTCCCTTTGCCTCCTGTTAAAACCTTTTTTTGTAGTTTATCGCCTTGCTTATAAACAATTTTCAATGTAATCTTGTCGATTGATTGTAGGTAAATGAACCAGTTTAATGTTATCTATAATAAGTTATGAACCTAAACTATAACAATGTAGAATTTGAACCACCTGGGTGTCATTCCTACCCCGTGATATCTCACAATGGTGAAAATGTATTAGTAATACTGATTCAATATACAGTATAGTCACTTATCAGATCTAGATTAGAACTTGTTGTATTTACATTGATGTTTATAATCATGCCAAGATGTACAGATGTCGATATAGATCTATCAAAGTCCATTTGACTGCTTAGAAGGCCTTAAATGTTTTATATCCTTTCCTCTTTTTTTGCATTTTTTTGACCTCTCTATTACGCACTGTCTTTTTGAATAATCTTCTTATCATTGGATTGCTGCAAGCATTGAGTTTTCACTTTTTCTATTGTGCTATCAATGCAATTAGGCGCTGTCTTAAACATAGAAGCTAACTTTTTCAGTTTTTAAGCAATCGGAAAAGGGAATTGAACGATGTTAGTTCAGGTCTGTTGAGTTCCAAGAAAAAAATATCCTATATATCGGATTCTTCAGAATATGCAGTTTTTGTTGCATTATTGAGGAATGAATGATACTTTTACACCCACTTAAACCTGTGTTTAAATCGCTACAAAATCGCTATTTGACTTTAAACCTCCGGTAGGTGGGCGACGACTTAACTTCTAAGCGCGTGGTGCAGATGTCAACAATACATGAACAAAAGATTATCATGCAAATCTTCTTACAGTTATTGTTGAAAACATTTCTGAGCTATGTAACATTGTTCAAAATTTAACCGTGATTTAAAATTTGATTGACATATTCATTGTCGTTAATCCGTCATAATCTTTTTATCTCCAAAAAATATAAAAATATTGAAATTTATCATTCTTATTATTGTGTTGATAATGAATAGTCATCAATGAGTTTTTCTTATGAAGGTTGAATAATACATGTATTAGTTCATAAGAATTGACTTATTAAGCAATTATTAAGTCTAATTTTATTATTTCGTTATTGCCAACAGTTGTTTCAAATAAAGATATGATTCAATCCACTACACTAAAATAAATTTGACATAGAATTTGATGCTAGTACAGTCGAATCAAACTGTTTATAAGGTCTACCTTGAGACTGGTTGGTTGGTTGGTAGATTTAAAAACATCAGAACATCTGATGCTGATATCGCAAACTAGATAGTTGTTGTAGTTGATTGTTGGATCAATTTAAAATGGATGATTCTGTGTTGAGACTGGCAAAAATCGATTTTCAACGACTGGGAGTTTCTGACATCTGGAAATTGGAATAATCATAAGATTTAGTTGGTTCCATAGTGCCTCATTGCACACTGTCCAGTTCTGAAAAGATAAGTAAGGCGCAATATTCTAATTAATTTCTTGAACTGATTAGGTTTAAAATGTTCATCTTAAATTAATTGCGTTGTCTCATTGAAAAATATCAGACTATTTAAAGTCTTCTCTGGTATAGAATTTCAATATACCATTATCATTGATTCGGTTTTAAATTAATTAAAAGATTTATAGGCTCTATAACGGTTTATAAAAGTCTTAACTAATTTGATTAGTTTTAGATTACGCCTTTAAACTTTTAAACTTTATTTTAATCCTATTAATTGGTAAAAGGTTTTTTGTCAGTCAATCTGCTCGTCAATTTATATATTCAAGGTTTCAATGTAAAAAATGGTTAGAAGTATTTACCAATACTCTTTTGCCTTAATAATCTTGTTACCAGGCTTGTAGTCAGTCTGCAAATCTCAGGGGGGGGGGGGAGAGACAAACGACGTTCTCAGAATGAACATGAATAAATAATTTCAAAGGGGAAGCAAGAAAGATTCCAAAAACAAAAAACAAAAAAAACGGGGGTGGGGCGTCATTGTTCTCTAATTCGTTGGCTCTGGGCCCGCTCGTTTCGTATCAATATCTGTATTGTGAAGTTTTCGCCCATTCAAGAGAGCAAAATTATAATGTCATAATTTATGTAAACAACTCATTTTTATGCTTGTCCTACAAGACAAATCGAATCACCCAGTTTAAAATTATACTACATCATGACTATTTCTTGAGCTATCTACTTTAGATTTAATTGCAATGCGATGGTTTAGCATGAAACTGCAACAAGAATGATTTACAAACTGGCAAGGGAGTCACGAATGTGTAATATAGGAATTTAATAGACACAGGAACAGTACAATACCAATGTTTGAAACTATTTATTGATTTCAAAACTCAATTATATTTATTTAAATTTTAGCTGAATAGAGGACGTTCATTTTAAACATGAAGTTAATGTCATATTTGATGTTTATCTAATGTAGCATTTTTCAGTAGATAACGACAGTGTAACTTACAGTGCAATCTAATAAAAGAAAGCACGTATCCATTGTAATCTACCATCTACATTGTTTCTTTGTTTCTACAATGTGCTATTCTAATGACGTCGCGTTTTTTACCAATCACAGCATATAGTGCCATTTCTTGATAACACTATCGACTTGTGGGACTCCGAATGCTAATGCATTGTAACCTCAAAGAAACAGTGCATTATGTGCTCTTCATGCACCAATTTGAATCATAATTGCGTCTATGACATGACCTCATAAAACTGAAAAGCAATGATTTTGATATAGGCGTAACTAACTTTTCTAAATCATGTCATTTTTTGACGTTAATTTTATAACATATGGTGCAAAAGTTTGTGTGACAAAGTTTTAGAAAAAAACATGCCCCACGATGTCTGTCAAACTAGCACACCTATTTTTGAACACAAAGGGTTAATTGTTGCAGGAAGAGACCCCCAGGTACTTTTCAGTTATGAAAGTAACAAAAATGTCCTCAATGACTCCAAAGCACCCGTTCCATCCAACGAGGGTTCAAAGTTGATGGATTTATTGTCGCATAAAAGCACTGGCCTGGGTCACAAAGGAAATGTCTAAGATAATGATGAATATCAAATTGCCGTTCGTCCTTTTTTTATCTTATGCTTTTGACATCAGAGAAATTAAATTTATAACGTCCTACATTTCTACACCATGCGCAAATATGGCTTACGCATTGTGCAGTGAGGGAAATTTTTCGGGACAGTAGCATTATACTGTTTTTTATTTCGATTTCCAACCGTAAAGGTGCCTTTAACGAAGATAGTCTGGTGTACACAGGGTCTCGGTTTATTGGCCCACCCTATCTAGAACCCAGGAACGATTTCAGCTGAGTAGCTTGAAATTCTTTGTGAAAAAGGACCGGAAACAACAGACAGTCGCAATCCCAAAATAAGATATACTAAATGACTATACAGAGATTCGGGTTGAGTCAAAGTACTCAGTGACCTTCACTAAGGTGCGACCAAGGCAGTGTACTACAACTCTTAATATTTACCTTATCGTCAAAACAGATTTATAGATATTAGAAACAGTAGTTATGTACAATAAGATCATGTACGTTAACATATTTATGTTATTGGGATAAAACAGATTACAAAACTATGTACGGCGAATATTTGAAATACCTACAGATTTGAATAATCTTCAGTGTAACATATAGCATAAGTTACTGTTTCTATAACATACTTCACCAGACAAATCATGTTATTCCTTCTTATAGGCATTTGGCAATCTTAATTTTGATACGGACTTTATAGTATGTTTTGGGTCAATTATTGATAAGCAACATATAAGTTAACAGAGTAGGAAATAACTTCTTTAAGAATACGGGGCGAGGCATTCTAGTAATATTATAAATGTTTCTCAAACCACAAGAATGTTAAAATGTTTGAGAATTTGGGATAGTTTTGCAATAGTCAGCAGTATACTTTGGTAATAGATACCGGTAATATATGATTTATCTCATACACCCCCTTTGTTGGAAGCGTTCAAATACAAACAATATAAACTGCATAATATGTACTGTAATGGTACAAGAATATATAATGAACATGACCGTATATAATGTGTACCAAATAACACAATGATGAAGTGAATTCAAAGTAATAATATTATCAGTTTGAAGGGAAATGACTGAATCATGATATTGTAGCCGTTGAATAATTACTGATTTATGATGTTTCTAGACTGGAGAATCCCTTTTTCAAACTTCGTTAATTTTTTTTATTCAATTTGAGCTCCATTATACTATGAATGAATACGAAATCGACTGTCCCCTGAGAGACTGAGATGTTACATTTCGTCTTGTGGTTTGAACTCGGGGAAACCCTGATAACTGAAATAATTAATTTCGTGAGTTAAAAATCTGTAAGATACTTATTTGAATGTATGTGGGAAATATCAATTAGACAATTTAGTTACATTATACCATGTGTAATCCGATATGCACATTAATATATCATTATTCTATTCTATTTGGTAAAATACTCTTTTACTGGTAACTAGAATTCAAATAAATCGGTCACTGCATGTAATACAGTAAGGTATGAAGACAGATTAGATTATAAAATCCCTACAGTCTTCGTGAATGTGTTTTCGGGGAAGTATTCTACCGCCTTTTCCACGAAATGTTATAATGATATGCAGCCCAGACGACCTTGAAAGCTGAATACGGTTTAATATTAACACGTAGGGGGTAGGGTGTAGGGGTAATAGTGGTCTATTGTCTTAAAAGGACATCTCGACATAAATTTTAAATGGTAAAGCTTTTGCTCCGTTTTATGCGATGTTACCACTTAAACATCATCAGACTAAAAGTCTACGATTCTTAAATTTATTAAC
Organism: Nipponacmea schrenckii; assembly: GCA_030562195.1. NCBI lineage: Eukaryota > Metazoa > Mollusca > Gastropoda > Lottiidae > Nipponacmea > Nipponacmea schrenckii. The sequence goes on along the minus strand of CM060200.1, from coordinate 20,949,530 downwards.
GATGCTTCCTGATGAAATCTCATGTTAATTTTTAAATGCGCGGGATCCATATCTAACCTGAAACGCCTTGCAATATTTAATCCGGATTTGAGTGCACGTCGTTACTGCACGCAAGTTCTTGGTTTAGTACAGGCCCGACATTGGATGCCTTTCGAAAAAACACTGGACTTGTGTTTTTTTTTGACGAACTATCATTCTCAGTTCAATTGTGAAGTACAAGATGATAATTAAATAACTAAATGACCTTTTAATAAGGTGAGGTAAGTGATTATATCATGTGGTATGTTATATCAAATTCTTAACATACGTTGAGGTTATCCAACGGCTGGTATGAATAGCCTTTTCCCTGAGACACGATTGACTGCTTCAAACTTATGAGGATTTTATATCATCCGTTTTATTGCTGACTTTGATATTAGCGAAAGTAGTTTTAAGCGTTGGTATGTACCGTGACAATAGAATAGCTTGGTTTGCTCCCAAAATTCGGTCCTGTATCGTCTGTCAAATCCGTCACATGACCCTTTCTGCACAACATAATACGGAATAGATACACACCAAACCAGACGAGTCTTTGAATCCAAAGGTAGACAGTACATACCCAAGTATAACGTTTTATAACGTATCATCTTTTGGTTATTCTCATGTAGAATATTCATATATATACCTAATGGGGTTAAACAATTTTTCACCAACCGTTCTCTATCAGCTGAGATATGAAAGCAATGTAAGTATAATATAAGTCAATCTATGTGGTAACTTGTTAACAAAATATAGGGGGGTGTGAATGGACAAATTTTATACGTGCCATAACTTGTCAACCAATCACTTAATATACTGTTTAAATTGCTATGAAATCGTTCAAGGTTAAAAAGACGCTTTAACATACCCAGAGTGTTTGTTTTATTTCCAAGTCTGTGATTGTGATTTCAGCTCAGCTTAACTGAGCTTCAGTGACCTTTGTTAATGATAAAAACTTTGATTAATCAAATTACAATCATCATTTCACTCTGCAATTGTGTTCGTCAAATTAGGTTCAACGGGACGAAAGGTAGTTTCAAAATCGTGTTATTATATCATTTTGAATTACGATATTTCTGCCTGCGATTTTCTATATCTAGTGACCCTAAAAAAAATTGGGGGGTGGCTTTTTTCAGTTTGAAAAAAGTTGTTTGAATCTTTTCGGTTGTGACCTACGTCATAGGTCGCCTATTTGGTTCTACTGTGTACAGCTATATTGATAAGAAAGTCATATATATCAAGGACGTAGTATACACCACACGCGAATAAGTATTCCGAGAATGACCACACGGCGTTGTGACGACATCGCGGATGTTGGTATATGGTTCCAGCTGACCGTGGGGTACCAGGTTAGAAATTCCAAGTACCCCAGTAGTGTGTCATTACTCCAAATACTCTACTATAGTAGAGATATCAACGATCCCGTTTGATTGTCGTTCAAACCTTGTAAAATGAATGAAAGAATGGAATGAAGTTAAAGCACTACTATATCTAGAGAGGGGGGTCATTAAAGACAGATGGATAGGACGACAGATGCATGTACATACCTAGTCCAACTAACCTCTAAAACAGGTCTTGGTACGATGTACCTCGGTTCATTTCGTACGATTAGACGTTTTTATCACGTGTCAATGAGGGAAAACGGGGTTTACAAAGGCTAAAAAGAAAATAATGGGCCATTTCATTTAGTAGGATTCTTTTCTACACGATTTGATTCCTCTTAAGACGTCAAATAAAATAATTGAATGCGACATTTTATTTATAAACACTCCAGACATATTTTTTAATACTTCACAATATTTATGATATCTTGTCAAGGATATTATTTACATTTCTATATATATATTCAATTAATTGCAATGATACTAATCAAATATTTATTGGTCTAATGTTAATTAATATAGTTCGTATCTTGTAAACTTTCGCCATGCAGTGTTTCATAAAGAAAATTTTGTATGGCCACCTTACAAGCACGTTGTATTGTCACTATCAGAGTTGACCAAGTTTTTTTTATGGAAAACTTGCTAGTGACAAGGGGACTTCACATACTTTTATTTCCGGTGAATCTTAGCGTCACATTTTGTTGCAAGCTGTATATTATTTCTGGACGTATTTGATTTGAAATTACTCAAAGTACAGGAAAATGCAATTGACGTGTTTGTACCGAGTTAGCCCCAGAAAAAAAAACAAAAGCTGGCGCAGAATTTGAACTAAATTATTATTCAATAATAGATAGGATAGGAATGTATGGCAGGGAATTTTGTTCAAAACTATAATGATCTGCTGAAATAGCTAATACCTATGATGAAAAAACATAATACTTCAAATACCAATGTCGTAAAACCTTTGACCAATGATAACTAAAACTTCAAACTTCTAATGGCAGATTCTTATGTTGATATTCAAATGTAAAAACTACTATTGATTTAAAAGTAGCCTTATCAATTATCATTTACAATTTTACTTTGTTGCTATTACTAAACCATTTGTGATAAGGCTACTTTTAAATCAATATAGGTTTTAGGGTGTTTAACATTTGAATATCAACATAAGAATTTCATCATAGGTATTAGCTATTTCAGCAGATCATTATAGTTTTGAACAAAATTCCCTGCCATAGAATAAGGTACCTCAGAAAAAGTACCAGAAATCGAGTTATGCTAAGGTTATTGCTAACATTAAATCAACAACAAAGATAATGTGCGTTCATTTTCCGATGGAAAAAAGTATTACATATCATAAAATATAAACTGCGTCGTATTTGTTATTAGGACATGCTTCCCTTCGGCCTGTTTCTGGTTACCTGTAATTACTCCCAAGGGATTCCGCATGTTTTGGAAAATGAATGTGATGGACGGATAGGAGTAAGGATAATCAACATAATCAGTTGAGGATTAATCTTGTCTACATATCTTTGAATTCAATTTTATTGAAGAAAAAAGTCAAATAGATACACAATTGGCAAGTCAACTATCATGTTAACACTCGTCACAAATTTCTATTAAAGGAGTGTGAACTAACAAAAGCACTTTCTATCGAGAAACTTGTAATATCACGATAGGTCTGGGAGAAGTCTGCGACTGACAGAATACGAGAATAATTGCATGGATATATAATGAGTACTAGCAACTCATGGCATAGGCGAGAAACTGATCAATAGCTGGATTTCTTGGTGTATCCAGGGTTACATAATCGCACTTGTCTTTTACGATCATTCATTAAATTAACAAATTATTTACCCACTATACTACGTGAAATTTCTAGACCTTCAAGAATTGATGTAGGCCCTACATGAAAGATCGGAATCTTCTGGTGGATTGTGTGGAAGCTAGATAGATATCAACAGAAAAACTTGAAAATTGGTTTCTATTTTTACAGACTTTTTGTACAGATCTTTGATTTACTATCTTCGCTAGCGTACAATTCAATCAAATCGCTACAATTGATAACTGCTGTGAAACAAGAAAATTGGCTATTGTATATAATTGGTAATAGATTTACATTGTGAAGATGCCTTCACCCCTAACTGGTCCTGGTTTCAATAATTGTATCGTCAGTGGCTGCGTGAAGGGTCATTCGGGGTCATGGTTCGGGATTAATAAAGAAAATCAACCATCAGGGATCAGGTAACAGCTTTATTCAAATGAGACACGTGCCGGCAGGTGCCTCATCTGTGCTCTTCGGCTGAGAGTTAAAAATGGAATCCATAGCAACGAGATAGGGGTGTCGTTTATTGATATGAGATTGAGCAGATTTCACACAAGTTGCCGTTAACTTTCTCTTTGTATTTAATAATTCATGTGCGAAATGAAAGGCATTATTATCATAAAAGACAATATTAAAGTTCAATAGGCCTTCTGTTACATTTTCACATTTAACAGGTTAACGAACGGTTCTTTCTTTCATACCCTTCCTCTCACGGAATTTGCAGGGGGCTTTAATTTCACCGGGGGGGGGGGGGAGTAATGTCCTGGTAAGACATAACCCTCCTCCGCCCCTTCAAGTCATGTTTTAATATTAGATTCAATTGTATCCTTTATTTTTTTCTAAATGGCATGTGTTACGTCATTTTTTTTTTAACTTGAACAGCTATGTTTGCCTATGATCATGTATCATGTGTATTATATATCTTAATCTGATGTTAAGACGAACCAATAAATTTTTTTTTATGAAGGCTTTGTGACTCTTTATTTTTTTCTTGGACAAAATCAGCTTAAATTTGAATTGTCACAATCGAGATTGCAAAGTGATTGAGGCTTTTCATGCAATATGTAAATTGATGAACGATCTGAAAAGTGACGTGCCATGCACAATCGGCAAGCTAGCTGAACAGGAAGTTTGACTATTCTACCATTGAGATCTTTTCCAAAGTCAGTCGACAACATACGAAACTGTCGTACCCCACTAGCTATTGTAACAATGCCAAGTTGCTGTAATAATACTTTACAATGTCAAACTTTAGCGAACTTCGTCTCATACCTTGACTGCAATATCAACCTTTCTAGTATCACGGAAGATTGTAACTGCAGTGATTTAATTGAACGTTAGCCAATTATGCAGCCAATCAGAGTCTCGACAGATAGTCCGTCTCATACCTTGACTGCAATATCAACCTTTCTAGTATCACGGAAGATTGTAACTGCAGTGATTTAATTGAACGTTAGCCAATTATGCAGCCAATCAGAGTCTCGACAGATAGTCTGTATACAATAAGCCATTATTGTTTTTTTGGTGACTGTAGTCAATCACCTATCAATCAAATCAAGTCGCCGAATTACGTGTTGCAAGAATAATGGCTATTGCAATGTATAAGACAAAATTATGAATAATTGTGATCATTGAGAAGATCGTGGTTAGAATGCCATGGCAAAATCACTGTCTTACCGAATTCCCATCAGTTAAGGCAGAGAGACATTGTAATTATGAGGTTTGTTTGCTTAACATGACTTAAGAAAACTCCTCCTTTGGCGTAATATAATTGTCAAGACTAACATACGCCTACACTAGTCGATACTTCACCTGATTTATACCAGGCGAGGATATCGCCTTATTAACTCTAATACAGCAATGACTGATATTTTTAGCCAAGCCTTCTATTTTAAGACATACTATGGACTATTTTTAGTACTTGTATAATAAAGTTAGTCGCATAGGGTTGAGAAATAAATATTGCGTCAAGAAATTATACAGGCGTTTACCTGTTCAAAGAGCCTTCAGCAGCAATTAAGTACGGTTGTTCATTAAGCAGTTTGGACTAGATTCAGTTTTGTTCGGCCTCCAAAAGTTTAGACCTTTTAAGCTGAACCCTCCAGAAAAATTAAGAGCCATATTTCCCTACAATAAGTAGTTTTTATTTGGCATAAAATTCGTAAAATTCTTTTTTTACATACTAAAGAGAATTACAAAATTTGGAAATTTATTTTATCTTTCCTGGTGTTAAAAATAAAACCCTTTTTTATAGTTAAAACGTCAGATACGTGAAGAAAAGCATTGACGCATTTTCCAAATCTGGAAACATGTGATTTCTTACAGAATTTACGCTCACTGGTATTTCTTTTGAACTTTTCGGGGTAATGATGAACAATATTAACTAGTTTTGTCAATAGTGATCATCTTCGTAATGACATTCACCCGCAAAATAAAAATCTGTAAAGAATATTTTAGAGTGGATTGTAATCTGTATAGACGTATACAAGCCAAATGTGAATGGACGGACGGGGCGATTATTATTATATACGCCCAAAATATTTGTGGGCATAGGCTTATAAACAGAGGAAAATCAGTTCATGAAAACTACATTTATACAATCTGTCCATAAAATAACTCTTCAAGTACAATTATGTTTATTTATCACAACTTTCATTAAATACGTGTATACCCGGTACTGTAAATGCAATTTTCACACTGGACAATATAAATGCGCAGCAGTAATGTATTGTAGACGGAGGGAAGACTGGTTTGTTTCTGGTTTCCTGGTGTGCATACATTCAAGGCATGTAATAGGACAAAGGTGTCATGAACTGCATTGTTGCCAACCTGGAGAAAATAGCTATTGTCTCATCATAAATCGAATTTACCATCATATTTCGACTGCGAAGCAGTTTTTGTTTATTATCAGACAATTAAATAGTGTTAACCGTCGACATTAGCTCAACTAGGGGTTAAGGCCCGAAAAATCAATTTCATTTCTGTTATGCCAACTCCACTTAGTGATATGGCCTCGTCAAATGTGTGGATGATGCGTAGAAAATCTATAAACAGTTTTTCGTCATCTTGTTTATCACAGTTTATAATACGTGTAGCAGACCTTAGACTAACCTCCCAATTATACAGTAGGCCTATTTGTCACAAGTCTATCAAAACATTAACAACATAATGAGTCATGGCCGTTGAAGATTAACAAGGTTTACTCGGAAAAACACCTCGGAGACTTGAGGTATCGATTCAACCAAGATTATGTCATCATCCAATCAGAATGTATTTCTGTGTAACTAGGGGGATTCCTTGACTCGCTTGTATCCAATAACTACCGTGTTGCCAGGTATGTCTTGTTTCCAAGGAAATGTTTTTGCAAAAATAAAAAGAAGATTACCAACTTCATTGATTGGTGACGAAACGCATATTTAACATTTTTCGAAGAAATGTCTGTTTTCCACAGAAAATAAAACTTAATTTATAAATAATTCTTTATAAATCAGGGGGGATTAGATCGACATTACATCGAACTTTTGAAGACCTTCCACTTTCATGGCAGATGATCGATACCTGATGCATCCTAAAGGGTTAGCCTTGTTAAAACAAAGGAATAAAGTAAGATATCTTTATAGAGTAATTTATATAAGAGTGTATTTTGAATAGGCTATTGAGGCCATGATGGGACCAAAGGATTAAAGTCCACCAAGTACAAATTTTGATAACAAAAGGTTTTCGTCTTTAGGGCTATCCCTTTGTCAAATATTTTATGAATCAGAAATATTTTCCTTGTTTTCGCCCCCTAAAATACAAAGAATAAGGCGTTTTAAAGGGATTGTGTAGTTATTGCTTGAGGTGTGTTTTTTAAGGTTTTTATCGGGATAAACCATGATATTGCTTGCACTATTCCAATTCTGAGTGTTATATAGTTTAGCATTTCTATAATTTCAGGAACAACAGATATCTGAGAAAACATGATATGGATCATCACCATTCCAATTTTCAGCCTTATATGGTTTAGCTCTTCCATTATTGCAGGAACAACAAATATCTAATGTCAATAAAACTCCATAAATGGTTCTAATACACAGAAAGTTTAGAACATATCTTTACAATCACTTTAACATCGTGGTTAAGAATATGAGGCAAGGGGCACTTATAATAAGGAAATAACTTAAGCGTTGTGGCTTACAACAGTAATTTTCCCGAAATACTTTTAAAATCTATTTTACACGATTAAGGAAATGAATCACCTGTCAGACTACTATAAACTTCATACTATAACATGTTAGGTGTATCAAATCTACTATATTTAGTAACAAAGGCCACCATCATACACTATATCCCAACTCTGACACACAATTTCAAGGGCTTTCCTGCTTTTCTCACTGGCAACCCGGTAACTCTGACGTCAGACCATCACGATTTGAAAATATTTACCTCAATTCACTAGGGCCTACGACTTTAACAAACAATAATATTATTATCAAATGACCTTGTTACGCCCAGTAGTTTTATCACCATTTGGCTTATAGTATATACCTTTACCATTTTATTGCTATAGTTTTTTTGTGCATCTATTTAATATTCTGCAAGTATAAGAGGCTAGAGCTTAAAGATTATTACCTTCACAGAACTTTTTTCTTTTAACTTCTCATATCAAAATATATAGAACCATTAGATCGGGAGTCGTGGGAAGGGGTATGAGGTTGGCTGGCATGTCGGGAAAAATGGATTGTTAAGATTTTTTCTGTGTTGAAAGTATTTATTAACATTATTATACATATTTAGCAACATGCATTTCACAATACAGGACAATAGGTAGGCTATGTCCCACTGGCATTCCATTTTGTAGAGTCGCAATTTGGACTGGAGAAAATCGTTTAAAGGGAGGTAACTGTGATCAAATATTTTCAGACCAAAACTAAGTAGACTTAGTCTCGGCATCAAATAAGCTAACTTATTTACTTGCACTCCACGTCAAGATTCAAATAAAATTTCCTTCATTGCGCACCCCAAGATAAATTTATTTTCATAAGCCATAATAGGAGCATAATAAAAACTTAGTTCTTTTATATTTGAAAAATGAAACAAATTTGAATCTGGAAGAGTCTGAGCCATTACTAGTCAGTCACTATATGAAATAAGAACAGTTTCTGTTGCGTTGGAAATAGCAAGCACACAAAAATAGCAAGTTTTATTCTGAAATGTGTTAACATCGGTTGTAGAAAACAAGTTTCTAAAGGTTTCAGCAAAATACCTTTCTAAATTTGTTAGTTTTTTTATTACTAAATAGTCTCTTTTAGTCTTTTTTTAATTTTGGAGTGGACAGTTCAGATCTCTTTAACTTTGACTATTCTCTTCGTCCATCATTCTTCAGGTTTTTCTCCTAGTATTTTGGTCATATAAGGTCCTTCTAGTTCATACCCAATTTTTCTGTAGTAATTCCTGGTTCCAACACCTACAGAATACAAACTATGATCAAACTTTTTTTCTATTAATTTAAAGCATCTAGAAATGGGATTTAGATGAGACAATAAACTGAGGCCCAGCTTATTTTAGGCTGTGCAAGCAAAGATTCCTTAACAAATTGGGAATAGCAGACTAATACAGCTGTTGCTTATCGCATGGTGTTGCCTATCATCATTAGCCCATTGAAGTGCAGAAGACTAGGATGTAAAACTCCATTCACTTCATTATTTTTCTACAATCCCACAGAAAAAACCCACAAATTGTTGTCCCTATTTTTTATGAAGTTCTTACAGGCAGTATAGTAAGTATAGCTCTATATCAGCTGATTGAGTAAGAGACTTCAACTCTATCATTTTGACTCAATAATTTTGAAAGTGTTCTGTTCGCTAATTGACTATACCTGATATCACAGCTATTTTCCATGACCCATGTTCTTCTTTTGCTATCCTTTCAGCTTCTTCCATTAATAGCATACCGAATCCCTAAAAAATAGATACTTCCATTTAAGAGATACTGCGTCTTAGCATGGATATAAAATTTAAATTCTCATGAATGGTCAATATGAGTATATATTCATCAGTAAACTTACCTGGTGTCATAAAGTAACAGAGTTCCTTAAAATCTGTTAAACTCACAAAACTAAGTCATTTTTAAAAACACTTTAAAGGGATAATAGGCGTTAGAATACACTCGTCCTACGGCTTATATTTGTGTTTCATATTGACTATTAGTTAAATAAGTATGCATCCCACACTTTACCAAAATTTTAAAAAGCCACAATAAAAATATATTCGGAATTTTAAAAAAAAGTGAGCCAGCGACGATTCCATTCAGTTTGAGAATAAAAGCGTCTGGTAAATTAAAGCTAAAACATCATTGTGGATTTCAACAGTAGGGGTCAAGGACGCGTGAAAACCCACATGTTAGAGTTACTTCCCTTTATATTTACACGATTTGAAAATCGCTTGATGGATGGCTCAAGCGTTTTATGACTAACTACTTTATTTTGGGGATTTATCGGATTTTAGAGGGATTTTGATGTATAGGTAAGTCCACTGATGGATATATACTGTTATTGTCCAAATTTGAGCGAACTTAAAATTTTATGTTCGTTCTAACGCCTATTATCCCTTTAAGTAATTTATGGCAGAAGGTATATTTACTGATGAATAGAGCTCTTATTAAACCAATTAAAAATTTTATGTACATTCTAAGACCTAATCCTTTATTTATCAGCTCAAAATAAGAAAATACCAGAACTTTCATTTTATTTGCCTATTTCCTATTTTTCTGGTATTTCTGTTGGACTTCAACAATTTGAGATAAATAAAATATATTAACCTGATGTTGAAATTTAGTAGGATCTCTAGCATGAACAGGGACCACACTACCATATACATGTAATTCTCGTACAACAGAACAGCCCCCTACTAACTCCGGTCGAAAAGTCTCTTCTGAACACTTGCGTAACCGTAGTAACCCTATTAATATATCTTGCTCAGGATCTTCATATGATAAAAATGTTTCCCAGCCTCCATTGGCTGCATAATCACGTCTTATTAGTTCAGCCTGAAATTGAATGAAATAAAATATATGACGTTATGTTTGCATTTTATTGTGAACAAGAAATACAAAACCATGAAGTGTGCTGTAAGGAAAATTTTATGAGACCATCAGCATTAGTCTACTCCTTATGAAGTTATAACTGTGGATTAAAAAAAAACCCATAAAGCTTGAAGTCTTGTTTCGTTTACCAATTTTAATGAATTTCTAATTAGTCTGTAACATTTCAGCAAACAAAATATCTCAGCATTAGCTGACTTTAAATGACAAATTGATCAAAATCTTCAGGAAATATGGACTTAAGTTTAACTGAATTTACCTCATAAGGTTTGACTTTATGATGTATTTCCTGAATACCCACTTCTCTCGTTCGAACATCTCTACATTGTGTGCCCAGATCTTTCATACGAGCTAGAGCTAACTCTCTCAGATTACCATGTTCCACACCAGACGTTACTAAAGGCATGGGTATATCTCTATAATGTAAAAGCTATCATTAGTGAAAGGGTAACACTGGGCCAACTTCCTGAAGCACTAACCAGGGTATCATAATTATTCTTGCCTTAAGGAGGAATATTACCCAAATTGTCCAGCAGAATACAACTCACCTTGCTATCGGCTGAGATCTTCAACTTATGGCAGAAATGGAATATGTTAAATTTTATCATGTTATTTTTCAGTTTTCATTAAAACAGCATTTTAATCTACATAACAACTACAGCTGTGAACATTTTGGCACAGGTAAAGGGTTTTGATCAAGAATTGTGAATCAAATCATTTTAGTTATAAGTGAAATGATTTTGACAGCCGTGGAATAAAAAAAAAATTATTTCATTACAAAGATTTTCTGTTATCTATTAGAAAATAAAAAGCATTAAGTCTGACCTTTGAACTCTGTAGATTCTAGTCCAAGGTGGTACTAGAGCTAATATTCTAGCTACCAGATCTATTAATACACTTGGAGGGTAACTCTTATATCTACCCGTTTTCCATAATTCATATAATCCTGTAACCATAGCAACATAATAATTATTCGTTTTCTTGATTCTTGTTTATTTATTTATTATTTCATTTATTTTATTATGATCATAATCCACAATTATGTTATCTGGTACACCATATCATGCTTTAGAAATAAAATTATGTTGAAGTCAGACCTATTGATTGGCAGTAAGATAAAACATGTGTGTTGGCTTTTGGGGTCTCTATTTTGACTATAAAAGTCCTTGTACCTAATTAAGATTAAAAGCTCTACTAGGTAGTAAAATCTAAGATTGCATGAAGGAAAGGACATTGGTAGAAATAGAGGAAAATTCTTCAAATTTTACGTACCTGTTCCTCTTATCACCAATGTAGGATATATTTTTAACCCGTCTGCTCTGAAAGCAGGATTTTCAAAAAATTCCTGGAAAAAACGCATAACAACATAACACCTAAGTGCTCAGATGCGCTTTACAATAGAATATAAAATTAAACGAGCGGACGCCCACAAGGCTATACGCCCACCAACAGCAATCAGAAAGGGGGCATAACTCACCAACCGTAAAAGTCAGAATTATATGTGGGCATATAAAAATGTTTGGATAAACATTGTAGCCTGTATCACACCCACAAGCTGAATTTGACGAATTCTCACTAAGAAAGGGGGCATAACTCACCAACCGTTAAAGGCAGAAAGCTGATTTTCGAAAGGAACCGAGATTCGGACAGACAGGGTCAACCGCAATATACGTCCACAATATATGTGGGCATATAAAAATGTTTGGATAAACATTGTAGCCTGTATCACACCTACAAGCTGAATTTGACAAATTCTCACTAAGAAAGGGGGCATAACTCACCAACCATAAAAGTCAGAAAGCTGTTTTTCGAAAGGAACCAAGATTTTATGATGATAGAGACACATACCAAGTTTCGAAAAGATTGAACAAAAATTGTGGCCTGTATCGCGCCCACCCTACAAGCTGAATTTGACAAATTCTCACTAAAAAAAGGGGGCATAACTCACCAACCGTAAAAGTCAGAAAGCTGATTTTCGAAAGGAACCAAGATTTTATGATGATAGAGACACATACCAAGTTTCGAAAAGATTGGACAAAAATTGTGGCCTGTATCGCGCCCACAAGCTGAATTTGACGAATTCTCACTAAGAAAGGGGGCATAACTCACCAACCGTAAAAGTCAGAAAGCTGGTTTTCGAAAGGAACCGAGATTTTATGATGACAGAGACACATACCAAGTTTCATTGTAATCCGATGAAAACTGTGGTCTCTATTGTGGCCACAATCAATTGTGGACGGACGGACAGGGTCAACCGCAATATACGTCCACATTATATGTGGGCGTATAAAAACACATATATAAAAGAGAACAAAGTATAGTATAAGAAAGTTCAATAAACTGCAGTAAAATAATTTTGTAAAATATCTTTGAAATAAATAATAAATAAGATATCAGGTAAAAACTACCTAACAATTTCCAAACACCTGATACCACTCTGAATCCTTAAAAGGATAACAAATAAAAGTATTATTATATGTCTATTAATGACAAGGTTACTTACAATAAATTGTTCTATATCTCTCTCCCAGCCAATATTAGGTAAATCAGGCATCATGTGTGAGACCACTTTAAACCCAGCATCTTTAGACATTTGAAATGATTCACATGTAGCTTTCACTGTATGACCCCTGGACATAATATCACAGAAATTTTAATCAAAGCTGCCTGAATTTAGGGCAATATAAAAATAACCTTACCTTTGTTGTATATTTGGAAATGCTGAACAAATCATAAACAATGCTGTGCAATGAGGGAAATTTTTGCCAGGACTCAAGCATTAGTCTACTCTTTTATGATTTCCAATTGTCGAAGGATCTTTAACATGCACAGCCTGTAGCTCACAGGGTCTTATTTTATTGTTCCATTCAACTTGATGCCTTTGCCATGTAAACTTCTATGAAATGCATTACTTTAAAGTGTAAACAGTGTTCATAATGATGAGCCATTGATCAGAAGCACAGACTATTTCAATATAGAAGTACTATCAAATGAAGCTGTGTAAAAGATGCGATATTAAAGAAGTGTTACCTATTAGTATCTCTAGCAATATCTTCATAAACACTTTGAACACCTATTTCTAATCTGGTACAGCCATAATTTAACATATCACTGCAAAAACAAGCGGTTGCCTAGCGAGATACGCCCACTTTAGAATATATTTTCTGTTTTAACACAGGCAGAAACTCCAACATTATTTAGGTCTAATCCAAGCTCTTATCAATATAAATGTTCACACTAAATTTGATTCAAATCAGATGAAACTTAGTCTCTATTGTATTTACTGGTTAATTTTCATGAGTTTGGACAAAGTCAAAGGCAATAACTCAAATATAGTTCATAGAAAATAGTAAATATTGAACTTGTTCAAGATCTCGCCAATAAAAATGATCACCTCAAGTTTCGTTCAAATCAGATGAAAACTGTATTGTTTATCGCAATCACAAGCCAAGTTTGCCGTGTTTTGGCTAAGTCAAGTGCAATAACTAAAAAAAAGATTTAAAAATCGTCAATTTCGAACCTGACCAAGATCTTATAAATATAAATGATGACACAAAATTTCATTCAAATCCAATGGAAATTGTGATCTCTAGCGCGTTCACAAGCCAATTTTAACTACGTCAAGTGCAATAACTCAAAAACTGTTCATCGAAAAATTGCATATTTAGAATTTGTCCAAGATCTCATCAATATAAATGATCACAGCAAGTTTCATTCAAATCCAATGACAAATGTAGTCTAAATAGCATTTACAAGCCAATTTTAACGAGTTTTGACTAAGTCAAGAACAATAACTCAAAAACTGTTTATCGAAAAATCGCGAATTCCAAACTTGTCGAGATCTCTTCAATATAAATAATCACAGCAAGTTTCATTCAAATCCCTTGAAAACTGTTGTCTCTATCGCGTTCACAAGCCAAATTGGCTATTGAAGAGGTCTCGGACAATTTCGAATTTGGCGATTTTTCTTGACGGTTTATAATGTGGGCGTATAAAAACATCAGTTTTTCTAAATAATACTGTATAGGTAAAGAAGAACTTAGTTCTTAAAACTCTTTCCTATCTTAGTGAACTTTCTTTCTAGTCAAGAAAGGTCATCATCTGATTAAGGCACACTTTCAGTTTGAAATCAAAGTAATCTGGAATCAAGGATGATCAAATCCAAGCTTTTGGGATTTTCTTTACCTTCAACAGTTGACAAAAGGAAGTTGGAAATAAAATTAGTTTTGAATCACTAACAGTATCCTCATATAAGCTTATAGCACCATACCTTAGATGTTTCTTAAGACAATAATCTGGCCTGGTTTCTATGGTGATACCAATACATTTTGTTGTGCTCTTTTCAGAAAACCTATAAAGTGAGTGAAAAATGAAATGAATGAAATTTTATTTCATCCTGGCCTGCACCTTATATACTAATGAAGACAGGTTATGCCATGCAGTGTGAGAAAAACAAAAAGTTTGCCAGGAGTCCATTCATTTTGATATTTCCAATTGTTGAGGGATCATGGACAGCTTGTAGCACAAAGGACTGTTTATTTTCTCATCCGAGTGTCTAGTTGCTCTGATGACCTAAATTAAATCATCTTCCTAATTATTCTAGTTGATTCTAGGTATGAACATCAAAAAGAAGTTTGGCCAAGGACTATCAAGAACTATTTTCTTTCTCTTTATTGATCAGGGCCTATGTTTAACTTGGTTTAATAGGCAATATAGATTTTAAAAGATGTCTATCTTGAAGTAATTACAACAATACAACAATAATACTTACTTAACAGCTTCGTTAATATTGCAGCTGGTATGACCAGATAAAGCATCATGTAAATTACGTATAAAATAATCTCGGTAATCTTCTGGTAAACTCATAAATGTACCTCCCATTACAATAAACTCTACTTTATCTACACTATGTCCTAGTTGTTGTAACTATAGTATTAAACATGATATATAAATATAATGTATTAATGCCAACATTCTGTATCTGATAGGTACATGTATAAATATACATAAAGATACAAACATCATAAACCAATTGATATGCTTAACACTTTTATAGCAAAGTAATAGCAGAAATCAGAAGTCATATAGACTAATAATAATCAAATATTCATTTGTTCAGTCTCAGAATGAAAGCTTACACAACCCACCTGTTCTACCCTATGTCTGGTCTGTAAATAAGGATTATATCTAGCCCTAATAGCTCTCATTGATGTGGGCTGAAATCAAAGTAAACATAACATTACAAAAATCTAAATCTATATCAAAATTTATAAGAACCAAATTTACTGTGGAAGGGACGGATAATTTAAGAAATTTGCCAGCAAAACCTAACAAAAACACCATCTCATAGTCAATCTAGTCTGTTATAACACCTACAAGGTTGAGAAATAATTAGCCAAAATCAACCAGGAAATGAAAAATAAAAAGACATACATACCTCATAACCAGTATATGACTGTGTAGAATACTCAAAATCAGAATCAGGACCTCCTGGACAATATCTAAAATAAACAGATTCAAAACAATTATTTAAAATGGATATAAAATCAGGACTGTTTTTTATTACCAGTCATAAATGAAAAAAATCATCAAGGTGATTTTGGTTGTGATCTATATAGGCATAATTCAGGTGTTTCTATTATTCTTAGAAATACTGAGAAAAAGTTTTTGGGTGACTAGTGTTGAAAATAGCGGACAGAAAAGAGGTGAAATTAAAATAATTATTACTGTCAGCAATACAACTTTTTACTATTGATTTCCAAAATTCAAAGTGTTTCAACCTATGTACGAAGTTGTATTTTGGTGAATAGATATCTAATATATCTATAATTATGTGGTCAAAATACTGTGGTTTTACCTGGGATGTTTAATGAGTAATGCTATAATGAAGAGTGTGATCATATTTCTAGGACCTGAATCAATAGAACTTGTATACTTACACACATATATTACCAGTCATAGCTATATGAGGACAACGATGAGGTTTACACATTACAGCTACTACAGCTATCTGTTGAATACAGAAAAGAACAATTGTTTAACTTAAGCTCTTCCATAAGTGGAAAAATCCTGTTTGAAGTATCAGTAAAATTTTGGTTTCTTTACGAAATCATAAGATAGTTTTTGTACAATTTTGAAAATTCTTAGGCTCCACTGCACACATCTGACACTAAATCCATTTTTTAAATCAATCTAAAATTGACATCATAATTTAAACTTAAAGGGTATTTTTAAATCCAGATAGACCAGATATATATCATAATAAAAGTAAAAGACTTACTCCACTGGCTGTTCTCACTGGTTTTGCTTTCAATTTAGGAACCAATGCCTGAAGAAAATTAAAAAAAAAAAATCTTGCACCATAAGAAATATTTAGTCTGCAATCACAAAATAGTTTATCGTTATGACTGAAAAGTCTCTGAAAAGTTTCCTAAAAGGAAAGGATAGTTCCCATCACAAAAGAATAGTTAATCAATTCTGATAATTCTGCATTGCAAATCCTACATGGCACTCAACCTCGTATATTCAACCTTTTTTAGTCCAGATCAATCCAGATACAATTTGCCAATACATATCAAAAATACCCATTGGGCAACCTTTTTATATTGATGTGGTACAGCAGCTATAATATCTACTAATCTTGGTTGACTTGGTAAACCATATTTACTGGATATTCTTGTCTTTACTCTAGTACAAATAAACAAAGATGAGATGATTAAATGTCATTTAGAAAGTGGTGTTGCAACAATATTTTCGTTATTGTGATAACACTTTCTTGGTATAGCACAGATTATAGTGCTAAAAATTGGTTGAGACCCAAACGGGCTTTGAACCAGCGATCTTAAAGTCAGACAGCTAATCGCCAGCAATACATGTCAACCATCTAAACCACTCTGCAAACGGACCCTCCACAAAAATAGAAGGCAGCAGACCGGTAGACTTAACTGCGAACATGCATTACCCCTCTGGGTCTGTTGGCCGATTTTTGACACCAGAATGTGTTCTATACCAAGAAAGTGTTATCCCAACAACGAAAATATTGTTGCAACACCACTTTCTACATGACATTAAATCATCTCATGTAATCAGCCTTGGGAGCTGTGTCGTTACTGATTATCAGAGGGGTAATGCATGTTCACAGTAAAGTCTACCGGTCCGCTGCCTTCCATTTTTGTTGAGGGTCTGTTGGCCGAGTGGTCTAGACGGTTGATGTGTATCGCTGGCGATTAGGTGCCTGACTCTGAGATCACTGGTACGAAACCCGTTCGAGTCTTAGCCATTTTTCAGCACTAGAATCTGTGCTATACTAAGAAAGTGTTATCCCAATAACGAAAATATTGTTAATATATAAAGATAGATAGTTAATAAACTTGGAAAACATGTATGAATGTTATCATCAAACACAAATAACATTCATTATCAAAAATTCTATAATTTATGTCAATCAAAACTGTTATAAATCATTCCTAAAGAAATAAAGATATGAGAATACTAACTATAATAGCTGACTTTTGAAGGGGCATTCAGAGCAATAATAAATTAAAAAAAAAACTGACTTGTTCAAGTTGACATCTTTTCCTTCCTTATCTGCTTTAATCAATTCATTGACAATTTCTGAAACTGTCATCATCATCAGCTCTTCTTTAGAAGCAGTGGGAACTGAAATAAATCATGGTAATATTTTTAATTACCATTTCTTTGACAAGTTTTTCGAAAGTTCATCCTAACATTTTTTGATAAATTTGAAGTATGGAACATAAGGTATTCCTTGCAGTAATCATATCATTAGTGTATTGAAATTAAATGAAACAATTGGAGTTGTATGTCCTGCTTTTCTGCTGTTATTGATGTAATCTTATTAATGAAGAAATGTTTTCAAAGGTCTAATTAAAGTATTACAAAATTTCATGTTCTCAACAGGCTTGGTCATCTATCTCTAAAATACGTAGTATAATTCACAGTCAACATGTCGGTCTACAAAGCTGAAAGGCCTACCATACTATTGAATCAGATCTAACTACTACTGGTAACTACTACTAAAATAACTAATCTGCAATGTTGAAAAGGAGACAGTGCCTACATATCATCATTTGCAGTCCAAATTGTAGACGAAAGGGGTTTCGCTTAACCCCTCCTGCTTTTTTTTAACACTATAGGCTTACACTACAGAGTCAATAAGTGGACTACGGTACATTTGGCACCAATCTGACTCTAAATCAAAGAACCTGCTGATAAATTACGGTCTCACCCTTTTTCTTTGCCTTTACCATTTTTATATCATCTACTTTACTAAGTTAAAGTGAAAAATTTTAATGATCATTTGTAATAGAATCAATGTCGAAATCAAGCTGCCAACTTTTCATTCATTTCAATTTCATCTTCATTGCGTGATTATGTTGTTTACATGTGGCTAATGACCTTCACCTTCTATACAGAGCTTAAAGATAAAATTTGGTATAAATTAATTTTTGTTGTTTTCTTACGATTTTACGAAGCAGATATGCAATATAAATCATAACCCATGTCACTTCTGTTTGATATTGTATCAGTTTTATCAGAATTCGGTTTATTCGTGTGCAAGACAGTAAAATTCCTAAATACGAAAATGATAATACAAATATTTGCATACATCATTTCGTGTGAAGTAAGTGCAAGTGGAAATATTTGACGTTATAATATTTATTCTCGTTGTATGAAGAGATGTGCCCTGGATAAAGTTAAAAACAAGTCACCATGTATTGTCTACAGTGGTTGATTCCAGTTCTCCTCATACCAAAGCCACTTAACCCAGCATTGATTTACAATCATGCCATGTTTATTGTGCTGTATTTGACCAGTTTTTTCCTAGTCAGAAAACCATGTACAATTTGTAGCCTTGTCTTCCTGGCTGCTGTGTTTCTCATCTGCTACAGTTGTGTAGGAAATTGTGTTTTGTGGCATTGTCCTGATGACAATTGTGAAGGGGTTGGCTGTCCCTGAGAAGAATATTTTTCCATGTGAAATAAAATTAAACAAAATACCCTACTCGAAAGAAGTTGTTAACAATAATCCTCATCATTCTAAATCCTTAAATGTGAAACATTTACAAGACAGTAAATAATTTGCCATCATTATTCATAGATGTTTTTTATCTTTAATTAAAAATGAGATTAAAACAAGAAGACTTCCATCTGATGTATAATCTATACCATCACTGATTGAATTTTTTGCATCACTTGAAAAAGACCTAATGAAGAGGAGTTAAAATACATTAATAATGAAATGAGAACCATTATTTGGAAGTTTGTGTAAATTGAAGTGTAACTGCTGATAAATGGATTTGGGGTTTAAGTCTGGAATGAATATTGTCAAATATATTTTTAAATCTCGACACACTTATTAGAAATGGGCACAAAATATGTTCTAGTTGTCATGTTTAAATATCATTGTACAGTGAAAATAAGCTTTGATATGAAATTCTGACATGACAAATATTAATTGTAACATCTGTTTGATCATGGTCCTGCTTCCAAGCAGTAATGCAATACACGACAACCACCCTCTTTATATTAGTCAAATCCTTTCGTTTGGTGCAAAATATGAAGTTTGCCAGTTTATACTACAGAATTTATTTTTTTAACCTTGTGCCAGAAAAAAAAATTTCTTTTGAGAGGCTGATATCAAGATCCACAACTGTCTTGATTTCAGAATTAAATTTAACGAATATAAAAAATAAAATTTTTAATATAAGTGTATATAATTTGTTTAAGAATGCCCTTTTAATTTACCCAGATAAACTCACTCGACTCCCAAAAATTACACATGGAAATGACCAGTATTTGCTCAAAATCAATATTCAAATTTCAGAATATTCTCCAACCCACAGATAGCCTAGTCTATGACTTGCAGTAATATTTTGAATTGATATCTTTGACGTAATTCATACCATATAGAAATTACTGGGAAATACAATTCTGAAAGTTACCACATAGAATATACAAATCCTTCCAGTTTTTGTTCTGTATTCAAGTTGACATCTATCTTGTATTATATATGTACAAAATAGATATATTATATTTCTATTAAATCTTTCCAATCATCATCTAGATCTCATTTAACACCACTTTCACCTTGTTATATTTTAAATAGAATATGGTTGAAATATTTTATTGTAAATAATAAAGCCTACTGAAGGTGATGTTTGAGTAAGATTTGTTAAAAGTTACAAGCTTATTTAACATGAAATAAGTGTTCAAAGTAAATGTATTTAATTTTCTTAGTAATGCCAAGCAGGACTAGGAATGTCAATTCACAATCACTGTCAGTTGACATTCATATTTTTATTATTCTGTACTAGGTCTATAGTGCAGATGCCATTTTTCGTTTTTTTTAAGTGCATGTAGGAATCGATCATCTTGGTACAAATATGTTCAGTTGGGAAACAGCAAGCCTTGAAGTACTAAAATGTTATTTTTCGGTTATGACTTTGGAGATAATACCATTCAAACAAGTAATGTAAGGTGTTTAGTAACAACATTTATAGCATGTATCATAGCATTTGTGTTAAATCTACAGTTAAACTGCGTTCTAATGGATTATGAATATTTTGTATTTCTGGCAAGCTTAAAATATTTAAATTCATTTTGACAGCTGGTGTTAAACATGTGACATCTAGAATTTCCACATTGTAAACTTTTAAGTTATTGCTTGTAAGTTCAGGGTATATGACATTTATTATACTCAGTGTTCAAAGGTTTAAAAACTTATTTTTTCTCTTACTTGGTTTAATCATTGAAAATTGTGATCGCTATGTTAATATAACAACAAACTGCAAAGTATACTGATTTTTGTTCAATTGAATGTTAAAGAAGTTTCAAATAGGAATGTGATCCTGCAAATCTACTAAAAATTACTGCACTAATCACAAAATGTGCTTATATCCCATAAGTACCGTCATTGAATTAGCAACATCATTAACACTTAATAGACTATAAATGACATCACCAAAACTAGTTTAATCTGTTTATGCACATTCTGGTTTTAATTAACCCTTTTAGATCAAATTAAGTTTGATCTATTAAGTAAATAGTAGTCAATAACATATTTTACAAATATTTTCATGTTTAATTTTCAATTTTTTTAACATTAAAGGTTTTTGTTTATTGCTTTCTGAATAAAACATCTCGGCTTAATAAACAAATAATTTGACAACTCTATACCTTATAGTCAATTTTAATCTGAAAATGACACTGAAAATGAAAGTGCTTTTTGTATCGTTTATCAATCATATTTTTTATATTTTTATTTTGAAGAGGCCTTCAATATGTTGTTCATTAATTATTAAAATTATGTTAATTATATAAATGCACTTGAAATAATTAATTAAATAAATTTGACATTTCAGTCTAATAATATCTAGGTGAACAATTTTCTATCTGTAGAGTTAATCAAGTTATGTTATCATGTGATATATGCTGTGTTTCTACTGAGAATTGTCATGTTAATCTGGCACTAAGCTAGCATTATTACCAATCAAGTTGTGTTAACCCTCTGAGTTAAACTAGTTCTTCAATGACTTTTGCCTCAGTCATGATGTCTCACATTATTGACATGTGATGTACAAGACTACTGTTTGATTTACAAGACTACTGTTTAATTCGCAGAAAACTAAAAGTTACCCCCTATTGCCGCATTATTAAGCCTGAGTAAAAAAAAAAGTATGGGTTCCTGAAAATAATGATTTGGCATATGCCAAAGCTTAAAGCAGCTTTTTCCCCTCGTTGGAAACACAGTAAATTATATGATTAGATACGATTAAGTCTTATTACTTGTTTTCACTTTCAAAATGCCAATAAAGGCAATATTTGTGATAACAATTTTGGAAAGAACTCAAGCCATGTGTCAAATATCTTGCTTGATTAATATTTAAGTTCTCTTAATACATCATTATCTAGTCAAGATTGTAATCTATGTCATCCTGAAGTTTCAAAATGAGTTGTAGTATACTTTAAAAAGATATTTAGCCTGGTTCAGAATCTGAACATTAAGAACTGTCAACTTTTATTGCTTAGGTGGAATAAATAGTAATTGAAGCAATTCAGACTAAACTTACTACTGATGGTTGATTACTACTTAAACTACCTACAGTACAAATAAAGAGCACAGAAATATACTTGTTTGACTATGTAATTTATGGTTGATTATTGAAACATTTTTCATGTGATGAAATTGAAAAGTATACATTTTGTTGTATAAACAAATAAATAAATAATTATTATTCTTTTACATTGCTGTTATTTATCATATTATATAATACATCAGCCCAATGAAGTAATCCAATAACTGGGAGTACTCATTCATTTGCTTAGGTATATTTCAACAAGCACTTTACTTGACATTACTTTCCCTGTCAAAATTGTCTCAATAAAAAGAATGCTTTCATGATTTGACAGAAGTCCCCTAAAATTAAAAATTAGTAGTACATGCACTATATCATTGACAGTTGTTTAAATTTTTGATCATAGATTTAATGATTTTGGAGTTATTGCCCTTATTATAGCTCACCAAAACATTTGATGCCTATGATTGCATACATGTATACAAATTTGTCTGTTCCATTTTCGAAATATTCTTTCTTCCTCCTTTTTTAGGGTTTTTGTATGCCCATTTTTGACTAATCTTTGTTCTATATTTGGAATTTAATCTTTCAGATTTGTGAGATAATGAGAGATTTTATAGGCAGAAGGATATCTTATTCTAAACCAACAGATAAAAGGAAAACAACAATTTTAACAAAATACATTTATTTTCACCCTCAGTAAAGACCATTTCTTATTCCATGGATCTCAAGTAATAATTATATACACAAATTATAATTTATAATAGCATATTTCAAACTTTCATTTTTTTTTGTTAATCCAACCAACTCAATAATGCTGGGATTAATTACTCTAATATATTAGTTATTACACTTAATCCGGGCTTTAAATATCCATGAACATATATCTCTGTATTGTAATTGAAAATAGGTTTAATCATGTGGACAAAAAATCCAAATGGTTCAAGCTATTTTTATTTTTTCTCATAAATAAATAATCCATGTTATCATGTAGATTATGCAGGATCTAGCACTGTCTAGAGATGTGGTACTAATACTTAATGAAATGTAAATATTTAGATAGTAAATTGGTTGAATATTTAGATACATAAAACTAAATAGTTAATTTGACAAAAAAAGGCTCTCCTGTACATAAAAACATTTTTAGTCATCCTTACTCTAGAGTACAGAGGAACTGATAATTGTTTTGACTATAACTATACATTTGAAATTATTCAACATAATGTAACCTAATAGTTCAGTTATTCAGTGGATTAAATGCCCATGAAATATGTAGCCATTATAATTAGTATGTACAGTAAATAGCATTAAAATTTGTTCATTTTAAACCATACTCGCATTATAGTCGTTACCTCTGTAGCTCTCTTCAATTTGTTATCATATAATCATATACAAACCTGATTCAGGGTTGAATTTGAAAAGACATATGAATAGAAATGTGTTATAATAAAGAGCTATTAAGGTTTGAGAGAGAAACAAAACCTTGGTCAAGATTAAGGTTTAAGTTGAACAAATATACAGAAGTGATAAAAGGATAAACTATGAAGCCAATGAACAAAATATACATATTTATAAATTAAAAACAAAGGTCATGATTACACCCTACATGAAATTCATTGTCTAGCTTGAGCTGAATACTGGCTGAGTTGTAATGAAATTTACCCAGTGATTTAAAGAAAGGAGTTTTACATCTTTATACATTGCATGTATACTCTTGCGTCCAAAAACATAAGCCATGTCAAAACAGTATTGATAGATATTTGAAAGCCTTGTAGCCATAACTGCACTGAATGAAAACAGGCATAAAGAACACTAACAACTAGTATGTCCGTATATCAATATTAATGACATAATGAGTTAATTGATGTTAATATAAATAAGAAATGGATTTGTTTATAAGATACAATATTTGCATATATACAAGTGATCCTTTTTTCTATATACAATAATGATAAGATATTTTCACTTTTTTCACTTGATATAGAACTTAAATTAAAGGGATTATAAACAGGATTTCTAAATTTTTTATGTGTATAGCATTTTTGGCACCATTTAAAATTTTCAATCAGACATCTGTGGTTCCTGCAATTCTGTTCAAATGAAGCTGTCACTAATTGCGATGGGCCTTTTGTGTTACAGCATATTTGCAGTTACTGACATCATGAAATATATATATATTTAGAGGATTTTCAGGAATCACAGAAATCTGATTGAAAATTGAAATAGTGCAAATGGATCAGTTTCTTGGATACACATACATTTTTTTCCTAAAACCTGATGCCTTAATCTTCTATTTTCTCTAAATAACTAATGAAATTACATTCACACATTGGAAGATTTTACCTTATTAGCTACAGTAATAGGCATATTCATACTTTATCAATACCAAGTAAAGCAGAAGTCTAAATTAAACTAAGCTCAATTACAATGAGTACAATTACAAGTGTTGTACATTCTTATCTTGTACAACCTTATGCCAATCTGTCATTTAGGCTTCCTTTCATAAGAGTCCACACAGCTGATGTTGTTTTTTGGTATATTCTTTTATATTTATCTTATCTATATATCAATTATCAGTAAATCTTATTAACTGAATCGACACCAAAACAACCTCTCACACTGAAGATCACAATGAGATAAAAAGAAGTTAAAACAATGGGTCTACACTTAAAGAAACCAGCTAATTATCCCAGTTATGCATTTTCAAATGCGTAACTTGCCCTGCGTTCAGATGCCCAAAAACATATTGCATCAGATGTATTTTAGATTGCACATCGAGAGTTAACACAATCATAAACCATTTAGTAATGTATTGCTAACTGAACGCAGGGCATGTAACATCTGAATCACAAAAAGATCAAAGCTAAAATTATTCAAAATAACGCATAATCACAATTTGTTCTAATCACTTCTATTCCTGATGAAGGTTCAATACCAGAAAAACACTAAAAAAACATTATTGGAACAAAATTAATATTTAACACTTAGATAGGCACTATTGAACTATAATCTATAAGAATATAACAGAAAAACACTGTCAGGATAACAGAAGTAAAACACTTGTAAACAGTGAGATTCTGATAAGTTGAAAGTTCTAAGTGAGAACTATGTCCACCTGTACCATAGATAGAAGAGCTTATTACAGCTTGTGTCTAACAACATACATGGCTTAAGTCAGTAGAAACCCAGCCAAATGGAGTCTAAATAGGGATCTTATTGTGAATTATATTCTTGCTTTCATGTAAGTGAATAGACTACAACTGAATGTAACAGTTCAGTAATCTATCCACTTCCACATATGTTTTCTCAATAAATTTTGATCAATCAACTTTAAGTACCACACAAATTGTGTTCATTGTCTTCCACTGACAAATAAAACGCTTGACAAAACATTGATATGACAGACAACTGTCTTTAATCATTGGTCCATTTCCAGGGTTTCTCAATAAATTTTGATCAATTTTAACCATTTTTTTGCATTCAGTGCCTTCGCTTCACAGACAAAAGACACCCTGAGAAACAATTGATTTGACTAGACAAAAATTAACTTGACAAACGATTGATTTGACCTGACAAGCCTTGACGTGAAAAACAACTGATTTGACAAAGAAGACAAAAATAAAAATACCTTGTCATGGATTTTACCAAAAAAAAAAACAACCAATGGAATTGACAGACAAACCTTTCCTTCAAACCTTATTTGTTTTGAATAAGTTTAGCTTTAATAAATAAAATTAAATTTGTTCAGTCGATTTTAATAGCTGAATAGATTTTACAGATAAACCAGTAAGCAGCAAAGAAGCCTACAGTACCAGTTAACACCCAGAAAGTAAACACCATTAATAAAGTGTAACTAAAATATACTAAAGTTGGAATGAATTCTGTTATTTCCAGCTGAAAAAACAACAAAAATAGGGTAAAATATATTGAAATCAAAATAAATGCAAAGGTTTTTGCATGGGAATTGTTTTGTGTACAGCAGAAGCAGAGTAATTGTATGTACATATTTGTACATGCTTAAGACTAAGATTCCAGGCTTTGTCTTGATAGAGCTCAACTTCAGCTATTGCTGTTAAGTAGACACAGAATTCTAATTCTGAGAAGGGATAAAGATTACTGAATTGGTTGGTAAACAAATACCTACACAACTATACCTGTTTGTAGTGAAACCTTTTGTCCTATATTACTTAAAGAAGGTACATGTATTAAGAAATTCACATACCTTGGTAACAAAGTAAAATATCGAGTAGGCAAATACATAGAAAGCTGATCCACCAGATACTATAAAAGATCTCCACCACCAATGATAATCCTGAAAATAATAGCATCATTCTTCATAATCTATTCAATTCTTCATAGAGTTACAGGCTATTTTTATTGATTTTCTTTAACTATTTACATTGATGGTTTATACAGACATTCTGTTGTATGGTTTTGATGAGTTCACTAATGCAAATATACTCTAACTAACAAATGTTCATTTTAAGACATAGTATTCCTTTAAACCAGGGCTGTTGATTTGGCTCTATGCCAGCAGTTATGCCAAAATGACTGTTTGCAAGTTTAAACCCTCTGAAATGACATAACCCACTGCCCAGGATTTTTCAAATTGTACAATTCCAACTCCCTGAATAGGTCAAGTATAAACAGGAATTAACATTTTTGTCAGACACTATATTCAACAAATGAAATGACAAGACTATATTAAATTTTTATAATGAAACGATGTCCCTACCTCACCACACAGTTGAAAGTATGCCATGACAATGGAGATTTGAGAAACAGATATAACTAATATTATAAACACAAGAAACAGAAAACCAAATAAATAATAAAACTGGTTCTCCCATATTGCCTGAAATATAAAAACAGATATTTGCCTATGTTGAGTAAGTTTGTTTCCTTTGCTCAATTATAATTCTATCTGCAGTCTTGTGTCCCATCCACACCACATTTTTTTTGTTTTATCATACAAAGAGTAAAAGACTAAAAGTATAGGCGGGTCCATTCATATTTCCCGCCAAAACCATGGGCGCGGCCATTAGAGTATCACGTGACATGTCCGCCATTACGAGCGTGAAATTTGCCTAGCCTCGTTCCCGTTTCACGTATTAGTTAATGGCGTTAAGGCGAAATATTTTTTGTTTACATAAATTTTTCGTTGTTCAACGATCAAAGTGAAAAAGAATGGATCAAAGAAAATACACGAAAAGTGGAGGAACATCTTGTACGATCAACGGCTGTACCAATAATAGGCGAAAAATCAACCAGTGGAAGGAAATGGTGTTTGAAGTTCATCACCTTACCCACGAAGAATGTCCATGTTTGTTACCTTTCCGATTTTTATCGATCCCTGTCTAATGATGAACCAGCTCAACTCGAATGGATGAAGGCTATCAATCGCAAATTTCTACCAAAGAAAATTTATGTTTGTTCTGAACATTGTATTGGAGGAGTTCCGACGCCAGAAAATCCCATTCCTAAGTTAAAGCTTGGTTACGAGGCGATTGTTACACCTGGCAGGCGCAAGTTATTGAGGCGTGATGATACAACAGGTGCGGCTGTGAAAAAACGGAAGTTATCGATAGATAGGAACGAAGAGCAGCTACCTGTTTGATTAATGACAATGATTCTTTATTATACACAGGTGTGAAGAAAGAGGATCAGGTGTTGTTTTTTTTTTAATTAGTTGAGTGTAGGACTGCTTTCAATATTTTCATCTTTTAGGCCTAATTAGATATTGCAGGTCAAATATTACTTGTTCTTATGAGGCTAAGGTTAAATTTAATATTTATGTAGACGCTTTGGAATTTCTAAAAGTCTTAGATTCCTGTTCTTGCTGACAAATTGAAACCCTTTAATTATTTGGCTATTTTGAGGGATGATTTAATTCGAGAAATTGACAATGATGCTTATTATGTAAAATATGGATAGATCAGATATTGACTTTGTTATGTATATTTTCCCACCCGCATCATTAAATAAATGCTTATTACCTTCTGTATTTCATTGCATTTGCACTAACTAGCTATCCTCATTTCTTCAGACCTCGAAAATTATTTGTCAATTAACTATTCTTCTCAGAAAAAGAAATTATAGTGCAAAGCTAAGACTGGGATCTAGCTATTGGTGAAGACCACAATCCCTTACAGATTTAGATTTACAGACAAATTTTTATAAGCCTTGTCAGAATGTAAGTACAAGAATATCAATAAGTGGCTTTGGTTGAGACATATGAGTGATAGGTGAAGGGAATAAAAGGTTTAAAATGCTTACTATTTAAATTGATAATTTATTATTTTCAACAAATCACGAAAATTAAGTGAACTGCTTTCATTAAAATTCTTTCAATTATTCAAGTAGGGCAATCATATTTTTATAAATAAAACTGGGTCACAAATGTCAAACACAAAAACTATCCAAAAATGCGATATGACGGGTAATATCAGCACGAATTTCAATAAAACACTGCCCACGTAGACAGTCAGTAAAATAGAGTTAATTAAATATAAATTGGATCAAATATCTTGTAAAGGCTAGTGAAATGGCACAAAAATTTCGATCAGATTAGGCCTACTCGACGTGAAATTTCACTCTCGTAATGGCGGATTTCACAACAGCGCCTCTAGTGGCAGATATTTAAACTAGGGGCGACAACTGAAAAAAACCGTCTATAGGTTCAAAAAGTACTGGATCGTTTTATCATACAAAGAGTAAAAGACTAAAAGTATAAGTTCAAAAAGATCTGGATCATTTTATCACACAAAGAGTAAAGGACTAAAAGTATAGGTTCAAAAAGTACTGGATCGTTTTATCATACAAAGAGTAAAAGACTAAAAGTATAAGTTCAAAAAGATCTGGATCATTTTATCACACAAAGAGTAAAGGACTAAAAGTATAAGTTCAAAAAGAACTGGATCATTTTATCATACAAAGAGTAAAAGACTAAAAGTATAAGTTCAAAAAGAACTGGATCATTTTATCATACAAGAGTAAAGGACTAAAAGTATAAGTTCAAAAAGAACTGGATCATTTTATCATACAAAGAGTAAAAGACTAAAAGTATAAGTTCAAAAAGTACTGGATCATTTTATCATACAAGAGTAAAGGACTAAAAGTATAAGTTCAAAAAGAACTGGATCATTTTATCATACAAAGAGTAAAAGACTAAAAGTATAAGTTCAAAAAGTACTGGATCGTTTTATCATACAAAGAGTAAAAGACTAAAAGCATAAGTTCAAAAAGAACTGGATCATTTTATCATACAAAGAGTAAAAGACTAAAAGTATAAGTTCAGAAAGTACTGGATCGTTTAGTCATACAAAGAGTAAAGGACTAAAAGTATAAGTTTAAAAAGTACTTACAGTAAAAATAAAGAAAAGTTCTATAAACATGGCACCGAATGGTAAAATACCAGCCATCAAAGTCCTGAAATCATTAGTTGGGCTATAAAAACTGGTTTTTGTTTTATACCAAATAGATAAAGGTGTAAACACAAGGTCTGTATTCAAAAGACAAGTATACATGCTCTGTATTAATAAAATCTTTTAAAGGTACCGCAGTTTAATAATTTTCTGATATGGTTCATTACAAAGTTTGGGTTATCATATTGAAACTAATATCAATATGGTGTCAAATATATAACAAACCTCAGAAATAAAAAAAACAACAAAATAATTATTATAATTCAAATTAAGTTCATACATACCCTAATGTTGGACTCATGTACCAGGTTTGTTCTGGAACTTGTCTAGGTATCTGGTTTGTTCGTACTGGATGTTGATAAGGCTTGAAAGAAAACAAAATGATTAATTATAACCTTGAATCCTGTAAGTTTAGCCTCTTCATGTCAATGTCTTACAAGATCTTGAACATCCTTAGTTAGATTATTAGAAAATTAACAGGAGCTTAAGAATCCTCAGTTGAAAAAAAAAGAATTAATAGGAGCTTGAACATCCTCATTTAGAAAATTAACTAAATTTAGAAAATCCTCAGTTTAAATATAAGAATATCAACAAGAGCTTGAACATTCTCAGTTAAATGATAAGAAAATTAACAGGAGTTTGAACATTCTCAGTTAAATAATTAGAAAATGAACAGGAATTGGAAAATCCTCAGTTGAAATATAAGAAAATATAATAAGAGCTCGAACATCCTCAGTTCAATTATTAGAAAATTAACAGGAATATTATTGGAACAATAGATGGTTGACACATTGGCAGTCTAGTTCCTCACAAAACCTTACTATTAAAACTATTTTGCAGTGGAAAACTCAACATTTTAACACATTAACAAGAGTTTTAACTAAATAAGAAACTAATCAAAAGCATACCTGTTTTCTAAACCCAAAATAAAATCCCAGATATACCAAAGGTGTGGAAATACCAAACCATAAACATAGTAGAGCTAACATAGTCGTGAAAGGTACCTAAAATATCAAAATATCAAATTTAATAATTGATAAGCTTTCCATCATAAATGCTGAAAAGAAGACTTCTAAACATCTGATGGTTTGCTTGTGCAGAATTTCATTTTCTGCAAATAGACAAGCAATTATACTGCTTGTCAAGAACTGAAACAGATCAATTGTCCAAAGATTGTACAGTGTGACATTCTGAGTAACAACCTGTTTCAGGTTCTGTTTTAATATTTCTATAAGAATCTACAATTGATGTAATGAGCATTGTATCATCATTGAAATTATTTCATATTTCATTCATTTTCACATAAATTCTTGCTAATATCCAGGCAAAATAGCAGGATAAAAAAAAGAACCCAAGATCGTTGCATCATAATAATTATATAAATCTGAATATAATATTAAAATAGAATATATTACTTACAGCTCCAGAGGAATGTTTACCCCACAAGAAAAAATTGATCAAGAAACAAACACCGAACACCATTCCTGGATAAAACATGGCTGTTTGAAAGGCTGCACTCTTCCACTGTATACCTTTCATAGTTTTATATAATCGGGCACAGAAATAACCAGATATAATTCTGAAATATAACCATAGAGTTAAATATTTTATATTTTTATATAATCTGGCACAGAAATAACTAGATATAATTCTGTAATATAAATATACGTTAATATAACCTAGAGTTAAATATTTTATATTTTTATACAATCTGGTAGAGAAATAACCAGATATAATTCTGTAATATAAATATTCATTAATTTAACCATAGAGTTAAATATTCTATATTTTTATTCAATCTTGTTCAGAAATAACCAGATATAATTCTGTAATATAAATATTCATTAAAAGAACTATAGAGTTAAATATTCTATATTTTTATATCATCTGGTACAGAAATAACCAGATATAATTCTGTAATATAAACATTCGTTAATGTAACCATAGAGTAAAATATTTTATATATTTATACAATCTGGTACAGAAATAACCAGATATAATTCTGTAATATTAATAATTGTTAATTTAACCATAGAGTTAAATACTTTATATTTTTATACAATCTGGAACAGAAATATTCCAATATAATACTGTAATATAAATATTTGTTGACATAACCATAGAGTTTTTATACAATCTGGAACAGAAATAACCAGATATAATTCTGTAATATAAACATTCGTTAATATAACCATAGAGTTAAATACTTTATTGTGGGACTTTGCTACCGCAAAGTCCCAGTTTGTTTTCGGTTTGTCAATTCTTTTTTTTTTTTTTTTTTTTTTTTTTTTTTTTTCGAAATTTACACACCTCACTGTGCCTAGGCTACAATAGTTGCAATTTTTTCACAACTTCTCTAGACCTTCTATAGTGGCAACGTGTTGCATAAATATCAAATGGAACTTTTTTGCAAAACCAGAAGTGCTGCGTTGCAACTAACCAAAAAAGTAGCAAAATGGCTCTAGATGTCGCATTTTTTGATCGATTTTCTTCGGGTTTGCATTTTTAAAAACTTGAACTAGTTTCTAACAAGATAGCAGTTGAAAAAATTCGAAATTCGAAAATTCGTAGCACACATTTTTTTGCCGTATTTTGCACTTTTTTGCAACTTTGCTATTTTAAGACCGATTGATCTGAAAATTTGGGTGCCTTCAAGTGTCATGAATTTAAAAACATTGGCAGAGTCAAAATTTTTGCTTTATTTCCGGTTTCAACGTAAAAAGGGTTTAAACTTCCGGTTGACCTACTTGTGCTGTAATTGATGTAGCGCAACAAAATTTATGTCAATCTTAATTAAATTAGAAGACAAAAAAACGAAGAAGAAAAAATCCGAACCGGAAGTGAAACTTTGGCCGCCATCTTGAAATGTTACTTTTTTGTAAAACTCAAAATGGGGCCTCAGGGTTATGTCTAATTTCCGTGATGTTTACATTTCTTGTAGCTTCAGTCGATTACGAAAAAAACTGTGGGAGCCGATTTTTGAATTTTGCTTTTGCATTTTTGCAACATCCGGTTGAATTTTTTCGAAGTTTGAGGGCTTATTTCTCGTGACCTTGACCTTTGGTGACTTTGACCTTTGGTAGGTCAAAGGTCATTGACCTTGGCTATCAGTTGACACTTTGACCTTTGACCTCAGACGTCAACTTCCAGTTTTATAGCTGCCTGAAAACAGCAAAATTCGCAACTTTGGACTGCTCTAGAGCGTGACCTAATTAATTTAGAGTGTTATTTTTTTCAGATTCTTAAGGTACTTTTTAACCTCTTGCCAACAATGTATAACAAAATTTTTTAAAATGAAAATTGAATTTTTTGATTTTTGAAAATAAAGGTACATTTTGCAGTATTTTCGCTTTTTGAAATGTATGTGTGTATATCTCGTGATCCATTAGATGTACAAGCTTCAAATTTGTACCGTGAAAATACATTTAGAATGTGATTAGATTCACGCCAAAAAAATGAGATGGGCTTGGCACATCCGGGTAAACTTCCAATTTGCCATTTACATGGGTCAGCGAATTACGTCTGTAGGAAATAATGTTTTTCAAAAAAGTACTTTGCACACGGATACCTCGTTGCTTTGGCCACTTTCTCCCAGAAAATCAGATGTTTCGGCCTGTTTGTTGCAATTTGCGATGTTAGCAAAGTCCCACTCTGTGCCACAAGTGGCTCTAGTATTTTTTTACAATCTGGTACAGAAATAACCAGATATAATTCTGTAATGTTAATAATCGTTATCATAAACATGAGTTTTAATTTTTTTAGTTTTCTATATCACATCTACTTATTGCTACTAATTCTGTAACATGAATATTTACAAAATACTAAAAAGACAATCTTACCCCATAAACATGTATAGTAATATAGCAGCTGTCATCAAGGCACCTCTTGATGATGGTGATAACATACCTAACATAGCAAAAACTGAAACAAAAAATACAAATATAAACTTATCTAAATAGCTAATGAAAAATATATGTAAATCTTTAAAAAACAAAGATGCTTGCTTGAAAATATAACTTCAAATATTATTAATCATTTATTCAAAAAATACTGTATACTTATCGTGATGAGCGACATCAGTTATAATTTAATGCTTACAGATAGTGATAAGTGACATCAGTAATAGTTGTATTCTTACAGATAGTGATAAGCAACATCATTAATAGTTGTATACTTATAGATAGTGATGAGCGACATCAGTTATAATTTAATGCCTACAGATAGTGATAAGAGACATCAGTAATAGTTGTATTCTTACAGATAGTGATAAGCAACATCATTAATAGTTGTATACTTATAGATAGTGATGAGTGACATCAGTAATAATTGTATACTTACAGATAGTGATAAGAGACATCAGTAATAATTGTATACTTACAGATAGTGATAAGAGACATCAGTAATAATTGTATACTTACAGATAGTGATAAGAGACATCAGTAATAGTAGTATTCTTACAGATAGTGATAAGCAACATCATTAATAGTTGTATACTTATAGATAGTGATGAGTGACATCAGTAATACTTGTATACTTACAGATAGTGATAAGTGACATCAGTAATAGTTGTATACTTATAGATAGTGATGAGTGACATCAGTAATACTTGTATACTTACAGATAGTGATAAGAGACATCAGTAATAGTTGTATTCTTACAGATAGTGATAAGCGACATCAGTAATAATTGTATACATGCAGATAGTGATAAGAGACATCAGTAATAATTGTATACTTACAGATAGTGATAAGAGACATCAGTAATAATTGTATACTTACACAGATAGTGATAAGAGACATCAGTAATAATTGTATACTTACAGATAGTGATAAGAGACATCAGTAATAATTGTATACTTACAGATAGTGATAAGTGACATCAGTAATAATTGTATACTTACACAGATAGTGATAAGAGACATCAGTAATAATTGTATACATGCAGATAGTGATAAGAGACATCAGTAATAATTGTATACTTACAGATAGTGATAAGAGACATCAGTAATAATTGTATACTTACAGATAGTGATAAGTGACATCAGTAATAATTGTATACTTACAGATAGTGATAAGTGACATCAGTAATAATTACATACTTACAGATAGTGATAAGTGACATCAGTAATAATTGTATACTTACAGATAGTGATAAGAGACATCAGTAATAATTGTATACCAGCCCCAGTCAATGCTGTTAATAATCTAGAGTATCTGGGTGGTCTAAATACATCACCATGTACTAACTTCCATCCTGTTTCTTCTATAGTTTCATCCTACAATAGGTAAGATAGCTTGCCAGGCAAGGTAATATACGCCCACTGGCAGCATTTATTTCAAATAAAAACTTTTCAGTAAGGTTACAAAAGTGGAATGAAATATTCAACCTTCCACCATATATTTTTTTCTAGGGTTTTTATGATTTGCAATAGGGTTCACCCTTAATAATATTTTAATTCTTAATAAGCCTCATTCTTGGTTGATATTAAACAATTTCAGCGATTTTTGTCAAAAATGAATGTTTAGAGTGTTCACAAGCCAAAAGTTGAAAGCGATTTTGAAAACAGGCCCAATAACTGACACTAAATATTTTTCGATTTATCTGATTTTCAATAGGGTTTATCCTTGTGAGAAAACAAATACTAAAGCCAAGCTTCATCAAAATCCATTCAAAATTGTTCTTTCTAGAGTGTTTACGAGTTAAATTGAACGTGTTTTCAAAAACAAGGGCAATAACTTGTACTAAATATTTTTCGATTTTCAATAGAGTTCATCCTTGGGAGACAACAAATACTCCAGCCAAGTTACATCAAAATACATTGAAATTGTAATCTTCTCATTTACTGACAAATGCAAATAAATTTGCAAAACTGGAACTCTCAGAACTAACTTATTTTTCTTTTTACAGTTATTCATACGGAGAGTTGAATATGGAGGCTAACGGAGAGTGTTCATGTGGGCGTATAAAAATCAAAATTTAATACTCGTTTTTCAAACATGACAGAATCAAACAGCAATTGTCACAAGAAATTAGCATTTGAAGAAACCTTAAAGTCTATAGTACTCTACAGCAATATGAACATTCTGAATTTAACTTGTTGCGTTTCAATATAGTTATAAGAATTATACCTCATCCTCCTTGTTGTATTTAGCAATATCTCGTCTTAATGTTCTTACCATTATCATGGTCAAAATACCTGAAAACATTCAAAATACAATCTTATCCAAGGAATTAAATATCTATGTATAGCAATTTGATCCATTTTAATTTCCAATCAGTCCTAAGTGGTTCTTTCAAATACACATAAATGATTTTGTTATGGAAAATTGTAAAAGGCCTTTTGCAATAGTAGCGTCATAAAACATGCAACTGATTGAAATTTGTATGGGTGCAAATCAATGATGTAGATTTTATCTTGGATACATACAAACATTAACTTTTTTATTCAACTTAACTATTGCCCCCTCCATAATACACCCCTACCCAATAATTAAACACTTTTAAAAGGTCAGCATTGATTATTACATCAAGGGTATAGAAGTGTCTGACTTGAACACCACTGTTTAATCAAAGGTTCATTCTTTGGAAATATAAAGTACCTGATAAAAAGAAGATAACCACTACAGAGTTTACGATAGAGAACCAATGTATCTGAACATCATTATTAGATAGAAATATATCCCATCTTGATGCCCATTGTATATTACTGCTAACCCAATCAACATCATAAGTAAAGATCATATTGGTTACACCATTTGGATTCATTTTCTGAGGAGAGATTTTCAATGGGTTCTTCAGTTTACACTCTCCGTTAGCCTCCATATTCAACTCTCCGTATGAATAACTGTAAAAAGAAAAATAAGTTAGTTCTGAGAGTTTCCAGTTTTGCAAATTTATTTGCATTTGTCAGTAAATGAGAAGATTTCAATTAAATAATTCATGTTCGAAGAAATTGGCAAATGTTCCATTATAATTATATGAATCATGAATTGCTTAGAAATTAGAAAAGAACAATTCCAAGCTATAAATGTAAACATTAAATTGGTTACATAAGGCCGTACAAAGTAAATTATCTGTTTTTACTGGCCCTGCGCGCTCTGGTAAAATACCCTGCGTTCCAAAACTATTTATTGACATTTTGGAGTAATAAATAAATAATGCGCAAGCGTCTCCATAATTGTGTGTAAAATAGAGTTATTTCCCCGTTCCCGTAAATATTTTTTACCAGAATTATCTCCCTTGACGTTTAACAAAAAACCGGAAGTGGCTTTTTCATCACCGATAAAAAGATTTTCTTACACAACTTAAAACTGAAATTGATTCTGAAACAATTCAACGTTGGAAAATATAATTATTCGCTGAAGGAAGCACAATTATGAAAATTATTCACACTTTTGGGAGGACAATCCAAACATTAAATTAATCTTAATCTTGATAATTTCGTTTCTGGATAATTATGGTGGAACAAATCGAGACCCGTTATAATTACAAGTACAAGTATGCACCGTTTTTTTTCTGCTATTGATTTGAAAAAGTTTATATTTATGGAAAAATTGGAACGAGTACAAGCAAATACGAATTTTATACGTTTTCTCATTATTGGTATCATTCAACACATTCCGCTTTTCTCAACTTCAAGGTAAACCGGAAGTACTCGGTAAGTACGAGTTATTGAAAAATCGGCAATATTGTAACATAGATAAAAACTATTAAAATGATGTGATGTATGACAATTTTTTCCAAAAGTTCCAATAATAATAATTATTACCATACAATGACATTTTGAAATATAGTTTAAAGATGGATAGAAATGGATTAGTACTGTAGTAGAATAACATAGTCTTGACATAATATTATCAGCCCTCGCTTCAATTTCTTCTGGTGCCAAATTTTAAAAAGCGCTTATAAATAATCAATAATAAATTCGCCCTCTCGCCCCTTTTTTTTTTTTTAAAAGGCCTGTAAAACAGACAATTGACTTTGCATGGCCTGATCTCTTTCAATTTTATTTGGAATCATTTATCATGTTGTGGTATAACTATCTAATCAAATGAAAGATGATAGGAATCAATTTGTTATCTTACCTTGTGGCTTTGACTTCGCAGGCAACTACTCTGTGTTCTATACTATAAATATATAACAAATCATCATTTACAGAGAAATCATTCAAAATTATTATAGACACTAACATGTAAGTCTGAAGTAGTAGAAAAGACAAAATGGTATTCACTGCAATGATTCTGCTATCCTATGGACTTTATTCACAAGTCAGCCATATTGAATCTAGAACAGGGATCATAAAGCAAACAAAGGCAACTCAGTGTCGCTGCAGTCAAGTGTAAAGCCTCCTTCTTCACCAAAGCCTCCACTAACTCTATTAATTATACTTTCAGATGAATTAAAGCTTCACACATCTCAGAAATGGCACTTTTCTCAGTGTTAAGGTTTTCAATGGATGACATAATCTGAGTGAACATCACTTATGGTGTCTCTCACAAAGTCATAAAGAGGCATGTGCATGGTCTAGCTCTTTCTAATATTCAATATCAGAAGTAGGTTTACAATCTTGAATTGAAATCAGAAACAGATAAACCTATCAAAAGAACTAGATCTATCAGCACTGATCAATCAAAAGTGAACCAATTTTGTGGAAAATTATATTCCTTGATTTCCTAAAAAACCTGGATTATGAGTCAGTATTGTGAGAAATAAAATGAAATATTTCTTACTTGTCATCGGTATGGTATTTTAATAATATACTTAAATGATTGTTGATATATACCTACAAAATAGAAAATAACAAATTCTGATATAAACTAATATTCATTACATGTAGATCTACCAAAATTGTCAATATTCTTTGAGACTTACAAGCAATTAAGGACAGATATCTCAAAAAAGGTGACGCCTAAGGCCATGAAAAGAAAATATCTTGGTTCTCAGGCAATTACCTGGGGAAAAAAGAGTGCGGATGGGCACTAAACTAACCCTTAAAATGGATGAATGGTAGGGAAAGTCTTTGTCTCGCCGTCTTCCACATCTTGGGCACGACGCCAAACTCAGCTAGTTTCCACACGGATTCCGGTGGTTTCTTTCAATAATACATTTACTTAAGAAGTTTTTTCCACTGGAACAATTGTCCAGGGTCATGTAGCAACCCCCTTTTCTGTCAAAACCGATGTCAAAGCTGTCATAAATTATTCAGAAAATTTCAAATCATCTCAAATCGTCTAGAATTTTTTTCACACTTGTGGCGAATGACCTTGAACCCTTATAATAAGGGAGATAACCACACCACCTCGTCAGGTCGTACAAAATGCTTAACAATGGGCCAGATCGGCCAACTAAATATTTAGTCATGCCGAAATCGGCACTCAAACTAATTTCTGTTTAAATTAAACTAACATACATCTGGAAATAACTCAGACTATCACGTAAATCCCTGTTGAAGAGTAGCAACGACCTGGATAATCGAGGCTAGTAGTGTAAAGCAGTCGTCGGAAATACACAAAGAAGGCGTATTGCCGGAAATATGAAGTTCGTAAAAGAAGACAGAAATAAAGACTAGAAATTAAAAAATATAGCTTCTCATACTATCATACCCAACCAAATTGGCAAGATGTTCCCAGTTCAAGAATAAGCAGTTTTTTATTGATAGCAAAGATGATGCGGGCGGGCGACGTATTTTTATAGTGGGACTTTGCTACCGCAAAGTCCCAGTTTGTTTTCAAAATGTCTTTTTTTTTTTTTTTTTTCGAAATTTACACACCACACTGTGCCTAGGCTGCAATAGTTGGAAATTTGTCTCAACGTCTCCAGACCTTCTATATTGGCGACGTTTCTAATGAATATAAATTGGAACATTTTTGCACAACAGGAAGTGCTGCGTTGCAACTACAAAGTAAACCTAAAAAGTAGCAAATTGGCTCTAGCTGGCGCAATTTTTGATCAATTTTCTTCGGGTTTTCATTTTTGTAATCTGCAATTAACTTCTGATCCGATAGCAGTTCAAAAATTTCAATTTTCAAAATTTCGTTGCACCCATTTTTTTGCCGTATTTTGCACATTTTTGCAACTTTGCTATTTAAAGACCGATTGATCTGAAAATTTGGGTGCCTTCAAGTGTCATGAATATGAAAACATTGGCAGAGTCAAAATTTTTGCTTCATTTCCGGTTTCAGCATAAAAAGGGTCTAAACTTCCGGTTGACCTACTTGTGCTGTAACTGATGTATCGCAACAAAATTTATGTCAATCTTAATTGAATAAGAAGACAAAAAAAAGAAGAAGAAAAAATTCGAACCGGAAGTAAAACTTTGGCCACCACCTTGAAATGTCACTTTTTTGTAAAACTCAAAATGGGGCCTCTACGGTAAGAGCGATTTGTGTGATGTTTATATTTCTGGAAAGCTTAGTCGATTGCGATCAAAATGTTGGTAACCGATTTTTGAATTTTGCTTTTGCATTTTTGCAACATCCGTTTGAATTTTTTCGAAGTTTGGGGGCTTATTTCTCGTGACCTTGACCTTTGATGACTGTGACCTTTAGTAGGTCAAAGGTCCTTGACCTTGGCTATCAGTTGATACTTTGACCTTTGACCTCCGACGTCTACTTCCGGTTTTATAACTGCCCCAAAACAGCAAAATTCGCAACTTTGGACTGCTCTAGAGCGTGACCTAATTAATTTAGAGAGTTGATTTTTTCAGATTCTTAAAGTAATTTTTGTCCTCTTTCCGATGATGTATAACAAAAGTATGCAAAATGAAAATTGAATTTTTTGATTTTTGAAAATTTAAGTATATTTTGCCGTATTTACGTTTGCTTGAAATGTATGTATGTAAATCTCGTGATCTATTAGATGTACAAACTTCAAATTTGTACCGTTAATATTCATTTTGAATGTGATTAGATTCACGCTAAAAAAAATGAGATGGGCGTGGCACATCCAGGTAAATTTCGAATTTACCCTTTTCATGGGTCTGCAAATTACGTCTGTAGGAAATAGCGTTTTTTAAAAAAGGTAATTTGCACACAGATACCTCATTGCTTTGGCCAATTCATTCCAGAAAATCAGATAATTCAGCCTGTTTGTTGCAAGTTTTCGACAATAGCAAACCGGTTGATTTTTTTCTAATTTTGGAAGCTTATTTCTCGTGACCTTGACCCTTGGTGGCCTTGACCTTAAGTAGGTTAAAGGTCATTGACCGTGTCTATCAATTAATACTTTGATATTTGACCTCCGATGTTTTATAGCTGCCTGAAAACAGCAAAATTCACAACTTTGGACTGCTTTAGAGCGTGACCTAATTAATTTAGAGTTTTTATTTTCAGATTCTTAAGGCGCTTTTTGTCCACTTTCCAGCAATGTATAAGAAAAGTTTTTAAAATTAAAATTTAATTTTTGGACTTTTAAAATTAAAGTACATTTTGTTTTTTTGAAATGTATTTGTGCATATCTTGTGGTCTATTAGATGTACAAGCTTCAAATTGGTACCGTGAATATATATTTTGAATGTTATTAGATTTACGCAAAAAAAAATGAGATGGGCGTGGCACATCCGGGTAAACTTTCAATTTAGCATTTATATAGGTCAGCGAATTACGTCAGTAGGAAATAACGTTTTTCAAAAAAATTCTAGGACACAGATACCTCGTTGCTTTGGCCATATGCTCCTAGAAAATCAGATGTTTCGGCCTGTCTGTTGCAATTTTGCGACGTTTGCAAAGTCCCACTATGTGCCACAAGTGGCTCTAGTTTTTATTTTTTTTAACAAATAAAATGGTTTGAAGGGGGAGGTTTTTGCCGGTGCGGCGGTGCCTGAGAACCAAGACACTTTTTTTTGTGGCCTAATGCTCCACATTTCATGTTGCCATATGAAAAAAAATCAACAGTTCATATTGCTCTGATAAATTCATATTTCACATTTATTCAGATGAGCAACACAGAATATTTATCTATAATTACGGATATAAAAAGCACATCATCTTTAAATATACATGCATCACAGCAAAAATATTATACTCTAACAAATTGCAGTGATTTATACTTACTTCACCATTAGATTCATATCCCAATCTATAGCCTCTTTCAAATTGTGGATCTTTAGAATCTAATAATTCAAACTTGGTAGCACATGGTAAGTTATCAACTAATCTGAAACAATCAAGTGGATGTGCCGGATACTTGCAATTGTTTTAACACAATAGAATTTTAAATATCTTGATTACAAGTGGTTGCCTAGCAAGATACGCCCACTTTAAAAAATATTTTCTGTTTTATAACAGACAAAAGCTCTAACATTATTTAGGTCTAATCCATGTTCTCATAAAATATAAATATTCACACCAAATTAGATTCAAATCAGATGAAACCTCGTCTCTATTGCATTTACTAGCTAATTTTCATGTGTTTGGACTAAGTCAAGGGCAATAAGTCAAAAACCATTCTTTGAAAAATTGCCAATTTTGAACTTGTCCAAGATCTCATCAATATAAATAATCACAGCAAGTTTCATTCAAATCAGACAAAAACTGTAGTTTTTATTGCGTTCACAAGCAATTGCGGACGGACGGACCAGGGTGACGACAATATACGACCAGATTAGCCAGCTTATATCAACAACAAAAAATTCAAAAATTCTTTATACATCAGATCAGCCACAACACAGCGATGTGAGTATTATTTATTCATTAGAAACCATGGAATTGAATTAATTATCATATTTGAAGGAATTTATATCATCAATTTGCTAAAAAGAATAGCCACTGAAAATATCATAAATTAGCACATAGTTGTTGTTCCAACAGCCCTTAATGATCTAGTATAATTTCTTGTTGGACCTAAAAGAAGTAAAAGGTTACTGGCCTATCACACAAAAACAAAAGGTACTTAAAAATAATATTTGGTGTTCTACTTACAAGTTGACATAATAGTTGTGTTTAATTCTGTCAATCACTAGCTTGGATTGAGCATCAGTTAAAACTTGTGGTTTTGTAGGATTTTCACATTCTGATTTACAAGCTACTTTATGTAACATATTCACCTGGAATATATATCAAATCCAGAATATATCTTAGCATGGAAAAAGACCTAAATATAATAAAATACCAGTTGAAACTAAAGAAAAAGTAAAGTAATGCTTTTATTTCAACAAAATTTTCATCATTACATTTCTTACTTAAGTAAGGAAGAGTCAAACAGCAAACATCTTTTTCAAGTTCTATTCTATGTTCATTTCTAAAAGTTCAGCAAAAATGAGAGTTGACGAAACATAACTTACAACATAAGGAGTGTTGACAATTCTATCACCTCTCAAAACTTCACCTAGATAATATAACAAATCATTTATAGGAAATGTAATTAAGCATTACCTCATTGTTATTTAACTAAGCACATAATAATCGCTTGCATACAAATTTACAAATTTATATAAATAGAGATATAAACTCTTGCTGTGAAGATGTTTCTACAAACAAGTGTGAAGATGTTTCTACTGTATAGAGACAATCATAAAGAAGAATAACTCATATTAAATATTCAGTAACATTCTATTCAAGGTTTCATCCTTGGGTGAAATACTGTAAGGCCACCAATTATTGCGAGATAGAAATTTGAGTGTTTAGTAGCAATTTATCACAAACTGCATATTTCTTAGTATAATCTCTCATTTAAAATCTAATGCAAGGTTAATACTTAAAGATAGCTTGCCAGGCAAGGTAACATACGCCCACTTCAGCAAACAAAATATTCCATGTTTTTTCATTTAATCAAGGGCAATAACTCATAAACTAACATCTGGAATCGCACCATTTTTTTACTTGTCTGAGATGTTATTAAGATGAATACACATACCAAGTTTCATTCAAATCGGATAAAAACTACAGCTTCTATTGCGTACACAATTAAATTTTAACATTTTCTAATTTAATCAAGGGTAAAAACTCATAAACAGACATCTGGCGAGATATTATCAAGATGAATACACATACCAAGTTTCATTCAAATCAAATAAAAACTACAGCCTCTATTGCGTACAAAAGTAAATTTTAACATTTTCTCATTTAATCAAGGGCAATAACTCATAAACAGACATCTGGCAAGATATTATCAAGATGAATACACATACCAAGTTTCATTCAAATCGGATAAAAACTACAGCTTCTATTGGATACACAAGTACATTTTAATGTTTTTTCATTTAATCAAGGGCCATAACTCATAAACGGCCATCAGGAACCGTGCCATTTTTTAACTTGTCCGAGATA
Organism: Nipponacmea schrenckii; assembly: GCA_030562195.1. NCBI lineage: Eukaryota > Metazoa > Mollusca > Gastropoda > Lottiidae > Nipponacmea > Nipponacmea schrenckii. The sequence continues at coordinate 20,905,440 of CM060200.1, read as the reverse complement.
TTATCAAAATGAAGAAACATTCCAAGTTTCATAAAAATCGGATGCAAACTATAGCTTCTATTGTGTACACAAGTAAATATTAACGTTTTTTCATTTAATCAAGGGCCATAACTCATAAATCGACATCTTGAATTGTGCCATTTTCGAACTTGTCTGAGATATTATCAAGATGAATACACATACTAAGTTTCATTAAAATCGGATGCAAACTATAGCTTCTATTGGGTACAAAAGTAAATATTAACATTTTTTCATTTAATCAAGGGCCATAACTCATAAACCGACATCTGGAATTGTGCCTTTTTCGAACTTGTCCGAGATATTATCAAGATGAATGCAAATACCAAGTTTCATTCAAATCAGATAAAAACTCTGGCCTGTATCGCGTACATTAGTAATTGTTGACGGACGGACCGACCGACAGACCGACGGACCATCGGACGGACAGGGGTGATGGCAATATACGTCCACATTTTCATGTGGGCGTATGAAAGGGTATTAAAAATTCTTGAAATAGCCAACAGGTGTTAGTGAAACTAACCAATCAACAATCCAAATCCCTAAAAGCTATCTCAACGCACTTTATGATTACCAATGATAAATATTCTTTCTATTATACAACTGATCTGATTGCCCTCTAGGCTAAACTGATAATTTTAGATTTTTTTATCTATATCAATACAAATTCTGGAAATAATCACATTGAAACTTGAAAGAAAAATAAAAATCTAAATATGTATAGTTATGTCATTATATTTGTTCACACATCAACTAAAATATAATGACATGAAGATCGCATAGCGTGAAACTCTGATTAACAACATGTTTTAGAGTATGATTTAATATTTCTAGAATTTTAGTCAAATAGTTACCTAAGTTCTCTGTTTTACGTTCTATAACTTTAGGTTTACAGAATGGTAAGGAATAATATTCATATGGTAACTGTGTTTTAATACTGGATAACTTTACAGCCTAGAAAGAAAAGATAAAAATGATTTCAAAATCGACCATTATATATTAAAGGGACAGATTCGCCAGGGCTTAATTTCAGTCTTGAAACATCTATACTAGTCTTAAAATCAAGTACTAGAAATGCACAAAAATTCACATATAAATACCTCAAATTAGGAATAATACTATCTATTTCAATAAATGCCTTTTCTATATGTCGCAGAGTCTCAAATGTTGACAGTTAACTGTGAACACCGTTACTGATTAGTTATTTCTGTTTCCAAGACTAAGATATGATTGGTCAAACATGATTATGACAAACCTGTCACGAAAGTCATAGTCGATAAACAACAAATTAATATAACAGATCAATGCAGTATGCATGAAAATTGATTTAAATGCACACAACACAATTCTGGTTATTTCTTATCTGAAACATTCTTTTCCTTCCCTAAAAGATGTAGTCAGAATGGGTGTGAGTGAAGACACACAACACAAATTAATCATAAATGGGAGTATCAGTATCTGATTCTGAACTTAAATATGAAAACTGGGTCCTCAGTCAAACAGTATTACACACAAAACATCATGAAAACTCAGTGAAAAGTGACCTACCTTGACTTCCACTACATCACCTTTTAAAAAGATTACTGGTGCTACACCAGGGACATAGAAACATTCTATAGATTTAAATAATACTATAATACAGCAACTAAACAACACTGGATGATTCATTTTCCGTATCTGCAAAAGTAAACATTTAAGCTCAATTATGAAAAGCTAACCCTTTCTCCAAAACAGGCAGTTCTAAGAATGATTCTATTCTTAAAACAGGTTCAGGCCGTATCAGATGAGCTCTTAAATAATAAAATAGCATTAGTTCTTACAGTTACAGTAACCTGTCATAAGAAATATCAACAACAAAGCATCTTAGATTGTCCAATATGCTAATCTATGAAAAGAGTTTTTAGACCCAACATAAATACTATGTTACAGAGGGGAATTGGTAGGTAAAAATTTAAAATAAAATGTACATGAAAGTGCATTAGACCTAATATTCAAGTTAAAATTTCAAATTCCTATATCAAGTTTGAAGTTTTGCTTTAAGCAAATGCATACCTTTTCAAAGGCAGAGAAGTCAATGAGGTCAAAAGGTTAAAACAAGGTGATCATCGCTTATGCTATAAACAATGCAAAACATCCATACATGATTCAATTGAGAAGAGGCAATAAAAAAAGAGAAAACTATTAGATGAGACAAAATCTACAGCTGTTGTACTATTGAGTATAGTAGTGAACTACTGTACGGTACTTGTAGTGTTGAGCTCATTTTCAATACTCTTTGACTCCCGTCTCCCTTGTTTCGGAAATGTGAATTCAGTTTGTTTGTCTTTGTTACAATCTTACAATGCATTCCACAATATAAATTCTATGTGCAGGAAATAAATTGCCCCTAAACTGGAAAATTATTTAGAATATTTTCTTAAAATAATGAAACTAGGCCTATTTATGAAAGCTAAAAAATCCATTCTGAGCCAACTCAGACTGTGGTTAGAGATTATTGTAGGCTACTAAGATCAGAGTAATATTGATGCTTTGTCGATATAACACAATGGAATAGCATAATGACAATTCGAATTTGACATAAAATGTGTCAAAAACACAACCCAACACTAATAAAAAAGTCACAACGTCAACAAACAAGTCTTCTTACAGCAAAACACCAGAAAAGGGTTTCCGTTCTTCCTCGTTACACAAACTCGTGAGTTTTTAAAGTTGCAAGGTAAATCAATAAACAGTATTTACATGACTTCTACAGAATTTCACTCAAAAACAATCGTGCATCTAGATAGAATTCATATTATTGAACATGACAACATAAAAAGATACAAACCATCGACGCCATGTTGATTGAACGTGGAACTTGTTATGACGTCACGACCGGCTTGTGCGTGTTCGATAATAAAGAGAAACGAAAGAAAACTAAGCCTGTAAATTATTATGTAATATTTAACGCTATGCCAATACCTATCTTCACTTTATCCCTTTCAATATATAAAAGTTTTCTATTGATTTCAAACTCCAAATTAATATTTCGTTTATTTTGTTCAGACCCTATAAATTTGGAAGGATCCATTTTTTACATGGGTTACATGCACAGACATAGTAATGCATAATTTTGCATTGTCAGTGCAAAAATACATTATACTTGAAGTTCATCAATAAATTATGATATAATATTTCTCGATCAAATTCTGCAATCAAACGATTTCAACACAAATTCTACTTGTGGTGAAAGGATTCCTATCCTTTGACCCCTTTTGGAAATACATTCATCCATATCAAATACTTCCGATCCGCCATTTCTTTCTTTTTGTAAACCTCGTGGTGGTAGAAGCTTTCTGGCTCACCGCTGTTCAAAGATCTACAAACTTTGATTACGTCGGCCAGTTAATAAAATGGTATTTCTTTTCTGTTTGTTTATTTTATGATATTCCCCACCCCCTTATTTTCAATTTTAACATACATAATATATGAATAGACTATAATATAGTCATATAGATCTATCTAGTTCATTTAGTTTTACAACGAAAGAAATCAAACTCAGAGGGTAATTTTTCGTGGCCATTAGGCTATTTGAGATTATTTTGGATAGTGCTAAGTTGACAATATCCGTTTAAACGCGGCAAACAGGTGATGACTGAAAAGCATATTGGTTCTTCAGACTATATTTCAGAGCTTTTGAGAGTCTGAATTTAGTTAATTAAGTGTGACTGAGTTATGTTTTAAACTTTTTAGTCACTTGCTTTCAGCTGTCCTATATACCGGAAAAAAAAAACCGAAAAAACTCCGAAAAATACCGAAAAAACCCCTGAAAAATACCGAAAATACACCGAAAAAATACCAAAAAACACCGAAAAAACTTTTCTGATACTAATTGCCGAAAAAACCTAAATACCGAAAAAATCCTATATACCGAAAAAACTGACACTAATTACCGAAAAAACCCTGAAATCCCCCAATCGGCAAACCTCGGGTGACTCTGCTTCTCTCCATCTATTCCTCGGCTGTAACACTGTAGAAATGAACGGTGAGCGTTCCACAGACGCAGCAAGGAAGCACAAAGGGTAAAGCTGCTGAACTTTCAATACGACTGATGTATATAAACTAGTGATTTCTATCGTTGCTGAAGTCTAATTAAAATATAGACCCAACATTCTCTTTTGTGTGTTATAAGTTTCGTACCGAATGTTTTATTAGCTATCTAGTGGTTACTTACAAAGCTGACAGCTAATAAAACATTCGAAACGAAACTAATAAAACACGAACGAAAGTTGGGTCTATATTTGATTTCGAGGAAGGGAGGGGTTGTAGATAACTGTAATAATATGTACTAATCTTTCAATATACCTTTTATTTTTTAATAATTTTAATGTTTTCAATTATATGTAAACGAAAAAAACAATATAAAGATTCAAAATACACAAACTCTTTTCATTTCACTTAAATGACCTAAAAAAAAAAAAAAAAAAAAAAATATTGTGATTTTAAAGATCACATCGGCTCAATTTTTTAGTGAAACTTGAAAATAAAGTCTTTAGACAATATCAGTTTTTCGAAACTAAACGATTTTATTTTCTGAAGTAACCTAAAGTTTTTGGTTTAGTTTATCATATTAAAGTAATGTGTGTACAAATTTGCGTCAAATCTCCACTTCTTCCAATCGTCAGAAACATTTAGGGGCCCGCGATCCCACCTATCCCCGGGGCCCATTCTGTCTCTTTAAAACTTTTCCGACGTTTGAGCGCCTAATATTATTAGTTTTTAAAGGGGGAGCGACGACCACAGAAAATAACTCGAGAGAAATCACGGGCCTTGGCATCGGAATTTTTTTCTGTCCAGAGCGGGGCAAGGCACCAAATCGCATTGCAGCTAATAGTCCAACGCCGTTCCACTGAGCCACCGCACACCAATAAAAATGGAGATTGGCAACTCAGTGTCCTGATGAATATCTACCAACAAACAGTTGAGGGAAATATTTTTTCTAGAAGTCAAATTCCTGTTTAATTTATAAGTGGTCAGATTGTTCGGTATTTAGCGATTTTTTCGGTAATTAGTGTCAGTTTTTTCGGTATATAGGATTTTTTCGGTATTTAGTTTTTTTCGTTTTTTTTCGGTAATTAGCACCAGAATAGTTTTTTCGGTTTTTATTGGTATTTTTTCGGTGTATTTTTCGGAGTTTTTTCGGATTTTTTCGGTATTTTTCGGTATATAGGACTGCCCCTTGCTTTCAGTATCATCTTGTGCTATATTCAAATTTTATTAGTTAAAACGGTAACAACTCCACCAAAACGGTAACAGATATTTTGGTGAATAAAAATAAGATATTTTATATATTTGTGAGGTGAGGTGGTTGCATTCGATTTTTGCTCCCTGGGTATCACCTCCAATATGATTTCATTGGAAAACGACATGAAGAAAGCATCGAATGCGCCTAAAAACCCACACAAGCAGTCAAACAAGTGCAACACTATTCATGAAATGTGCCGGCAAACAAAATTTCATTAGTTGGGCATCTGTTTATATCATTGATTAGACAATATTATGTATCACTAAAAAGTTAACTTCGTATGTCGGAAGATTACTGATGATCGTGATTACTAATTATGGAAGTTAACAAGAAATCTGTTAGCTTATTATGTTAGTATACCGTATATTACTTTGATCAATTGGCAAAGATTGTTCTTTTCTATCACCAAATGATACCATTTGTTGCCACCTTCAATCATACAGCTGTCAAAACTTCATACATCATCAAACAGTATTACAGTGAATTACAGAATAGATTTCCACATGTATATACCAAACGACTTGTAATTGGCATTGCCTATAAGCGTAACAAAAAAACTCTATCCCATTGAATCAAATATTACTTGACCCCTCTCTTTATTTTCTAGCTCATTTAGTATAACATATTCTAATCCTTATACATACAGAACCTAATCATACTCTCTTCTTTTAGACTGGTAACAAGAAAAGTTTCATATTATGGACTATTGTTTTTTGTAGATTACTTGTGGGTTTTTTAACTCAATACTAACTATGCTAACTTCACCTTATCTTGTATCGAACATTTATCGCTTTATTTGTGACCTCAGCCAGTGCTTTACACAAGTTTTAGGAACTTCTTCACTCTTAACACTGATTTTAAGTTAATACTATCTTGATCAATATAGATAACATTAATTGTATGGATTTATTTCGTTACTGTTATAATCAAAATTGCCTGTTACCGGTTTAGCAGAGTTGTTACCGTTTTAACCAAATTTCGGTTACTGTTTTGGTGGAGTTGTTACTGTTTTAACTAGTAAATTTTATTACCGTTTTGACATGTTACTGTTTTAACTGGTATTCATTCTGAGTTAAGCCAAGCCTATAGGCTAGGGTAGTATTTATAAGGGAAGCCTTGAGCTCTCCATTCAAAAATTTTCATTACAAAAGTTCACTTGTCTAAATTTTACTTGTGGAATATATAGATCCTTTTACTTTTTTTTTTCTGAGTTTTAATTTTCTACTTTATCTATTTTAGTCTTACGCAAAAGAAACCTCCAAGGCTCCTCCAGCCGAACAAGTAAAAAATCACAGAATCAGGATTACCTTGACCAGCAGAAATGTGAAAAGTCTAGAAAAAGGTAAGGTAACTTAGGTCCAACACTTCTAGCTGGTAACCACCACACTAGGAGTTCACATAATTATAGTTGTGAGCTAGATTTAAGAATTAATATTCACAAGCTCATTTAACTTGGCTACCCAGCAATTGCTTTTTAGGGCATATATAGCTGTTGCCTCCACAATTGTGGACACATTAGAAAGCTGGTTTTAATCAGCTTATTTCCAAGATTGAGACTGCTTTAAAGCAACAAAATGGAAATCTATTGTTTCCAAAGACTTGTTTGGTATTAATATCTGATCCTGCTGTGCTGACAAGGTTTAACGTAAGTGTCACTGCTTGTCAAGCTATTTCTGTGTTTTGCTTATTTATATTCATAAAATTACCCTTTTTAGTCTGTTCTGACCTGATCTCTGGAGCTAAAGATAAACAATTGAAAGTTCGTGGACCAGTTAGGATGCCAACCAGAATCCTGAGAATAACAACCCGAAAGACCCCTTGTGGAGAGGGTTCCAAGACTTGGGATAGATTTCAGATGAGAATCCACAAAAGAATCATTGATCTGCACTCACCATCTGAAATTGTGAAGCAGATTGTATCCTTTATTATATTTTGATACTGCGTGTCTATCTCAAATCATTGTAGTAGCATTCTTTGACTGTCAGTAAGAAATTACAATAACTGACCATAATTTTCCTTTCTTGGAACATCACAAATTTAGAATCTGAAATGCGTACCACAAGATCCTGCAATGCAAGTTCTCTATTAAAAACCCTTTAAATTTTTATACATTTGTACTCTGGTATGCATAGGTAGGCTAATTGGTAATATTGAATTTTGTTATTTTGCCTAATTAATTGTGGCCTTAACATTGAATTAGACATCTATAAGCATTGAACCAGGAGTAGCAGTAGAAGTCACCATTGCTGATGCTTAAATAACAAGATAAACAGATTCTTGAAAAATAAAAAAAAATGAAAAATAACTCCTTACTTTTTATTGCCTAATTATGTGTAAGCTAATTACAAGCCCCAAACTTAAAATATTCAATTAGTGGTGCATAGATTGATAGTCTGACTAACCCTTGGACATCAGTGATTCTGAAATTGGTCAAGTGTGAGCGAATTTCAAATTACATTATACTGAAACAGAATGCTTCTGTTCAGAATAGGGTGAAATTTTTCAGAAACAGACATCTGTTGTGATCTGGGAATGATGTAAATAGCATAGGATCAGCATAGATCTTAAATATATAATTTGATTCCCCAAGAATGAAAGACGAAGAAATCTGTTTGCAATTTTATCTTCCTTTTGAGTTGATTCCTATTAACACCTAAGGACTCTACACTATTCTGGAAGACAATATTTTTTTCAAAGTGTGGCCGTCTTTTGACTATAGCTATTAACACCCAAAACGATCCTTGTGATTGACCACACCCAATCTGATGGTCGTGTAAAATTGCTTGCAGAACCGATTGTACGGCAAATCTAACTAGATTCAATATGATTAACATTTCCTTCTAGTGGAGAGTAAATGTGGTCAGTAGCCAGATATTCGAACTAAAAAATCTCAAAATAGAGTTTCTTCCCTTGAAATGACTTGCTACAATTTGATGAGCCCACAGTGCATATTTTCTACACGTGGATAATTTATTGCCTGCGCCAGTAGCGTAACCAGCGCCCGCCACCCCCCTCCCCCAAATGAGATCAGTCGATGCGGGTGTGAAACCGATGTGACTATAACTTATCCCTAAATATTGTTCTCTATCTATAATTTCTCAGAGCAGCACAAGAACTTGAGGATAAGGCTCTTTTAAGAAAACTAAAAAAGAACGACACACATATGAAGTTGAGACTTATATTGATTTTCCTTTTTTCAACAAAAAGTACGCACCAAATGGACCATACATTTTTTTTAAATTTCGGCTTCTGATGGGGAAACATACCTCCTAAGCCATTTCCCTGTCCCAGCAAGTGCAGATGGTACCTCTGACACGACACTTGGATTGTCTTAGGAGCCCCCCATTGTTAGTAACTTCACCAAATATTCTTTAAAGCCCAATGGAATTTCTGTAAAGGTCCTTATTCGAGAATTAGGTTCTGATAAATTTCTAAAAGACCACAGACCTTAGAAATGAACTAATTACACAAAAGGATAAACGGAGTAGGTTTTAAAGAACCTGATTAAGGACTTGACATCAACAGATACGATGATCGATCTTCAACCGATATAACCAAAAGCAAGGCATTGTTTTCCTGCTTAGACAATCTTTATCTTCGTTTGATGTTGAATTCCTTTCTAGATCACATTGTCTGAGGAGTTCAAACAGGCTAATGAGCAGAAAGAGAATGTCAAGATCATCCAGTATATAATGTCATCGACGAGAGGTTAATTAAAGATGATATCACACTATGCCCAGGGCGGTGGACTGTTACACGCCTTTCAGCTGAAATTACCATTCTGTAACATCTTGATTTTGTATCTGAAGAACCTTTGAAGGATCAGACCGAGCGCATTTTAAGTTCCTTAATCATTCTTTTTTTGTCATATCCAACTCGAATTCCTAAAGAGGTTTTGAAATGAAATAATATATTAAATTTAACATATCTCAATAATAAAAATGGAAAATATAAGAAAAGCGAAAACTGTGCTCTGAACTGAATATCCCTTTTTTCCTCCCTCCTCGCTGTCGTGTTTCCGGCGTTCAATGTCGCGATCTCCGACAATCAACGATCCCACCCTACAACATTATGTAGCTAGGCATGGCCTCTAAAGTAAGATAAACGAACTGTAATTGCTTTCACCGAGCTGGCGACTTTTTGCTCCACTTATGTGTACTTACGACTATGATCAGTTGTTCATCAACACAGCTAATGAGATATGATATACTTGTCGTTATCTTAATGGTTTTGTTGAAGAACTATATTTTATTAGAAAACCTGGGGCCGATGAGGAATATTATTATGCAGGAAATAATTAAGAGTGCCAATTACAGATCGAACCGTCGACCCGTGATGTTCTATATATCTGACGTTTGTATTGTCATACTACAAATAAGTATGGTTTTATAAAGGATTTCCTGCAATGCTAATTATTAAACTGCCACATGAAAAAGAATTAACCAATTGTTATTACATTTGGACCAATTAATTCGACTGACCTTGATTTACGACAGAACCTTGTCAGATATAAAATGAGTGACTGATCTTCAAGAGAAAATTTTAATCAGTCATAACTCCATGTAGCAACTGTAGCATGATGTAAGATTTTTGTCAAACGAAAAAACGTCTCCATAAGGATGGTATGGTATTAAATGCATCCATTGTTTTGGAGGTATTCGGTTAAAAAGATGGCAATTGCCTTCGAATTCGATTATTGATACGCACTTTTCAGACTTTGAACACATTTGTTTACATTCAGTGGCATCAATGTAATTGATGTTTTCTATGCTGTACTTTCTGTAGGTACATCTTTCAGTTACACTGTTGTATCTGAGAACCTTGGTATAGCAATGTGGAAGCTCATTACATGCCTGGCGATATTCCATTTCGTTATGTACGTCATCAATAGTTGTATACATAATGATGCTGTTTATTATAGCAACCTTTGGAAAGTCTAAAGTTTCTCCCATGTCACACGAAGCTGAAATATAAATTGAAAGAAATGCTAATTTAGAGCATCATTAAGGAGATGGAGCATGGAAATAATGGACAACCATACATCTGACATAACAAGAAGTAAAGCAAAGTGTTGCAAATAGCCTATTGTACTAAATTATTTCTTCATCACAACTTTACGAAACCATTGAATTCCAAAGAAAAACCCATTCCTAGGCATTGAAGTCTACATGTAATATTTTCCAAAATTTCCAATTTATATTCCTGGTTGGTGCGGTGATACCAAACATCGCATGAATTTAAAAACATTTACTATGCTATGACTTTGGACTTATTGGTTGAGATGACTACCTGTATAAAACATGTTTTTTCTAGTGTCCCTTTGACAGATACTGCTCAAATTAGTATGCATGGATTCTAATAGACACAATTACATGTACTTAGTGTTGTGGAAAACATCTAAGCGCGACATAAGTAAAAGATATATTAGAAAAAAAAACTTATGAAACTTACTACCCGTAAATAAAATGACAAGAATAAACCAACATCTTCATCCTTTACAAATTTTCAAATGACCATATTCCTGGGATTTCTTCTAGATTTATATATTTTTGATAAAAATCTTTATCTAGTAGACGCTTTTTCATTGGTACATTATAAATCAATGGTGCTTGAAGAGGGCGTTGTTTGGTAGCAGCAGGTTTTGAACTCCCCGAAACCTGCTCAGCAAGGGAATATATACCCAGACCCCGGTTTTCCCTCCGACCCGAACAACATGCTCTGCGTCCAGACCGTTTACTGGTAGGAACATTTAATTGCACAGTTTGAATTATTGTTTTTTATAAACTTTTATGTTCCAATATTTTATGACAGCCAACTGGGGTGATCAACTGGTATAAATCACCAGTTGTCCTATATGCAGCCAAGGAGTTATACAGATTAAAGAGAGCCCTAGGACCATGATATACAAATGCATGAGTAAAATTTAATTTTTTTGAGACTAAGGTATGACTGGTCAAAACAATCTGTCCCTTAAATAAATTCAAATTTTCATGATCAAATGAATGAAAACCAGACTTGGGCTAATAAACTTATCTGTTAGTTTCAACCCAAAATATATCGAATGTCGTTCTTTATTTTTAGAACTTATTTAAACCAATTAAATAGGTTAACGTAAATCTTTTTTTAAAAACCTTTATGCTTTTAGTTGGTGATAGAGCGCTGAAATACGACTTTAAGCAAATAAACACCAATTGTAGACAAATGTGTCTCAGACTTCAGAATTGAAGGTTGCAAGAACAAAATCTAATCGTTGTAAGGCACAATATCATTATATTGATTAATTAGGATTTTTACTTTGAGTGATTGAATAACCTTTTCAGTAGTAAAAACTTCATTGCGTTGTCGTTTTAAATGTTATGTCTACCCAGAACACGCGTAGGCCTACATCCAGAAATCCAGATACAACTCTCGGCATGGACATTTCAACTCGGAACCTCTTCAAGCAGCTTTACAGTGAATACTATTAATTAGATCATATGCTTTGGCAGAAACATTTTTTGATTAAATATTTTGTAAAAATAGAGCATGAGACTTAATGAACCTCGTTGGTTATGATACACCTTTATAATCAATCTTAGATTCCATACCATTAATTTGTATATATCTCATGTCAGGGAATGGTCTGAGACAAAACATCTTGTACTGTCAGGAATTCCATTCATTTAGAAATTGTTCTTATTTCCATTCATGGTTTTGGGTTGTTTCCGGTTTCTGTAAAGAATACGGTAGAGAATTTGAGTTTAGAAACTTTCTAACTATACATTTGAATGAAGTATATGGGCGTCAAGGGTGTTAAACCTATAAAATCACAGGCTGTACCAAAAATAATAGTCTAAAACTAGTCTAGATTAACCAATAACCAATAAAACATTGGCCGGTATGTACTAAATAAAATTAAGCCCAATTAAATTCTTTTCTGCCTCATTAATACTTTTATTATTTTGTATGAAGCACATGCAATTATCTAAAACTTATTTCATTATAGCATGCTTTTGGTGGTTTTTTTCGTTAATGAACTTCAGAAACAGAAGGATAAGGCTACTGATAGATTCCAAAGGATCAATATGAGCATCATTTATTCCCGAACCTTCTATTTATCCTGTCGAATTCCCAGTTACAGATCAGATGATATGAAAAATGGTTCCGTTCCTCCATACTCGATGAATAATAATCAAACAGAATCAAACCATCTATCAAAGCTCTAGTTGACTTTCTTGATGGCTTTCTTTCATCGCTAACTTCCCCAACAACCATTTCTTATCATCAAAATCCACCAAAGAAATGATCAGAACAGCATATAGCGTCCATCAATCAAATTGCAGTCAAACGGTCATCTTTGGCCACATGAAATTAATTAATCCATTTCTGACCCTGACTTCCATTTCATTTGATTGCTCAACTATGTAATATAGTCCATGTTGAGGGAAATTATTCCGGTTCTACAGGAAATTGAATAGTGAACTGCTGTGGTCGTAATGTTGACACCACTATTAGTACGAAATTATGGCTTCTTGGTAATCAAAGTTCAGGTTGGCTTTACCACAATCTGTCTTAATACCATCGTTTTAATTGTGCTTTTATTCGAAATGACATTTTTTAACATAACTTAATACATAAGCGCGATTCCACTTCGAATTGTGAAGTAAAGCTAGCTAGAAAAGTTAGGTTTTCAGTTTCCGATCAGCAATTTAACTAGTGGAAACACAAAGCTATCTTAAAGCCGGCTTTTTGTCACAAGTAGAAACGTAGTTATTGTCTTGTTGTTCGGATAGTGCAGTGCACGGGCAGTTGTTCACTGGGCAAACTTTCATGTGACAGATGCCCACCAAAGAATTTAGACGGAGGACAATTGTTCACCAAAATTTACGGATGGAACACAAAAGCAAAAGGTACAACCAATGTTAGGATAGGACAATAAATCATTTCTATTTACGAAAAAGATAATACGTACAGTGCCCATTCTGCTATAGGATTTAAAAGTTGAAGATTCTAAAGTGGAGAATTTTCCTGGAAAAAAACCCCATTCAATACGCACTATATGACTTTGTTTTATATGATATGAGTTTGTATATGATATTGTATATGATAATATGATTTGTCTGACAGTAAATAGTCATTACTTGGTTAAAGTATATTACATTTACACATTATGATTCCAATTAAAACCATAGTTGAAGAATCAGATGATACGTGTCAACACATCTAATGTCATTAGCCTTAGGTTAAATTATAATGAGGCTTGAAACAAGATCGCCTAATCTGTATTATTAATTACGTACTTGTGAATTTCGTAATCGTCATATTTTCTACTTTTATACCAGTAATTATGCTTGTAATATGCGTACTAATAACGCGATAAACAAATCCAATACACGTCAATATTACACTTTTACATGATACTTCTCTAAATGATTACAATTAAAGGTTTATCATTAATTTTTTTACTAATCGCCATTTCTGTTTTAGTGTTTTGCCCTCTATGTCATTAAACTCAACCAGGTCTTACTGATTTTCAACCTCCTATACAACAGTGGCAATTCATCAAATTCATAAAGATTTATAAATCAACTAACACAACTACCGACAACTTCCAAGTCGTTGATATCAACGTACACTGGAAGCTTTACATCTACTAACAAACCAACCAGTCGTTTTGGTCACAAGGGACATTTATTTCCATTCTTGTACTCGTGTGGTTTGATTCTGGATCCCAATTAAACGTTGTTGTTCCGTAAATTGGCAAATGATGCCCATAAATCTGATATGTTGTATAATAAATCAGTTAAAACAATAGGCTATGAAAATTGGTGTAATAGTATGGTTGACGAGCTAATGAACCTTTACCCTACAAAATATAGTCATTGATTTAATCTAATAACTGGTTGTTATTTTATTATGGCTGGCCATAAAACACTCTCATTCAGTTTATTAATGTTACGTTCCGTCCACTCGATCATATTCTAGTAGAATTTTCAACCAACAAATCACACATATTATAAGAATTTTGACATTACGACCCTGTGCCTGTTATTTTCTATTTGAACCATACACTAACGACATAAGACATAACCATAAGCTTAGTTCCTATTTCTTGTTTGATATTTATATCACTGTTATATATGTGGGATATATCTGCCCGAAACTATGTACAATTTTCTTTTACTTCCCTACGAAGCAACAAATGAACGCTAGAATAAATGTTATTTGGAATTCTTTCCAGTTGGTGCTTTCAATTTATGTTGTAAACCATCATACATAAGTATTCAGCAACTAGTTCGAATTCAGTCTAAACCTTGATTTAAATACCGACCTTCGAGAACCATTAAAAAGGTTCGGACTATTTGATATTTCTACGTCCATTTATAACACTTTTGAGCAACAAAGGGATTTACAAACAGAATTAAGAGGTTATAGTTAATCCACAATTCCAGTTGAAATTAAATTAACAAGTTTTAAAAGACATTGAAATAAGCAAATGAACGTGGTGAATACAAAATAGAATCCAATCTTAACGTAATACAGAAAAAATCGCTTTTAATCCGGTTTAATCTAATTTGGTGTATAGGCTACCAATGTTTGCCATACAGGTTTTTAATATAAAATTTGAGAGAAATATCATTATTCATTGATCTGGAATATAAAAAAAAATGAGATTCGATTAGCCTAGAGCAGTTTGCTGATCACTTCCGTCTGTTTCAGTTAATTTCAATATTTACAGATCCGTCTCAATATTAAATCCCTTCAACGATCGTTCTCGGCTTTTAACGCCTCTGTTTTCAAGCAATAACCGACCGGAGATAAAACGGTCAGCTTTATTGTGGTATTCATAAAAATAAGTCTGGAAACCCTAAAAAAAAAAAAAAAAAAAAAAAAAAAAATTAGACATATTAGGCCTATGTATAAATTTTTTTTTTAGAGATTCCAGACTTCCTCTTTTTAACTGAATTCCTCTATTTTTCTGTCCAGTTCTTAAACTTTAGTTTTAGTGCTGGAAAGGTTTCTGTGCATTGAAAATCTGGTAAAATCTGCCCTGTATAACCCACAGGCCCTTTGACCCTTTCATTTTCCCACTAGGATCAACGTGTTTTCTCGATATCTATTTGCTACTTACATAGATTCGTGTTTTGATACAATAGAAAAAGGCTCTGTGTTAATGTCCCATTCATAAATGTTCTTCATTGGCGTTGTCCGTCTTCATCAGGCAATTAAGATGCAGAAGAGACGAAGAATAGTTCTATGCAAAGACCTATGGCATACCCAACCTCGGTTATTCATCCCTTCTAATAAAAATTGACCTTTTCTATGATTTTAATTAAATTTACTTTTGTTTTGATGTTTGTAAAACTCTATCTCCGTACTTTCGTGATTTATGATGTTACAATTATCCAGAGCAATTTGTTAATGTTAATGTTCAACTAAAACAGTTGTGTCTCGATTAATTTGTCACTTTCAGGTCAATATCATGTTTCCCGGGATTTATGAGCGCAACATGGCAATTAATAACCAGCTAATTAAGAGCTGAGCTTAGATATACATCTTATAGTCTATTATATCTCGTAGATTATATTTCAATGTGTTCAATGTCTAGTCCGGAAACTAAATATATAGGTATTCGTTATTAGTCTTAGCTAGATTAATGCATTGGACTTTTCCATTATTTATTAGAAACTATGACAAAATTTTTTATAATTTGTTTTTCTTAATGAAAGAATTAGACTAAAACACGCTTCTTAACATATAAATAATTCTCACAGAATTGCATAACTTTGTTGCTAGTTATCCGATCGCTTTGAAAATTACAGAATATAGAGAAGTCACCTATAGAAATAAAAAGACATCATAAAATCTTTTCTACCAATTCCGGTTTTTGCGTGAGAACTTCCGGTTTTTCAGATCCACGATGGGTGACCCAACCTCCGGTGTATGTAAGAAATGAGTACAAAAGCTATACATATAAACTATCAGGCATAATAAGAACCCAATAAGAGGAAAAAATTCTAACCGGAAGTAAAACTTTATGTGTTATCACAGAATGGTGACATATAGCAAAAATTTAATAAGTCCGCTAATTTTTCTCCGATTTGTACGATTTTGGTGTTTTTTGAAACCTTGTTACTTTATCTAAAAATTTTTGGGAACAGAATTTTCATTTTCAAATATAGTTTTTTTCAAGCCCGATTGATTTTTTAAAAAAATTAAAAGGCTATATCAAATGACCTTGACATTCAATGACCCTGAATTTTCACAAGTACAGTAGAATGTTCTTGACATTAGCTATCCACACATAGGCCTATGATGGTCGACAACAATTTTTTGTTCCCGTTTTAGTTTTTAAAAAAATTCAAAAGGCTATATCAAGTGACCTTGGCCTTCAATTACCTTAATAATTTTCAAGTAAAATGTATTTGACCTAAGCTGTCCATACATATGCTTATAATGGTTGTTAAAAAGTTTGTTTTAAGTGTTTAAAAATTCAAAAGGCTATATCACGTAACCTTGTATCAAGTAGCCCCATAGGGGTTGTTTGCCACTCTCAGTACTGTTCACAGTTCTAGTTTTATTTGTTTTCATTACTTGGATAATGTGTACCAACCAATTTCTTTTCACAATTTGATCTCATCTATTTTTTTTAAATCGGGCCAATATTATTCGAGATCTGCTTAAAATCGACACAGGACGACAAGAATCTGACACCCGACTGTTGTCATTCTCGGCTTGGTGATAATATGTTCAAACTACTCATGAGAGATGTCCACGAAACTGACAATATCTATAGTTGTCAATCATCAATCCGACTAGGTGTGCACATAGGTAATGTTTCCGGAAGAGTTGAAAGCCCTCTCTGAAATACCCGAATTCTACACTCAACAATTTACAGTGAAAGGGAAACATGTATCTGTGTTTGATTTCGGGGGGAAAAGAAGGTGAAAAAAAAATATTTTATAAAGGAAATAGAAAAACGTTTTGGATATTGCTTGGTATTTTCCTCTGTTCTGATCTGAATTTAGATTAAATAATAACTCACCAAAATGGGCGAGAGTTCAGTTTCTTACATACTTACGGGCTTAAGTTTGGTATAGACAGGGATTAAGTTTGGTATAGACAGGGATTAAGTTTGGTATAGACAGGGATTAAGTTTGGTATAAACAAGGTTATCATTGCGACATTCAGTTATGTCATTTTGAATATGCGACAATCATCCTTTTTGTTAATTGACAAAGAGGAATTTTAGTTGTAGGTATGTGATACGTTTTTTCCATTTCTGCAGTGATTTCAATGGTGATTCACAAGAACGTACACAGTATACAATAACTCTACACTTGCATTGATTCTTGTGTGTATGGTTAATTAAATGATTGTTTCAATCCTACGGAGATATCCCAATTGTCTCAGAACCTATTAGTCAACCCTCGTATTTCATTATTGTACAATACTCTGTAGAATGTTGTATTCAAATGAACTATCAATATCACTGATGCAAATTGTGATGTTGTGAAAAAATGGTAATTGTTATTGATCTATATGCTTATCTATATCAATTACCTTCTGCCAAACCGGAAATTAGAACTATGTTTCTGGCTCTTCCATTCTTTATTTATCTCTTTATTGTCATTTCCTGGTTTATAACTCCAATTGAATGCTGCGATTTAACGTTGTTTTACAGTTAATTATATTTTACAACTAAACAGTGACTTTTTTTTAAAGGGATACTACGTATAAGAATGAAAATAAAATTTGAAAATTTTAAACTTTTCCAATATTCATTTGTAAATACCTGCTGCCATAAATGACATAAAAAAATTAAACTATCCATAAAATAAGTAATTATCCATAAAGATGCATACGACTATTGAAAAACGTTTAATATACGTGTAAATTGATTTAGCATTTTTCAAAAATGACTTAGTTTGTGAGTTTTCCTGGTCTAGGGATTCTGTTTCTTTATGACACCAGGTAAGTTTACTGATAAATATATTGACCATTCGTGAGGACTTAAATTTTATGTTCATGCTAAGACGTAGTAACCTTGTTTGTCCAAATATGGGAACATTGTGAAAAGACAAATGAGTTTTCGTATAATATTCTCTTTGAAGATTCCTCATTACTGCATAGTGAAATCGCTTGCTTTGTACATGCTTAAGGTTCTGATTCGAAAAAGGTAACAACACCACCCCCCCCCCTCCTCTATTTCCCGTGGTTGATGCCAGGATGAGGATTTCATCTCCGAAACAAATGTGTGCATGAGTAGTAGACCATACGTCGGAAGATTTCATCTTTTATATAATCAAAAGCCTGTGACTAAAGTCTCTCTTTCTGAAGTAAATAAAGCATTCACTGCTCGTACTTAATAAAAACTCAATCTCATTAATATACTTTTTCCTTTCTCTTTCCTTATCATCAATCGACCAAACTCTTCAAATTTATCGACAATCTGTCCAAACTTATGATATATTGTCAGTAAATAGAATCTTAGTCAAAATTATACCCCCGCCACACTAAACAAGTTCGCAAAACATTCGTCAATGAGATTAAGGGACGGACGTGAATGTCGTATTGGTCTCGCAACAAGAACAGGCGTAGCCTTCTATGGTTTTGGAGTATAACTTTTTAAAGGTATTTAAGTTCTTTTCTTAATTGTTCATGTGTATCGTGGACACTGATAGCATCGATTAGCACCATTCCAATTATCAGATATCTGTGGTTTCTGCAATTTCAAAAAAAACTTAAATAATACACATGATTTTGCCGTTATTGACGTAATCAAACACCTAATTTTAGTTCTTTTAATCAGAAATTCAAGTTCACGGACCTGATTCGTTTTCAACTCTCACTCTTCGACTTACAACAAACTAAAACCAGTGGTTGACTTAATTTTACATATTGGAGCTTACTTTTCAAATAACTAACGCATTATGCAAATATACCGCCGAAGAAGAGTATCTTCAAAACCGTGTTAAACAGGACAGAGCAGCTTTAGTGTGATGGTAACTTAACCTCATGAATAGAGCAAAGAAACTTCAGTCTTAATTACATGCAATCAGCAGGAATTTTGCTATAGATAAAGGTTCTTACCAAACACTCATTAAGACAACAACTGAAAAAAAAACAATTTTAACAAATAAGCAAGTAAAAATTCCTTGATTTCTGGTTTGAAGTGGTTTATTTCGGGTTAAAATTAACTACTTATTTCAAAGTATTGTAACTCATTCATATTGAAGAGCCTTTCACAAACCTGTCATTGTATCCCGATTACGGTACGGTCTTATGACGAAAAGGATGTGGTTTAGACCGATAAAAGCTTTCAAGCTCCACAATGACTTTAGGTCCGTGGTCCGTCTACATCTCTTAACGCTCATAGATAGCCCACATAATCCTCGACACAGATCAGAGAGTGATGATTCCCAATTTGCTATTCCGGTCAAAAATACATCTTGGGATTCTTATCCCATGACCAAGCCAGCAGAACTAATGATGATAGTATTATCCAGTATGAGCTTTAGCGTGAGGCGTAAAATACATTTAATTAGATAGTCTATATATTGTGAGATTATTTTGCCGGATAATATCGGAAATGTTTATTATTTTAATTAAATACAGAGAACAATATATAGTCACATAATAAACACAATACCCCAGGGAATGTTGTAATCTTTCGTTGCTGAAGTTCATTGTTATAAAAAAAAATGCCGATATACCGATGTCATGACGTCATTGGCAAATAAATAAAAGTGAAAAAATAAAAGAAATAGATGTGACGACAGTCTTAACTAGAGTTGATTGTTTTTTGGTGAATTGTAGAACATTGCGTGGGATATGAAAGTGCTATTGATTTCCGAAATACAACGCTATCAACTAATAAATTTCAATATGTAACTGCCGTCGCTGTTACAACACAGTATTTGTTTAATTGTACATAAGACATACGCTGAATATGCATTTAAAAAAACTCTCGAAAGGTGTTATTAAACTGGCAAACACAATTTTAGTAAAAAACTTCCATTTAATGCATTTGTTTATTATCAACCATAATTATTATTGCTGGTAAGTTACTCAACTATTTATTACAGAATCAGCAGGTGTAAAAATGTGATAGAAAGCAACAGATTGTTATTGATTGTATTGATGTTATATTATCACTGCATGATTAATATGAATATTTTATGTATAGCAATCCTTATCTCTTATCCATAAACCACGTCTGTATATCACCCCATTGTGACTACTATACAAGTACGAACTCTCAGTGATACTTTCCAGTTTGAAGTGTGCTTTTGACATATGTAGTATATACAGTGTAATAATATCCCAGATAATCGATTAACCTACTGTTACGAATAAATACATAGTTAAAGGGACAGATTTTCGCCCTCTTCAGTGATTCAAATACAAGAAAAGCATGAAATAGCATAATTCGTTCAAAATACATCAAACTGGGAATTTTTACTTTCTTTTTCTATAGGTCTCTTCTTTGTATCGTAGAGTTTGAAAAAAGACGAGTTGCCATTTACACTTTCATACACTAGAGACACACACAGATTTGAAGTCTCGAATTTCGACGTCTAACTGTGGCCACTGTTAGTGATTAGCTTAGCTAAACAGTTCATGTTTCTGAAACTAAAGTATGATTGCTCAACAGAATGGTGAATCTGTTCAGACATGAGCATAGTAAAATCTTCATAAAAAATACTGTGACTTATCTGCGATAAAAATGCTCTCGCTTGAATTTCCTACACTGAAATCTTCTGTGTGCCTTATACATTACAAACTTGGAAACTATTCACTTTGTACAACAAAGATAATGCTTATGCTTCTTTTCGGCAATCAACATTCCTCGGGGCGTCGTTCGAGGGATTGATCATTACGACTGTGGTGCTGACAGAACCTTGGACATGCCGCCTTTGAGGACACAAGCTCAAAGTTCAATTGCTATCTGACAAATTCGTACAGAGCAGACATTTATCTTTTTTTAGGCTGTTCCACTAACTCCTTGCTTTAACGAATCTCTCGTAATCATTTATCATTATGTGATATCGAACTGGTCTCGAAACCCTACAAGTTATACCGATAAGATAATGATGTACACATATACAGCAAACCTACAATAGTTACGGAATCGTGATTTCGGTAAATAAAGATGAAGACTATGTTATACATGTACATATATATGATTGTCCCCTATATTGACACAATCAAATCTAAGAAATTCAATTCAAATAAGATCATTTAAATTGCTTCGTTTCAGTTTTCCCTTGGTTGGATCGACTTATAAACCACGATCTGACGACACCTTACAAAATGCCTATTCTAGGTCATCACGAAGTCAAACAGTCAATTTATTGCCAAATGAATCAAAATACTATAGCTAGTATTTTTTACTGCATTGATAACAGCTGTCAGTTACTGTCAACAAAAAATGGCAAAAAGGCTTAGTACAGAGATTTAATCAACGAGCAAGTCAGAGCATTTTTATAAAAAACGAAGTCGGATATCTGGAAAATAATTATAAAGTTTAAGTTTAAATTGCCCAATAAACCGCATAAATATACCTCTAGCTAGAAATTTCACCGTTCTTATACATTGCAGGGTCTCTTAAAAAGCAGTTACTGTAACTTTAAACTCAAATGTTTATGGATACACACAGATTAGAAAAGCCACATAACCAATAAAAGTTTTATGCATGAACATAGCGTTCATAAAATTCATTTTAGATAAATAAACCATGGTTATGAAATTGAGTTACAATTCTATCTACGATAGGTGAACGTGCACCTTTAAATCCAAAACCCTGAATATCAGATGACAAACTGCAAGAGTTATATAACAGTTATCAGTATAATTAAATTATTGTTACTTATCGAGATTATTTTTACTCACAGTCGATAATAACCCGCATTATCACAATAATTATTGTTACTTTTCTGTTGTAATAGACATTCTGAAAAACAAAATTGTATAATTCAACACTATTTAAAAACACTTTCATGTGCCGAAGTTATAAAAAAAATATGCCTGCCTTCACATAGAAATAGATTATTTTCTAATTTGATAAATCTTAAAAGCGCAGTTTATTTTTGGCATGGAATGGTTATACTCATTTAAACTAATACCACCTCTTAGGATAGCAACAATATTCAAAAGTCTCAAACATACCTAATAAGAGTACTGTTACATTATGAATATAAAAATTTATTGTGTTGCACGTAAAACGCACCAAAGAATAATTTGAGCCATTATATAGTAATATATAATTCAAGAAAAAAAAAGCATTACACTAACCTGACACAACTTAGTTTAGCAATTAATACTTATGCCTATTCCCAAGTCACCAAACATGTACTTTTAATGGAATTACGGGGACCACAGACGTTCTTGAAAATTGAAATGGGGTAAATTGATGCTGTCTATGACCTCAATATATATAAAACAAATTAAAAAAACCTCTTTATGACCCCTTCAAGAACTAACAACAATTTTTTTCCCACTGAACACGAAACTATGCCTTAAATATTTCAAAACACATACTTCGTGCAGGTTTTGTGTATTTTATGAAACAGTTAAACACAATTTAAGATTTCTGCTACGCCACATGAAACTATCTTGAAGCATGATATAGTTCAACAACTAAGAAAAGAAATATTTATATTGCAACTTTAATGATATTACTTGCATGTAGTTCAAGGATAAGATCTATAAATCGTCCCAATTGTACTAGTAGGGGGAATAAATCAGTGTTTAATCTCTTCGTATCGATTGGCTATATAATGGAATACACAAAATTAGATTGAATAAAAGTACATGGCGAATAAAACTGTATACATTAATGCAGACGGCAAAAAAACCGTTTCAACCATGAATCTCCAATTGATTCTGAAGGTTGTTAACCTTGTGTGATGTATAGATTGCATTGACTGAAGTTATTCGACAAATCATGTATTATGTAATAGAATCCAGTGAATTTGTATTTAAAAAGTTTTATTGAATAAATTCAGCACAAGTTCAATCACTTTTAGATTAATTTCAATGATCTAAATTCCTATGTTGTATTTTGTTTTCAAAGGCTGATTCGCCATGAAATTTGTAATATGACGAGTATCTAGGTAATTAGATATTTAATAGTTTTTTTCATTAACCATTGAGCATCATATTGGAGCTAACATAAGCTTGCTCAGCAACCATTTTACGTCTTATGTTGGCATGAACTATGTCCATAAAGCCATTGTTTTAAATTCTAGTGAACAAGACCTAAAAAAAAGATCTTTCTTTTATGGAAATATGTGAACATCTTGCTCTGTATTTGGATGCCTTTATAATAGAAATTTATGTTTCTTTGCCACTGACGAAAAAAATAACTATCCATTCCATTAAAAGACCTGTCAGTAAGGAAACTGATAAAGACTTAGTCCCAAACATTGATGAATACGCAGTCGATTGTCGAAAGATAGTATTTTTTCGTAAAACAACTTGCCATGACAATTTCTATAGTCGACAAATACAGTGAATTATCTTTTTATACTAATAATTACCATACTAATTCAGGGTTACGAACCTTATGTTAAAAACGAGTACATTAAGTCATTGCCATCAAATAGGAATGAACATACCAACAGTTTCTGTAAGCAAAACCTAAAGTACTAATGAGATAGTAAGCCTTGTGAATTATATGATTAGGAAACAGATAGTTGTATGAGTGCATGTTTTTAACTCATGTTTTCTGAACTCGATGGTCGAACCATGGCCGTAATTACAGTTCCATTTCAGAGTTTGTGACTCAAAAGTGAAAATGAAAGTAAATTACGCCAAAATTTTTGTATTAACTAAAGACAATTTAATACCATATTCATATAATTGTATTTCGTTCGATGTCTGCAGAAAGAAATGCTCCGTAGACTGTGATAGAACATGTGAAAATAATTAGCCAAGATTGTAGTTTGAAGAATTATGATAACATATCATGGTAACAATAGTTGTAAAGCAAAACTTATAAGTAGAGGGTTTCGTTAAGCGTTGGTAAAAGTTTGGTCAAATTACCTAAATGTAGCATATTATGCAAGAATCGAAACCACCTTTCCTCGAAACCCCAAGTGTCGGCTATTCGAAATTCCTTTTAAAAAATCAGATCGCACCGAATTGGACTGTCGTCTGTTACGATTTGAGGTGCCGTGGGTAAGAATCCTGATAATGGTCAAGTAAGATTCTGATTCTACGACCAGTACCTAAAAAGTCGCTTGGCGTCTACTTTCAACTCCAAAACATAGATACACATGATTTCAATGCGTTATGTTTTTGATTACAAAGAGCACGAGAGACAGACATAATCAATGTATCTTTAATTTTGTGCACACTTGTTAGTATTTAGCCATCTGACATTTTAAACAATTACCATCGTTATAGATGAAAAGATATTTCATTGTAGACTTTCAGTAATACTCTTATTAATTAATAGCATGTTGAGTTTTTTCTTTTTAATAAAAACAACTTCGTTAAAAATTAAAACATGTAAACAGTTTTGTTCTCTTTTGTAACAAAACCAATGGGTGAATTTATACTGAGACGCAATAGAAAAAAAGCCCATGAACACACGTCAGCAAATTGAAAGATATGGCATACATCTAAACCTATCTATATCTATTTCAGAGTCCTTATTGGTATGGAAAGTTAGGTACTAATTCAAAGCAAAGGTTAATTTTATTTAAATGCAGTGTTTACCTTGTTTTGGAGAGAAAGACGAATTTGTCTATTTGTCTGAGGAAAGTCAGTGTGATTATTGGACATACTGTTTTGATTAGGAATTGGTTCCAGACATTATTGGAAGATCACGAACTGGTCGTAGCGTGGAAAGTGTATGATTACTTGACCGCTACTCTGTGGATATAGCAATATTGGATTTTCTCATTACAGATTGAGCGAATACGAAAATCGGTTGAGTGCGACAAACTTTTCTTATTTGTGATATTAGTTATTTCTTTCGGAATTCCTGACAAGTGACTGAGTGGAATTTTATTAAAACCGGAAATATTATTATATTACTGAAGACAGTATGTGTGCATTCGATAATTGTGCTTATATCTTCGATGATGTGAACTTCAAGTGAAGGTGTGTAACTAAGCAAGAAACCGACTAACGAGAACCTATTTGTATATTACATGTATATAGATCGACTAGCCGAGAGTTTCTACTAAGTTCCGTTCCCGTGTTGTAGTAAATCGTGTGTTGGAATATAGTTAGATAATGTACTGATATCTATATGTAGTGTAATTATGGACCATAGAGGATTCGATTAGCTACATAAAATCTCAAAAAGTGAAGTCACACTGAAAAACTCAAAAGCAGAGTAACGGCAGGGTTTCATGAAAGTATATCGCAACATATGTGTGCATTCGATTTTTAATTAAAGGTAGATATCGTGTCTATATAATAATCTATAGATTTTGATTAGTTCCGTAACGGCAGGAATGTTTATCGCAAAGTGGCATCAGGTTTCCCAGGAAGAATTATTTTGTCTCTGTCCATTAAACAGATTCAAAAACTGAAAACCACCATCGTAGGGTGGCACCACGTTTTCTACAGAAGTTCTTGTAAATTAATTCTAAAGGAGTTGCATTAAGTTGAAAACATAATTTCTAAGTGATACCGGAGGTATTCCGGATGGAGAGTCAACAGTTCTTTTCAAAACAGCTGATATAAACCATAACAATTAAAGTGGGAAACCGAAGGTAAAGCAAATTTTATCTAATGAAAAATATAGATTTTTAACCAATTAATAACGTGAATTCTCCACAGGTGAAATCAAATTTCAAGGCAGTATGATGAAAAATACAACTCACAAGATAAATATGGAATATCATAGAATGATCGTACTAGGGAAATTTTATCGGAAGTTATAAAGAGGAACACAGGGCAGTCCTCGCTGTAAAGCTTTTCCAAAAACTTTCCTACTATATAGATTCCAAAATGTGGTATGTATTTGTGAAATGATTTCCAAACATAGACGCTAAATGGTGTAATGAATTATTCGTTAGAAAGGAATTTTTCAGAATATTTCAAAACATAGGCAGACGTGTGGGAGTTCCGAACCCGGATTTGTAATGCTGTATTAGCCAAGGTGTGTTTAAGATAAGCCGTGTGTTCGATTCTTCGGTCATCTAGTACCTACTAATTAAACAATGAACACAAACCATTCGATCAGTGTGATAAGACTAAGCATATGGCTGATTAACAGTGAACACCTTATGTCAGCAGACGGAAGTGTTATTGGACTGGGACCCTAACGTTATGATATTGAAAGCTTTTAATCTTAATGTCTTTTGGATAATGTACATGTATAATGGTTGGAGTCCCTTGGATTGGCCATCGAGGACCTTGTTACCGGATAGGTGACATGCTTCTTCTAATCATGGTCCTGGTTGTACAATCTTTTGTACCTAGTTTGACTTCGGAATCCCTTCAATTTAAAGTAATGATCTATTGTGACGACGATTCATATCACGGGTGCCAAAATGCGCTTTTAAAATATAATTTACTATCGAGTTCTAACCCGAAAACGAACAGTGGTACTAACGACAGTTGTGGATTCGGGACTCAAATTACTTTCAATAGAACGGATGTAATAGTGATATCGAATTTGGATTACTTATTTAACGGATTAAAATCCTACGACGCTGTTGTTGCGATTACTAAATCTGAGAAGTTACAAATTCTGTCGATTGTCCTGGATGAACTTCAGATTCCTCTTGCTGGATATTCTAATAATAAAATGCACGAGGTAAGAACTTATCTCTTAATTCATAATTCATACTAGATTTATATAAAATTTATGTATAGAATCAATCTTCACAAAACATATATCTACACATTTTTGTATAAAACTAAAAAGAAAAATATATACTAATGATGCAGATCAAAAAATTAACTGAATTGGTAACAGATTTACACAGAGAGTACTTGTATTTAAAGGTAAGGTGACAATCGAATGCAAGCAAGATACAGATAGCTTTCTCTTTCATATAACTAGTTAAAAGTCCATGTTAACTTATTCTTACGTAACGTAATATCAAAATGGAATATAAAAGTTATCTCTAACCACCTGTAAAACTTGTAAAAACTTTCTTAAATCCGGGGGCGTGAAGAAATTGCCTGGTTTGACAGATTTGAACCTTAATTATAATACAATTTTTAATCATTAATTGACAGAATGTTGTTTTGAAATATGCTCCAACCCCCTTTTCATAACATAGAAAAAAGGAATGTAAAAAAGCAAGTGATTTATATCCTAGATTTCATTAAATTTCTCGAAGAGTATTAGATATTGTTGCGGCTAAATTTATGGAACATTCCTGTACTTTATATTTTGTGGATTATCCGTTTTTGCAAAAGTTTTTTTTAAAGTTTAATTAAAATAATCCTTATATTAAATCATATATTATTCTCTTATAATAAGGTCGGTAGTTGTATTGTGGCATCAAATCATATCCATTATTTAAACCTTTTATTCTCTGGGAGAATTATAAGGTTTGAGATGAACATTCCAATAAATGATCTTTACTTCCAGATGAACATTATCATGACACTTCTGAAGATATAGTTTTCATGACATGAAAAATGATAAAGTTGATTCCATTTAAAAACGCACTAATATAAATGATTAGAAAACATTTGGTAGGAGTGTCATTTTCTGTCCCATGAAACTTGGTGTATGAAGTTTAAAAAAGATGCTATATCCAGTAAAAACATTATACATAACTAACAACACTATGTTACGTAAAGTCTAAAAAGATGTGTTTTTAACAATAATTCCGTTAGCCATGATTAAAATCAGAATGACTTGATTAGAATAGACTCAAATCAATAAATATCAAAATTTTAAAGACCTCCACGTTGATACCTGGGGACTGGTTTTCGAAATTACCTTACGACCAAGACACGTTTTAAGATGGACTTACGACAAATCATATTCGTGAAAGTGTCCTAAGTTACGATAAATCATAAATTTCGTCGTAATCTTAAGACAACTCTCGACCTGTCTTAAGATGGTCTTATGATTTCCACTTTCCCCATCTACTGCCGAGACTGAATACGGAGGGGGTCGACCGCCAGTCCGTTGTGTTTCTCTCTTATTTGAAATTTTGTTCAAATTTTTTTTTTCAACAGTTCGGAGATGATCCGTATCATTAACTGCTTTGATCATAGAACCCCTGTTTTTGTTTTTTGATTATGTATATTATAAATAAATGTATTATTTCTATCCTTATATAGTACTTTCTCAAAGTATTTGAACGTGCATTTCGTTTGCGCTTACATGTACTCGATGTCCAATATCTTAAATGTTATCACTTACGACAGTCTTAAAATCATCTTAGGTATGACTGTCGTAAGACAGCATTGATTTACACTCTATTACATGTCGTGTTATAGTCAAAAGAGCATCTCAGGTATGACTATCGTAAGACAGCTTTGATTTACAATTTATTAAAAGTCGTATTATAGTTATAAGAGCCTCTCGGGTTTGACTGAGTCTTAAAATGGTCTTAAGATAGATCTTATGACGTTTCTTATGATACTTTCGACAACCAGGCCCCAGCTTTAGGCTAGATCTACAGCGACCATTTTTTTAATATTTTCGAAGACAGTAAATCAGGTAATATTTTTATTAATAAACAAAAGATCGTGACTTTAGATAATGGCAATCTATCATCATTGACGTCAGCAGCAGCATCGAGACGGCAAAATATTTCTTTTTAAATAGGCATCGCTCATACCTAAAATAAATCAAGAAAAGCCACACGAATCAAACATAATCAGTTTTAAAATAAGGAAGTTCAATGCACGTACAAACTGTTATTAACATTTTTTTCAATTATCTGTGGTTCGTCGAATTCTGTGTTCAGATATTGACCGAGAGCGTACCTTTTTGGGCTGTGACAACAATGACATTACTTATACTGTCTCGGCCTATTTACTATTCTTTCATTTTTTCCTCTCACCTTAAACGCCATTTTGCTTCTGTGCGCGCCCGATCGCCACCGGAAACAAGAAGCACAGTAAACTATGTAACGTCTGGTTAGAGATCTCCCACTGTTTACTGCATTAACAATGTTGAACCGTTTTTGACATTCACTGATCAGCTTGATGTGCTTAATTTAGATTATACTTAGTACATTCAATTCGATTAATATTGCGAAATATATGATTAAATTATTTTTAAACACGTGTATTATACATGTATTAATATTTCCGAGCCTTAATGGACGAAAACTGAATTTAATATGTGTTAATTCTCTATTGATTTTTAAATTTCTTTTCATTAAACTGAAGACACTATGAAGGGTTGATTCTTCATTTCACAAAGACATTGCCAAATTCTATTATGAAACCATATGGTATGACAAAGGGGAGCCTACAGTATATCATAAAAGGATTCATTACTTGGTAACAACAGCATGATTTATTCATATAGAACCAATTATAAAATCATTCATCAATAATCATTGTCTTCAATAACTTTAGGTAGTTATATGAATCATTGATGGGGCTATTATGTATAATGATTTTTGTCGTAATCTGTGACACTATTATCATATAGCAACAGAATGGGACATGAAATGACCAACAAATGTACCGTCCCAAAATAGCCTTATGAGGAATCTTTTAGACTTTTGTTATATCTCATTCGATTGGAGTTTTACGTCATAGATAGAATGCACGAACCCGAACAAGCAAATGGAAAATCTTGAGAGACGGCACATGCTAGAATGAGTACCCGAAAATCTTGACAGAGGGCACTAGATAGAATCAGTAAATGAAAATCTTGACAGACGGCACAAGCTGGAATGGGTAGCTGAAAACCTTGACAGAGGGCACGAATCTGTAACTGAACATCTTGACATAAGTCATTGAACATTTCGATAAAAAATATTGTACTTCAGAAGTAATTAACGTTTTCCCGGCTCAATTTGTTCACTCAATATAATTTTTGCACAATAATAAGCTTAGATAGTACTGCGTGATATAAGAACATGTTAATAAATTGGATCAATTCTCTTTGAATAAAAACATCGATAATTCGTCCAATAAAAATGTAAAGTTATCAAATATGTCATATACATATATATATGTTTCTATGGAATGGGTTATTAGGTATACGTCGATATAAAAATGCTATTATTAATGAAATAAAGCAAATCGATGTCGATTACCATGTCCTGTGCTGTTTTAAACAATTGAATTTAGTCAACTGTGTATATTCGCATAGTTTTTTTCAACCAACATTATTATATCATAGAGATTATATCCAGCTAATTTTTTCACGTATGCAATTACAGATGTGGGATAATTGTCGAAATTTACACTGTTATCAGAAACGCGTCTATATACCGGAAGTGACGACTTTAGGAAAACTACATTTTTTTTTAAACAAATTATTATAATTATCGTTATATAAGTCTTAGTACCATTCCCTTGCCACAAGGGCAATCATTGACCTTTTTGAAATATTGCATACATTTAACTTCCATTGTCAGGAATCGCCACTTCTATGATAAATATAGCTCACATTCATTTCACCTATGATAGTTATTAAATGCTGTTAAGCAACCATTGTAAGGCACTTTGCTATCACAGGACTGATGTTGCCTGTAACTTGAAGTATACCAATAATAATTTTATAATGATTAGACGTTAGCAGATGGTTCATTTCCGTAATGTAACGTTTATCAGCTGTGATCAGGAAGTTCATGTAAACGCTGATTTCAGATCGGAGATATTCAACTCATCACATCTTAAAGTAAGGTTGTTCACATAGATAGGACCGAGGTACATGGATAATTTGTGACACTCTACTACTGGCTATTATTGCTGTTTGTATCCCTTTCAGATAAATTTAACAGAACGGAGAATTGATAACGATAACGATAATGAAAACGAATTCCATTAAAAAAAAACGAAGTTTGTTTTATCTAGATTTTCCAGTCTATTTTAACGATTAATCAGAAGAATCAAAATCAAATACAATTGTTGTCGAGATTTCTAAGGCTTGAAAATATTTACCGAAGTGCTTTTGTTGTCCAACGCATGATTATGCTCCTTATCTACCTCATAGAAAGAAAACTATTTCCGGTACAGTTCCGGGTCTTTGAATGTTAGAGTACAATTTGTGCAAATCACCGACATTAGGCAATTATTACAGAGGAATTGATTGAGACTTTTACCAAACAAACAATTAATGGAACGCTGCGGTTTTCAAAAACATATTATTATTGCGACCATCGTTTGACCATAATCTAACACCCGATTCACTGAGATATCATAGCGTTTTAGGGATTGAGCATATGCATAAAACTGCTGCAAATGATAAAGCTGAACAATTGGAATGGAAAAGGCTGTCAGAAGTGACGTATGTAGTTTTAAGAAACCCTGTTATGTATCATCCGCTTGTCAGGTTTCATGATGCCATTTAAAACCGACGGGTTTTATTACACTATTACATAATGCCTTAAGCTAGCTGCCACAGAAAACAGACTTAATAAGGCCTCGTGAATATTGCACTTTTTCTGTATAAAGGTATGGCTTCTGTTTCTTGTCAGATTGATATTAAAGAAACCACTGTCAGTCGCTTAGAACACAGGCATAAATGGACATACGTATGAGTTCCCCGACTGAACCCCAAATGAAAAATATATGTTTTGTTTCATTTGCTTAATAAACGTTAATTAAAATTGTTTCATCTTGGAAAACAAATGTCGAAATGACAGCCAAACAGCAATTGAGATTTTTCGTCTGATATGTATAATATCAGGTAATATTTGACACAGTTTCAGACTTTGTGTGATTATAATTATCTATTATGCTTACGTTGATAAAGAGTTAATTTGGCAAATTATTTCCCATATCTATTACACGTAGCTCAGTTTCATTTCCTGCTTCCACGCTTGTCCATGGCCACCAATCTTCACCTAATCAGTTAATATGGATAGTTATTGTTGAACCGAGGTTCACTAAATATTGTAAATAATAACTGTCGAGCTTAATTAGAAAGCAAAGGGATGAGTAAGTCTCCTTGTCAACAGAAATTAGCGAATGGCGAATATTGATGAATTGAAGACGCTAAAGGGTATCAGCGAACCATCATTTGTGTCGGATGCGAGTTTTAATCAAAATAACCATCAGAACTGAAGCTTTTGTCAATAGAAATTGAGATCGACTTCACGTGATTTTTCTTTGAACCCCAGCACATTGTAGTGTAAGAGAATACTAATATTGTTGGGAGTAAATAAAACATTCTATACAAATCAGATATTGAACTCAAGACGTCAAACTGTTGGAACAATTTGATTAAATTATGATGCTCTTCTATTATATTTCTGACACGAATTTTATTAGTTTTGGTTGTAGAACTCCAGTGGAACAAACAAATACACGGAATTAAATATAATTCAAGCAAGTTGTTGGTTAGTTAAATGCTATGCACAAGTACCACTTCAAACGCATGTTCATGCAGCCGAAAGTTTGCTTTTTTTTCTGTTGTAATGCAATGTATTTTTTTCTTTGGTCTATTGTAATGACTAATCAAATATTTTTCCGATACATTATACACTAACAGCTCATTAATGTTTAAATTATACCAAAATACCATTATAATGGTAGGGTTTATCTGCTAGGTGTGGAGTAGGTTTTTAATTTATAAATGTCTTCTTATCAAGAAAGAAGTAATGGAAGAGTTGATTTTTAGACGAACTTGCATGAATTGGTCATCACCAGCTATATCTCTAGATTCTTGCTTCACCAATTCTATCGCAGAGTCGGTTAGGTCTTTTGGTTCTCTACATGACGTTATGAGCCTGGTGTTGGTTCAAGTGTTGATCGTAGGTTTTTATCTCAGTAGGCGTTGGAAATTCCGATGTCCTTCAACTATCCATCTCCACTCAAACTCCAGACGATCCAGCTGTGGCTCCGTCAAATCCAGGAAAAGGTCAAGATTTA
The DNA here is from genome assembly GCA_030562195.1 of Nipponacmea schrenckii. Taxonomy (NCBI): domain Eukaryota; kingdom Metazoa; phylum Mollusca; class Gastropoda; family Lottiidae; genus Nipponacmea; species Nipponacmea schrenckii. The sequence goes on along the minus strand of CM060200.1, from coordinate 20,872,163 downwards.
AGGACATGAGTTATTACCCTTGTATAACATAATTGCCTCGTCCATGTGGTAGTTTTAGATCCAGTATTCTACCAAATTATGAAAACGACGTCAAATACTCTCGAGCGTGTGTATCACTTAGTAGACTGCTATATTCAATCGAGTCAGGACATAATTGAGAGCATAACTCGAAAACCATTCCATATTTAGAAACATATTCTATGACTTTAATCCATGTATTATGCCAATCTTCTACAGAATCCTTATAACTATGTCTACAGATTACAGCCAGCGAATTTCGAACTTTCTGAAAGCCATTAAAAATATTTATCTATATCTAGTTGATGACACAGAATAATAATCTTTTAAGTCATGTAATAGAATCATTATTTACTGTAATTTTCGAAATTGAAATGTCATCGATTCGTACTTAGTGAATGATTGAAGTTACATTTCATCCAATGGGATGCATGAAAATACTGCAACACATTTTGTTCCTTTTCCGGATTAGTGACAGGTGTAGGATCTATGTTTTTGGCACGGGTAACTTAATGAAACAAAAGTGAGTGAATGGAGTTTTACGTCATACTCTTCTGCATCCAATGGACTATTTAAGACGAGCAATGCCATGTAATGTGCAGTGCGGAAAATTGTACCTGGACAACGGCATTTGCCTACTCTTTTGAGATTTCTAACTGTCGAGATAAATTTAAGTTGCACAGTCATTACACAATCAGTATGACATTTGTCATACCGGGCCTCGGTGTCAGCTCATACGACCTGCTTCAATGAAAAGATGCAACCAAAGCATCTCGACAATTGCCTGAATTGAACCAGGGACTTTCGGGTTAACGAGCTAGCAATCCATTGTGTATCTTAAAGATACTTTTATCAGATTCTATTGATTTGCGCACAAAGTTAGCAATTCCTTGTAGTTCAAATTAACCGCAACCGATACTGAAACCCTTTCTAAACCTACCCATGTACGAAAATGTGGATGTTGAGTTGATACCAATGTGTTATCACATTTTCTTCTAATTGGTGCTGAAACAAACTTTGTTAAGGTCAATTGAGTCACCAGGATGACACATTGATGCACAAATCTATTATTTTACTGAGAATAATGACGAGACCGAAATCCTGGAATTTGAGTTGTTATTAATCCACACGATATAAATGTGTCCTGTCTAGTCTGGTATGGACATTGAGAAATAGTCAATACGATTCTCTACTAATTAGGTCAAATTGCACATCTCGTTGTACATTGATTGATGTGCTATACAGGTCTTAATACACGCAATTTATTCTTATCAATCCGTCGTTTATCAATAATGAATTATACATTGGTGTCTATGATTGGACGTCAAAAATGGTGGTTTTCTACAACGTCTGTCTGGTTGTAAAACGTTTCTGCTCTTAATTGGGGTAATATTGACTATGCAGTATGCAGTGTGTAATTGGATAAAGTATAGATTAATCCGTATTACATTTTAGGAAGGGAGAGATTGATTCTCCCAAATAAACAGGTCTAAGATGAAACATACATGTATACTTCAGTTAGAAATTGAATAAACGGTCTGGAATTAATGGATATGTTCTCTAACTTGCATGCTAAGTTTGAAACTTACTAGGATGTTCAAATGACGAACTTTTAAAGGTAAACGCATGTCCAAAGTAGTGCAATGGGACAGCCTATTTTTTGCTACCCATAATTTAAGAAACAGAATCTACAGGACGCGCTTTGATTAGTCGAAAATACCTTGACAACAAAAATGTGATGTATATATGAACAAGGCTTTTCCAGTAAATGTTAAGTGCATTCAACTTCGCTAAATCGATTAATGATATTGACTTGATTCTTAAACAAAATTATTTTCGAATAACAACATGCATTTAAATTCTGTTTTTTCTAGGAGAGAAAACAAAATAAAAAAGAACCAAATAATCCCTAGACAAGCTCACTGCATCAAGATCTGATCAAAGCAAGTTCCATAAAACATGAAAATTGTTTCAAGGTATAGAAACGCAAACAAGAAAGTTATAGAAATGCAAATATAACCAATAATAAAAATTGTTATTCATTGAACTAGAAACAAATGTGTAATTGGCACAATTCACTGATATTGATAATCGATAGCTTTCTGATCAAATTTATCGGAAATCGATAATGGTTATGGTTTAATCAGTGGCATCAGGAATGAGGGTAAAAACCTGAACATTTAACCTTCTGTCTAAAATGTCTATCTAAATATATCATTGAAGATCATGCGAGGATCCATTAAAGCCCATAAACTGTCTGTATATAAAATTGGCTGTAGCATATTTGAAGGTTTCCTCTGACCATAAAGATTCCGACAATCGCTTTTATAATGGCAATGTTTGGTCGTAGAAGTCAAAGCTAGTAATAGCCAAGTTTATCTTATAGATGTAAACTCTACTAAAATAATGATTCAATTCCCCTTCTATTTTGTGTTTTGTGATATTTTTCGTCATCATTGTGATCTATGTTTTCTATCAGATCCTAGACGATAGAAATAGAAAGAAAAAATTTGCACATTTGCAAGATTGGCTTAAATGGGGCAATATTAAGCCCATAGCTTGCTTCTTTCTTCGTGTTACCACAGCCTTCAAAAATTATGGGGGGGGGGGGGTGGTTTAGACACATGCATCACCATGTGGTTCATTCTTTCGTTGAAATTCTTAAAACTGATTTGGATCTTACTTAAATCCATTGTATTAGAGTGACATACCATTAGATACCAAATATACACTACAGATTTGACTGGACGAGAAGCTTGTCTATATGGTGATCCATCATGAAAGTGTACACAAAGAGTAAACTACTGAATGATATAATACAACTGATTAGATTGTACTCGATTCAATTCTCAGAAGAATAGGATTCCAATAGAAATTACATTACTATTTATTTTTATAATCAGTTTTTTTAATGAATGGAATGTAATAAAACATCGTGTATAATTACGGTCTATACATATCTGAAACAATATTGGCAAATATTTGTCAATACAAACAGATTTAGTTTAAATGAAAAAATACGCATGAGTATGTATGCGAAGTCGAAAGTGTGGAAGCAATTCGTGCTCTAGTCATTTAATTCCTCGGGCACGGGCGTAAAGGGTGGGTGAGAGGGTTGATATAATGCAGAACATATCAAATATTTCAATCAGCCATGAGAAAAGGCTGATATATGTGATTTTTGGTACTTAGATTATGGTTACTGATAGACTTCGGAATTTAGAATCTGAAGCTACGATTGGTATAGTGGGTTAAGCTTGGTTCACTGATTCAAAAATATGAATGGACTGCGGAACATAAGGCTAAAGTAAACGATTATTTTCCTAAAAGAAAGATTGTTTAATGATCTGAATATACCACTGTTACACTGTCTCAATATTTTACCCACGCATGAATTTAGGATATTTGTTTTTGATGTGAAAAATAACAGCTAAATAATCTAAGATTGAAAACGAAAGATTATTTAAGACAAGAAATCGATAGTTTTACCCTTGAGTTATTGTCCTTGTCTAGAAAACTGTCAAACTGGATTCCTGCCGAAATAACATAGCCTGATCAATCATGATAAAAATTGTTTTATTTGACTGTATCCCTCATTGTTTGAAACGCTAGCTTCCTCCGTCTTTAGAATTATAGATTGTAAAGATCAAAAGCATGGAAATCGAAATTTTACCCATTTCGTATTGTGCGGATCAAATAAAAACATTTTGTTCAGCTTTCATAATTATTAAAAAAAAATGCAAAAGTATGGTTGTACTGTAAATATTAGATTGAATTAAAGATGCTGTTTGCTGGCTTTTGGCAAAGAAATATATTTTCATGAAAACCCGAGGCAGTTACGCTGGGATACTTTACGGTGAAGAGGGGAAAAAGCCAATTATAGATGCCATAACAATTTCATTTTGCACATTGGATTAGTTGGATTCAACAGTTGTACACCTCTGACAGAAGTCACTTCAGTTCGATTGGTTAGTTCTCAAATTCTGACCTCAATCGATCGCTACGAAATCGGATATTCATAATTTACCCTTTTCTCACATTTTGAATTCTGTCTACACCAACATTTTCCAGCACACGAGGAACAGTGATGTATATAACTTCCGGTTGATTCAACGAATCAAAGCAGATAGCACATATCGAGCGTCTCCATAGAGGCGCTAACTTTAGTCATTCCTTTCAGGTAAAAAGGGTAAAATATTAGGTGCCCACACCCTCACAGGATTTAATCGTTGAAATGGTTTGTAACCCTTCTGAGCTATTTGTTAGTTGTATGAGCAAAATAATGTGTGTATAATAATTTTACACTCAATATGACACTCATAACATACACTTTTGACCTAGATCATAAATGAGTTTTATATACACTTCTAACCTAGCTTTGATAAGGTTGTGACATCAAATAATTTCATCTGAGTTTATGATACCATCAATCTATTAAAGACGTAATAAAAATTACAATGTACTAGATCATAGAAAGGAAGACTGAAAACTGGTGATAAGCCATTACACAGTGGAGCTTCTGTTATATTTCACATTGGTTTGGTCTTATGTGGATTCATCAGAAGCCAGCTAAATGGACTATTAAAGATCTCGTTTTCTCTAACAGGGTCTTTTTCTTGACATTGTACTTATTTTAATTAGTAATTTCTGAACAGTAATTGTGGTGAATTTATTTTTTGCTGGCGTTTCTTACAATTGTACTTATTTACTTAGTTTTACCTCAACGATAACCGTGGTCCAACCATTGTTCATGTTAGTTCAATTATTTATTTTAACGACTATTATAACTTATCAGCTGATGATTACACATTTTAGTCCTCAAAGATCTTCGCAATTAAAATTTTTGTGATTTTTGTGATTCTTATAAAGCTTTGGTAGACTTGACACAAAGAAGTATCTGAAAGTCTGAAAAGCCTTCGATATTCTGAAACCTAATTCAAGCAGAGGATGGTATTGGATTTCTTTACTGTTGAGCTTTAAACAGAAAAGTCAATCTGATTACAATATTGATATATGTAATTTCAAATACAATCGGTCTGTTGTCTTAAGGAATTATGTGTGTTATTAGCCATTGACTGGCTATTTGTCAGTTATCAATCGTACTGGGAGGAAGGTATTTGGTTTCACTAAGCTTGGTAAGCCAGACGATAACCATCATTGTGGTTTCTCTCAGTTTTTGTTCTTCCCGTTGCATGTCGCAGTTAACGACACGAATTCAGAACATATTCTTTATATTATTATTCACTGTTGGTATTTTATGTATCCTGAAATAACATCCATCTGCCTATTTATTTTAAAAAGAATTCTGAAAATTTGGCCAAAATTGCTAAGAGCTCATATTCGGTCCATGGTAGAAAATCTACATTAGCGGGCGATTGGTTTGAATCATATGGGTGGCTCGTTAAATATTTCGACTTAATCCCAGTTATTCGACTTCTGCGACAGTCTATTTAGAAGGTATCGATTGATTTATAAAGAGAATATGTATTGTTATATGATTCTGTCGATCTAAAGAAACTACGATCGCTTTCTGATTGTTATATTCACTTGTAAATGGCTCAATGTAAACACTTATTAAATGGAACAGACTTTTGTCTGCGACTCATATTGGCACTATTCCTGTTTTCCAGACAGATATTGTGTCTTTAACAAGATGTCTTCAGACATAATTAAATACAATGATTCGATTTGTATTCTGCCATTGTGATTACAGAATACATTAAATGAAACGAATTGCTTTTAATAAAATAAGATGAGAAATGGGAAAATTTAAATGGCCGATTGAAGCTGTATGCTTTGGTTCTAAGTATTCCTTTTAGCCTATTATTTCTCATTTAACCTTTATTCCTTTCATCCACATGATAGGTATGCCTTCCAAATCAACGCCCACAAACAACTAACAGAACATTATCACTAAAAATTAGTAGTACCAATATCACTAACACCGGGCACCATAAATGAATAGTTTATAATTGTCAAAGGATTTGCGTAAAGAATTGGAATTTTCTTATCTCTAGTCTATACTATTAAACGTATCCCCAGATGAAGCAAATCAGTCTTATCCAGGGGACGTCTGGGTACGATGTTTTTTTTGATGCATTTAGAAAAGTGTTCAAATAAGTCTTCAACTTTTCTATAAACCTTAGAATTTATACTTTTTTTCAAGACACACCATACAAACCGTGTATTGTTGCTCAACATTTCGAATTCTACTGGTATATCAAGTAAAACCCACTTCTGCTATCCAAGTGTTTGTTTTCTGTCTTCTGCTGAACCTGATGACGTCGTTATTTCCATCGAACTATTTGCCTCTCCAGAAATTGAAGAGTTCTTGACTATGGGAATTTTCCGTTAAGAATTGTTTGTCTATCTCAGTTTGATTTTAGAAAGGCTATCAAGAATTTTGAGTGATCGACTTTTTCAGTTAAATGAACTGCATTAAATTTCCTTTCACAAAATCATCCGAAAACCTTTACTTTAATATCCTCTGCAAAGTATTTGTCCCCGAGCCTTTATGTTGATACGCCGTAAACCCCAGGACTTTGTTCAGTTAAATGTGACGTCCATATATACAGATATTTTTATATACTCTTTATTTAAAACAGGATTATGAGAATCTTACTATGTTTCATGATATTTGGTAGATAAACTTCTAAACTGATTACTTTTTGAGGATGCTAACAGAAGAGATGCCCAGTAGCATGCATGTTTAACAAAATTTCTGTGTTCAGTTACCTTTTGAAAAAGATATCAGATTTATAGGGATAATACTTGTTTGAAACTTTAACTGCGTGATTAAAAACACACTGAAGTGTTCCGGTTTTACAAGAAAGCTAGACAGTCAAAGCTCCCGTTATGCAGACTTTCAGTTTCTTTTTTTTTTTACAGAAATGACTTCATGACTTATGTTTACAAAACAGCTGTTGTTGTTCTGATCTACGGTAAAGCTTTTAATGCCTCTGTTTTACAGAAACACCCTTTTTGCTTCTAAGGTGATTAATAATGCTTTTATCACCAACATATACTGAATTTCAAATACACCTGGAGTGTGTACAGCGCTTCTTATTCTTTCTCTAATTCAACCTCATTATAATGAAACCAATCACACTGTTATAACATATTCCATCCAACCATACAGCTCATTTACCTCTGGCTATCAAATTCAATTGCACAAAAATAGATTAAGACGTGTATTTTGATACATAAACCTTTTTATGCAATAGAATCAATTTGGCCCGAAGGTTATGTGAATCTATTTATTTCCTTGAAAACTCAGTAGAGAAACTTGAGACATCATTATAGTATTGTACAGAGAAACTTGAGCTATAGAATTAGTTTGTTTGAGCAGTGAGAAATCAGATATCAACATTTTGCTGCTGTTTGAACGATTTTTCTTTAGAAATCAAACTGTATACGCTTAAATCGATGATTCTTTTGGCAAAAAAAAAAAAAAGAAAATAAGAAACTCTCCGTTGATAATTTTAACGCTTCAGCTTTATAATGAGATTGTGTTAATGGTGTGAATTAAAGAATAGTTGTCCGTTATAAGAGCTAACTTGGAGGTATTGAATAAAAAATCCTTAAAGGTATATACTAGTAAATACTGCACAGACCATATTAAGTGGAAAAATCACTTAATATCATGAAAGCGAACTAAATCGTTGTTGTCATTTAACAATTCCTGGTATTGGTACAGTTTGGTCAGATATTTTTCTTTTTTTAAGTGCTTAACCCAGTTCTTGAAGGGCATACAGTAAGACTGATTGTATTTTAAAATAACTAAGTTTTATGAATTATTGGGAAATAATGTAAAATTGTTGTTTTGACAACAGGTGAGACCACTGATGAACAATTTTGAAACTTGCTGGTCAGCTCAAGAGATAGTGTATCTTTAACCTATCTTAATCTCTGTGTTATGTTTTCAAATCTCAAGGGAAAATTGTTCACAGTATAATGTAGTTTATAATAGCGTATTTAATTATTCATGATTTTATATAAAACATCTTTTTGACATTGGACCTCGAAGTTGAGAATCGAATAATAAGTTAATGCTGCTGTCCTATCAAAATGTCTCTAATTGCACATTGCTTGACATTACTGATCTTATTTATGAAATTCTCAAGTAAAGAAAAAGCATTAATTTTATCTCATGATATCGTAGCACATTCTAAATACTTCAAGTAGTTACAGTGGATCTTCTCTGAACAATTGCATCTTGTTTTTCATATTTCTGCAGATCTTTACAGTTGCCTTCCCTTAAGAAAGTAGAGGTGTTCTAATGACTTGGAAAAATACCAGATGGTCCCACATGTCATTAATTAACTCGTAATTGGGCTAATTATGACCGGAATTCCCACGGTAGGGTACTAACATAGGTATGTACGTCAAGTCTCAAATGTCGTTCAAATGTCGCTGATCTTTTTTTTGATCATCCAGTCTGTCAATTTGGTACATAAATCATGACGTAACCTGACGCTGTTGTTAACCCGACCAGAACTGAAAATTTATCAACAACCAAACCAAACCAACAGCACAGAACCATCTAATCTGAACCAATCCAACCACCAACTACTACGAATCTCAACAACTACCTAGTTTGCGATATCAGCAATTGCTGGAAGCGAACGTTAACTCGCCATTTACCTACCTACCTACCTGACGCTGTTGTTATTGCCCACATCCCTTAATTTTTTCCACAACAACAATGGCATTTTGGTATTCCATTTATTATCTTTAGCAAAAGGCAATAAAACGTTTAAATATCATTTTGTAAAAACATTCTGAATTAATTTAAATAAGTTTTAACTCACTAATAATAAAATACAAAATCAATTTTTAGACGCCTTTATTCATATGACGTGATTTGGTCACGTGAACAAACATGGAGTCTAAATTTAGCGTTTCAAAGCAAATCAGAGTCAAATGGATTCCACAAGCATCTCTACGTCCACATAGGTCTGTTGAACTTGAGAATGCATGGATTATTCATTAGAGACCCAAATTAATCAATTACTAAGCTTACTTTGGATCTTAATGAGGCAACCCATCTTTAAAACCGTTTCTAGCAGCATGTAAAAAAACAAGATGAATTCCAACTTCAGATGACATTGCGTATGAACATCACAATCCATTATTCATATATGCGTAATGATGCAGTTAGTATGATTGAGTGTGAGTAGTAATCAGAATTGTTAAGTAATTGCACATGATTGACAAGCCTCTAAACTTTCCTTCCAAACAACCACTTCACAACTTGACCTTCCAATCACACATTATGGTGTTCGACAATCTCCGTCCTAAAGTGCAATTGAAGCTGATATATGAATATTTGATGGAAATTAATGGAATAGTTTTATTACTGAATTGTGTTAAATGAACTTAACATTGTTTGCCACTGAAAGCAATCTGTGATTTTTCAAATATTTTTCGATATAATTTAGCGGGTAATTTTTTCCAACTATTAGTTAAAAGTACAGTTTGTCCATCTCTTTGACCTTAGTCTCCTTAGTAATAGTGTTCACAGATTGCCGCCTGAATTTGAGTCTTTAAATCGTTATGTCATTGTGTCTAGAATTATCCGCATTTGGAAGTTCGTCATTCCTGAGACTCTGCATTATTTAGAAAAGAAAAATTGAATTATTAGTTAAAGGGAAGTTTTGAACGAATTATGCGATTTTTGTGCAATCAGTAATGTTTTAATGTGTACTATATAAAGCTTCACCTTAAAAAGTACGAGCAACGATATTCTTACACTACTGTGGAAAATTCGGTTGCACCAGAACAAACATCGGTGCATCCCCATATGTAAATGTGGAATACATATGAAATATGACCAAAATGGAACAGATTCTAATGGAGCACCAATTGACCTACCATCCATCTGAAAGGACAATTACCTCGTTTATCATAGTCCAATCTAGCCGTATTGTTTTCACGAAACATATCGGTTTGTCAGAATAGTGACAAGATATGTATAAGACAAACGTGTTAAATGGTTTGGGTTTAGAATTAGAAATACGACTCGGAAGGATATAGAACAGTTAACAGTCTAAACAGGAAATGGGTCGGAGACAGTATTCCTACCCATTACGGTATAATCAGGACGATTAAGTTGTAGTTATTCTAATGAATGTCCGACACGAGTGTCGATTTACTATTCAAAGCATTAAGGAGAAATGTTCAAATCTTAGCATCAAAGTGAAGATTATTACAATAAACATTTCTTATGTATCAAAAGTTATGAATATTCGGTGTCACTTAATATCTCTAGATACTTTCAAGGCGTTTCTGAACACTTGGTCGTACCACCTTAGTTCAATACATAAAGATAAGTACACTGTTCGGTTTCTAAAAGTATAATACAATAAAATTGCCATGTTTAAATAAAGGGTGCAATTTTCAAACACCCTCGGCAAAACTCAATCGATATTTGAGAAGCGGTTACCTGAATAAGAACATGATTCTATAGATGACCACTGAACTAGAGCTACATTTAAAAGATTTCTCTGGCGTATGATACTGAATGGAAACCTATATATGAGAACAAGCAGGGCAATCAAAGAGGCATTAAGAAGAACAACTATATTAGGAAAAGGATCCGATCAATAACCTGCAGACAAATGACTAAATATAAATCTACAGTTTCCTAATATAAAACATATTATATACACACTACAGACAATTCAATAATAATATCTCTTCATTTCAACCAATCAACACGACACACATTCATTCATCAACTCTCTTGAAATCATTGCCTTGTACAGCTCTTGAGATAAAAAATTCTCGTCGAACACGGAAGTCAGACTTTGAAAAGATCTTGATGCAGGTTGATTGTTATAATTTGAAGAAAATCCACCACAAAGATTCTCTCGTTATCATAGAACATCGGAAGATCATTGTAAGATTCTATGAATTGTTAAGTGGTTAAATTAAACATGGAAATAAGACGAAAATGAACCGGTGGTTGGTCTTACTCTTTATTTGGATTCTTTCAGCATCATTTATACACATAAACACATTCTGTCTTAGAATCTTTTCATAATTATGTTGGTAGTACGACTTGGCAGTGACAATAGTGAGTATCATTTTCAGTGACCCAACTGGACTATTTGAACTAATCAACGGGTCCCAAACATAAGGGGGCCTTCATCCTAGAAAATAATAACAAAATGAACAAAATAAATGTAAATGAAATAGAATTATATGCAAATTGGAATTGACCGATTTCTCGGGGAGTGACCCCAACCAACGACCATGAAATCCTACTCATCTAGTTGAGCCACCTAAACAGTCACGGGAACGATACGGATGACATACCTTTCAAGCAGCGAACATATTACATATATTACAAAGTTGTTTACTGTTCTATTGACATGATTTGCTTTAATAACTAAAATACTGAAAGAAAATAAGGCAGTGTGCTTGATTCATCAAAAAAAACAAACGAAAATCATGTTTCTTTGTAACCTTGATCCGTCAGGTCAGCTATTTGATGGACATAAATCTAGATAATATGCTTATCAGCATCTTCCCTATAAGAAAACATCCAGAATTTACAATATACATAAGTATATAAAGTTTAAAAGAGTTGATAAACGCTGCAGACTATATCAGTCCGACAGACGGACAGGATCGACAACAATATACATGTACGTACAGATTTTCATGTGGGTCTTTAAAAAATGCCAAATACAAAGCGTGACTGGAAAATGTGTCGAAGTTGATTGTTTTCTCGAGAATTTTCAGCTTTATGTGGAATATCTAAGACAAAGTCATTTTATATCAATTAACCGATTGATGAATTGCCTGTTCTATGCTATTTGTGTTTTTCCTGTTACAATATTTATTCAATTATTTCATTACAGAGCGTCTGGAAAACATCCAACTAGGTATCAATTTCAACAAAAATATAGCAGTAGAGTTTGTTATAAGAAAATTAACTAGAAATTATTCGCCTAAGAATGTTACATATTTCCAAAAGAAAATTCGCAAGATAATCGTAGCTGAAGAATATTACATATTTTCAAAAGAAAATTCGCCAGATAATCTTAGCTGAAGAAAGGGTACATATTTTCAAAAGAAAATTCGCTAGATAATCGTAGCTGAAGAATGGTACATATTTTCAAAAGAAAATTCGCTAGATAATTTTAGCTGAAGAATGTTACATATTTTTAAAAGAAAATTCGCTAGATAAATCTTAGCTGAAGAATGTTACATATTTTCAAAAGAAAATTTGCTAGATAATCTTAGCTGAAGAATGTTACATATTTTTAAAAGAAAATTCGCTAGATAATCTTGGCTGAAGAATGTTACATATTTTCAAAAGAAAATTTGCTAGATAATCTTAGAGGAAGAATGTTACATATTTTCAAATGAAAATTCGCAAGATAAATCTTAGCTGAAGAATGTTACAATTTTTAAATCTCCCTGCAATATGCATTCAAAGCATTAATTGAATATAACCAACTGTTACTGTAATCTTAATGGTTGCAGATTTCTTTATAAATTAGAGTGTACTTTTCTGCTCTTGACTAGGACACTAAAGACGCAAGATACAAGAATAAAAATTTTGTCATGAAGTAGATAGCATTTGCGTATTCTATTCCGATTTCGAATTGTCAAGGTATCATCAGTGGTAAATAGGTCTCGCCCTTGTTCAATATAATTGTGACGCATATAAATGCTATACTAAAAACACGACGAGCAAAGAGTGTAGCATAATATTCAATTCTGGGTATCTTCCAATAAAAAATCCTGTCTGTACACCACAATTTGATAAAATTTGGACAAATATCTGCTGATATATCTAGACCTAACTTGACACCATAGAGATGCTAATATGTCTAGGAAAGAAGATTTGATGATATCTGTGACTTTCCAGTCGGTCAAATCAATTCATTATTCTATATATACCAAAGCATAATGCTGTGTTGTAGGTCTCTTGAATATACACCAGTGTCTAATAAGAGGTGGTCACATAGCTCTAAGTTCATTGCATTTTACGATGATGAGACTCGATGTCATAGTTATGGGCGACTTAGTTTTTTTTATGGGAATCCTCCGATCATAGTCGAAATTCTGTCTATTAATCTACGAGCAAACACATGGTTGTTGAGCGATGACGCACAGTCTACAAACGTTTGCAGACACATTCAAAGACTTCTCAGTAACGAAGAAAATCCAACAGTAATTGAAGGTAGACGTGAACAAACGCCCAATACATGTTGAAGCATTTAGAAGGGGTTTTAGACGTTTATTTCCGAGACATGACTTGTCATGAATAAAGTCAGAGAGATGCGACTGGTTTGTGTCAGAAATTGGTGAGATTACGTCAATAGAATAAATAGTCTAGGGTCAATAATCACTTCTTATCGGCTCTCTATGTTACTATAATCTTAGTTTTAATTGTTCGTCGTCTACCACAGACTTCTATCGTAGAATAATTGTTATGTCAGTAAATCACATTCTTATCGCGATATTTATTTATTTTCAAAATGGAAATTAAAAATTTTATTTATAGAGTAATAATAAAAAGTTAAATATATATCAAAATGCATAGAAGGGTTGGTTATGGCATCAACTGGCTTGCTCCTTGGTTCTGACAATTATACAGGAGAATTATTTTGCAAACATTGCCACAAATGTCCATATGTTTTGTTGTGGGGAAAGGAGGGTTGCCACAATGGTTCTGTGAAGTGAATTTCAACTACATGGTTTTTGAAAACTGATTGCCATGTATTTGTGTTGGGGCATCTTTAATTCAAGACTTGAAATCTGCATTAAAGCTTTTCATATCTTCCTACAGACTACCTTATCGAAGTAATTCATTTCAATTCGTTAATTTTAACACCATGTAAAACTAATACATCTTAATCAAGCGCCTGTCAAAATAATCCCAAATGAAATGCAGATATTAAATAGCTAAAAAAAAAAAAAAATACCTGATTTATTTCGGCAGTCTATCGCACTAATTAGTACATGTAGACTAATTAGTAAAACTGGTGCTGTGGTTATTTTTTAGATAGTCTGTAGACCATAAACTTAATAGAGTAGCTCTTTTAATTCCTTGGAGTGAATAGACTACTTGTTGTGCAAATAGACTTTTTAAAATAGATTCCTTGTGGTGAAATATACTTCTTTTGGTTAAATTGACTTCTTTGGTAGATCATCAAATTGTTTTCATCACTTCCGGTGTTGGTGTGAAAACTTCCAAAAAGCTTAAGTTATGAGGCAAGGTATTATATACTTGGTTTATCTACCAGATACCTTAGGATTTTTTTTATTTCTGCACAAATTGTGTGCTTAAAAGTATCACATTTAAAAGCTAAGAGTATAAAAATGTTCAAAATCCACGGTTTGTGGTCTGGTGGCAACGCTCGGAGCTGTTCAAAGTTCTAATCTGAATTGTTAATGCCATCTGATTCTTTATTATAAATGGCATAAATGTAAAGTTTCTCGGACTACTTCTTATCTTGCGAAGATTATTGATGATTCAATATTAATATAAAAACATTAATATCCAGTGCTGCCAAAATTCTTCATATTTGCATGAAAAGTTTTTTTTTATGTAATTCACACATCAACTAAAATACTTTGATCTTCAACAGTTTATTATCAACTTAGATAAAATCGTCTTTTCGTATGTACAACATAAAACAGTTAAAAGATATTTTCTTTGCGAGGGCGTTGCTCACATTCTTAAAAGCGATTTCTGAAAGTCCCTCATTAAAGGCAGAGGTAGATCCACAGTTCCACAACTCTAAAGAGTAGCTTAAAGCGTTGTCCTGGCACAATTTCTCTCATTGCAAACTGCATGGACGTAAACTCATTTGATTTGATTGTGAATAAGATATGTTAATCTTCGGATTAAAAAAAGGTCCAAACAATTCTGATAAAGGCTACCCGTAACCAGAAGTAATAATATAAGAATAACTTTATTTCAAGAATTCTCGTTAGGGGACATAGAAGAAAGAATTAAAAATCGTTGGTTATCAAGTACATGAATTATACATATAACATAGCAAACGACGTTATCAAGACAGTCATTACAAATTTCACAGTACAATGTATTATCAATAATGTGTACAATAGTAAACCAGTATGTGTACATTTTATCAATTTTTTTTAACAATATCTACAAATGTAAGTAGTTTCTGAAGTTTCAAAGACTTGCATCGTGAATGTTGGTCAGTTAAATAGCAAATATTTATCTCAGTAAAAAAATTTGCGATTATTCTTCACGTATTAGCTAATTTAAAATCACAAATTACATGTGAAAGAAAGTTGTTTCGTTTTTCCATACACACGTCGAAATATCATAGTTTTCACACAAGCCTTCATCGTGAGCTCGTAATTTAAACTATTAAGACACAGTCGGACACATTAAAAAATGTCGGAGCCTGTCGAGAACTATTTACTTCTTACTTCATAAGTTAACTGAACTTTCCAAAACGGATACAGTTAACAATGTAGGTCTATATTTGACATTCCTTCATTGTGGTCAAATCTTCTAAGCATTAACCAAGATGTGGTTACGAAGACGTTATCGTAACTGGAAATAAAAAAAAAACGTTGATTGAACGAATTAAATTGCATATTTCATTATTCCTTTTCTATAGAAAGGAGTTTGAGAGACAGCATTTGATACATTTTCATTCCAATGGACTAGTTCTGTCTCCAGAGGATCATCAAATTTCACGTCATTGGCATATTAAGTAATTTATGGCATTATGGAAGACGAAATGGGTCGTTATTCTTGTAAGTGAGTTAGCACTTTAACAGATTGTTTTAAGTCGACAGCACGCAAGAGTTAACCGATATGTATCACCACATTGAAGAAAGCTATAAACAACAATAAACTTAGTCGATATTATTAGCTTTATAAACGTACTTTTTCTGCAGGCCATTTGCACCTTTCAAGCTTTTTGAGATTTATCGTGGTCATAACTTTGTTTTGTCAATAAACTGTTAACAAAATGTCGAATGATTTCAAGAATATTGCATTAGACAGCAATAAAATTAAGTGTTCATGTGAGTATGTTAACACAAGTTTTTCACTCTATATTTATGTATTGACAGTTTTCATTAACTTGAAGGCAAATCCCATCAGAATTCTTCATTTATAAAATGAATCGAATTGACTCCTAATTTTCAAAGGTGAAGAAATATTGTGTTAACTTTTTTTCCATATTTCTAATATAAAATGCAAAAGAAATTTTTGTACTGTAAAATAAGTGGCCATGAATTCAAAGAAGACTTAAATATCTGGGCTATTTATAGTTCTTAACCAGTGCCATTGTTGTACTCCTCTAATTGAAAATCAATATAGAAATATTATAACATTAACTGAATAATGTTGCTACTCATATGGACCTAGTGTAATCGTCAGTCAACTGGATTATTCAATTCAATATTGGGTCAATTTTAGACCAACCACTAGTATCCCTTTTCAACCCATTGATATAATTATTATAACAAATACTTAAAACGATACACCAAGCAATAAAACAACAATTCGTCATTCGTCATGAAATATACGTCAAATAACACACAAGTAAAACATGAAAAATACACCAAGCACATCAAGCAAAACATCAAGCAATAAACATCAAACAGCATATTAAGTACAATAAACAGCAAACAAAACATAAAGCAATATACGTCAAACAATACTCCAAGTAATACATCAAACAATATATTAGATTTTTTCTGGACTAACTAGGGTAATGAACAAACCTATTCTGATTAATGAATTAATGGATTTATCAGGATAACGATCTGTCCATAATTCATATGTCTTAAATTGTTTACCGAAGAACCATTTTGAACTTGATCATTGGAATTCAATATTGTTTCATTGCTTTTCTCTAGTTCATTAGTTCATATTTGATGATAATACATTTTAGTTATCATTTAAAATTCAATGTTTATCAAATACTCTTCAACGATTGTGGAGGTTCACATCAGTGCCTAATGTGTATCATTGACAGTATGATAGTAAATGGAAAACAATAATTTTTAAATACCAATATTTTGTATTTTCGTACTGAAGTAAGATATCGACCTAACAGCCCTTCGGGAAGTAATACATCTTTCTTTTGTACACATAGTATACGAATATACAAACATAAAATATCATTATGTTTATGTTCAAAGAATACTACGATTGTCTGTTATTGTTTTGTTCTGTTGTAAAGTTTGATGCATGACTAATGGTTGTGGTGTGCCATCAAACTTCGCCCTCAATATCAATATACAATGTCATTAACTGATATTTGCGTTTGGTGAGCTTTTTTCTTGGCTGGTAATTATACCTGTAGTTACACCGGCAACTCTTGTACAACTAACCTGACAAAGCTGGTTAGTCTGGCTAGTCCGAGGAACCACGAGGGCTACATTTGTTGAGTTACCGGTGTCTTACTTGATTGTGATAACTTTATGGCATAATCGTAACTTCTTTTGATATAGTTCTTTAAAACTTGTTATTAATAAGTATCCTTTTTTAGGGTTGCCAGATTTGCTGGGTTATAACATCAGATCTTTTTTTATAGATCGAATGCATATTCCAAACTTTAGCCCGAATAGAAATATTCCTTGAACGTTCCTAAATATGCTATATAATGACCATATTTTTAGTATTTGCTGACATCTTATCTCATGCTTCCGACGCGTGCTTTGGATATAAAATTCTTATTAAGATAGCATATTTGGAAACGAGGATTATATTGTCAATATTGGGAGGCGTAAAATTAAAAAAAAACACCAACTTATTTAAAAGGGAAATCAGATCTGATTTGTTGAAGTTGAAGAATTAAACCGTGATTGACGTCAAATGGGTTATTGCCATTTATATCCTATGCATAGATTACGTGTACTTTCCTGCAAATATTGAGATTTACATTGATGTAGTTCTTAGGGAATTGAATGGAAACGGAAGCCACGTGTGCTGCAGATTGAACACGTTAAATATCCCTGAATATGAATAAATTAAAAATTATAAGCCATTTTCACACTGATGTTTGTTTTTATAAGCTTAGAGGTAGAAAACTCATTAAGAACGTAAAACTGTTTTAATTTCATTTTGGTGAACACAATTAGTGCATTTCATTGCCTTTCTTTACAGTCTATTGGTCTTAAATGTCAATCTGAAATCATACAACCTCGATTGAATTGATCACTATTGATACTATTATAATAAGTCGATATTAAATGAGCATTATCAGATATAACTGATCAACTGATAATAATTGCATATCATTTAGCTCAAGTTATCTTAGGCGGATCTAAGTAGAGTCATAGACACAGGGCCGTATTAAAAAACAAGTCGTATTCATCCTTTCTTCAAAGTATAAGATGAATGGGCGCCTGCTCGAGGTGACATAAAGATGTGAGAATATACTCCGCAGCGCGCTGTGGGTTGAAATTTCACTTTTTATCACTTTTAAACTACACTATATGCAGTATAAGTATACAAAGTGTTTAGTCTTATAAAATTTTTATTTTTTTTTAATCCCAATTATATTTTCATTATTGCTTCAATAATGTTTTATTGATTACAAACATAATATCCGGTTTACAACAATAAGAGTATGTTATATTTAAAGTAGTATTACCAATACGAAAGTGTATAATGGTGTTTAAATGTATTAACAGAATGTGGCTGATGTTTAAAAGCAAAATGGATTTTTGCATCAAAAAAGCTTAAACAAAATTGTTGGTTTGTGCAAAGAAATAATTGCTTTATAATTTGATACGCACAATATCCAATTCATCATTATGAAATACAAATAAACCAGTTGAGCTCCCACGGTTATACACTTCAAATAAAAAAGCCACGTGTAGTGAGGTTGGACATCCAGGACTGTTTTGTCATGATAGTGAGTTGGGTCTTGATAAAAGTACTCAGAAGTTCTATTTCTATATAAGGTCTTTTCTATATTGCGGAATTTCTAGAAAAAGTCCAAACGCGGACAAGTCTGAACACACATGGACTTGAAGACTCAAATTTTACGGTGAACTTTGAGCTTTTTACTGATTTGATCAGTAAGTTAAGTTCTCGTATCTGAAATATGAAATATAGACCTCGATTGGTCAAACGGATGACTAACTAGTCCCTTTAACGATCTATTCATCTTATACGCTAGTCGATATAAGATAGTCGATCTTAGTTTCTTTAATGTAACATACTAATCCCCACAAATCCACTTAATAACATGCAAAATGTCAAATACGCTATATGGATACTTTATATTAACACAAATATTCTCGATAAATAATTTCTCACCGAGACCTATATAAAAGTATGATTTGTTTTGACACGAAAAACACAACACAGATAATAGTCTGAAAAATAACAGATACAATATGAAGATACAAGAACGTGTCAACAATTTGTGCACGATTATTTTAATTATAAATCCAGCTAATAGCTTGATAAACAATATTAATGTATTATCAGTAATGGCACGATTCATTAAAAAATATAAATCCATGTTGATCGTGATAAGTTGTGAATAGTCTTATTATTATTTTTGTTAGATAGACGCATTGTCAAGATCAGATGTCTAAAAATAAACTATATTAAACATGAAATACATAAGAGGCCCAAATGTAATCGAGTGATAATAATACCGAAGAAACATTGCTAAACCAACAATTGATTAGTTAGAGACAATGGCTATTGTTCTATACAATAGATGGAATCAAGAACAATCATTGGAATGCTTACGAGTTTGTCAACTGTGAGCAACGTCTATTTTAGACCAGACACTCGGCATAGAAAATCAGGGAAACAATTTGGTGGAATATTTTTACAGATGGGTTTGTTGTTCACCACGTCTGAAATGTTTACATATGTTCATAATATATTATTTTATATCATAGTCCATATTTTAATGTGTCGAAACGTTTCTCCTGATGATTATCGTGTAAATTGTTGAAATGTTGTTTAAAATAAAACCTAGAATTGGTAGCGATAAAACATGTTCTCTCTTTAATATTTTGAATATCATAAATTTGAAATTTATTCCTAATTTTGCTAAGAATCACATACAAAATTATCAAGTACCCTTTATCTCTCGAATCATCAACGTCCACGGGTATTTGGTTATTTCTGTGGGAGTGGTGCCGGTACAACAGTTGTTGCAATGGGGCTATATCGACCTCAGTGACGAACAATTTAAATGAATTTGAGAAAGCTCAACTGCGTTCCAGGGAACATCTCACCCATGAAACTCATACTTGCACATATTATATCATAGTAAACGATCATATTATTCATTTATTAAATTTACATAGAAAACAGATTTCCAGATGGAACAACTGCCTAAGTAAAAATGTTGTTAGCTTTATTAATGTTATTAAATGAGAATATTACAAGGCGAGGATAGAATGTTGATATAAAACACATGTTCAAATAGAATAACATCAAAACTACGCCTTGATTTTAATCTCTTTACAACATCATTATCGAGATTTTTATCTTCAAAACAGATACTGTTTCAATCAAAATTGAAACCTGTTCATAATCAAATACTTGATGTAAAGCTGAGATGCATGCACACACTTAACGGGTCAGTAACAATTACCTTACAAAATGGCAATTCTGCAAAGGAATAAACCGGAAATATGGCTGGTACGGCTTTATGCATTGCCAATGGCATAAAACGTTAATTCCAAAATATTTCAATTAAATGCTACTGGATTATTCATATACGTGTAAGTGAATAATTACTCTTTATTACGAATATCAAACATATACGGTTATTGCTTTATTTCTTGTTGCGATAATGATTTTAAAGTTTAGTCAGGTATTAACTGTTATCAAATTATCCTTTAAATTCCATGGCAACTAACTTAGGTTATGCCAACCAATTCCTGAAGAGTCTGCAGAACGTTCAAGTCAAAGTACACCGTACTCGGTAGCTTTTATTATGACTTCAATAATGGACGTATGAGAGGTTCAAATTGTTGAGAATGCTAATAATGCTAATAATACATATATTTATATATATAGCAATTGAAGAAAGCGTGGCATATTTTTCCATCACGGGCCTGATGTAGTTGTCTTTATATAAAGTAAATGCAATTGTGCTAGGCCATTTTCCCCTATGGATGTCCTACTACAAAGCCCTTTATCAATGGTCGAACAGCACAATAACAGAAAAAAAACCTTTATGGGGGTTTCAGATTCGATGATTCATGGGTATGTTCGTCGTGCATTCAATCAACTGCGCAACCATTCCTTTCCAACGTGCTGAACATCAGGTGAAAACACTCTATAATGAGTTTGAAATTGAATTATAATCTGATATACCTGCTATCTACCCTTCAAAAGTTAAATAATATTTCCTCTATTATGCCAAGTTATCTTGATTTACATATATATATACCGTACTTCCCGTGAGCAAGTTCAGGAATTGCCATAAAGCCATTATGGTGATAACAGGTTGAGAGTATACTTTTGTATAAATGTATAATTATAGAATTTCATTCCTATAGTGCTTAGTAATATAATTTATTAAAAAATATATATAAGCAGCCCATCCGTTATACAATATAAAATGCGGCATTATACTAGAGATGACTCGTTATAGTTGTCCAGTAAGCAACAAGTATCTTATAGTACAGCATTATAGTATAGCATTATAGTAAAGCGTTTTTTACTTGATAACGGTACCTGTATGTGTTTCGAAACGTAGTATGTAATAAACCTAGAAGTAGTATATCCATATATCATCTTTTTTAATGCTTATGCTCCTCCTTCTATATGTATCTGTATCCTATAGTATCTAAATTTTAAGTGTTCCTTAAAGGAAAAAAACACATCGCATCCGATATATTTTCTAAACTTTGTTTCTCACGCTTCCATCTTTACTCTCATTTGTAGTAAGAATTAAGACGTTTATGTCAATTATTTAATTTAATCAACTGATTTACATTTCAAAGCATATTTTCAATTCATATTGTATTTAACAAATGCCGCGTACAATTTCAAAGATCAAACATTCCCTATACAGGTTTTTTAGCACCTTAAATTCCGATTAGACAGTTAGCGGAGTGTGTGCAATCTTATTGAAAAGACGAATATATTTCTGTCGGTGTTAATCTATAATGATCAAAATTTAAATCCAATTGGCTCACACATTTTACAAAAAACGTTATATTTTCATTATGTTTCACTATTAATTATATTATCAAGGGTTCATTCGGACTAATCAATATTTCAGAATATACTCCGTGTATTGGAGAATCTCTTATAAAATCGATTTTTAAATTGAATTTGTTCAACAATTAAAAGGCTACACGAAAATATCAATTTAATTCAGTAAGTTGATTTGATACACGATACAAATTAAAGGTTTTGTCCCCACTTTCATAACCTTTAGATTGATTGTTAAGAGGTTTACTTAAAATGTTTGTGTTGCGGGGACACAAATAACATCAATTCTGTAAATAGGACATCTTTAGTACCTGCAATTCCACCGAAACTTTCTCTGATGACGTTATTATTTTAAAATTTAGCTATATCACTCCAAGCTTTTGAGATTAGTGACGTCATCAAACACTTAGTTTTAGTGAAATTTAAGGAACCACAGACGTTTGGAAGAAAATTTGAATGGTGCGAATTGATCTTATGAGTGTCCCTGATACACATATAGAATTTAGAAAACCCCCTTACAATCCCTGATTTCTCTCTATGAGGTGTCATATTCTTCTTTGACTTTTCAACTAAGTGTCTGTCACCCATGCATCTAGACGTTTTGTAAGAGAGATACGAAATCGCTTGACACTTTCTGAAATAACATTTCTTATTAAATAAGTAAGGTGACAAAAATCATGACGAATATCACTGATTCAGACCTAAGACATTTCCAGACTGAAGATATGAAGTATCAAACGTGTTATGTGTTGAAATCTGTAAACAATTATGGCTCACGAACTGTCTGGGATAACTTTGACTCCACTGAAAGAACCAACATTAGAGATTCCAATCATCTGGTTAATTTTAATAGAAAGTTTAAATCTATTTGGAAGGGCCTTTTTGTAACCAAGGATAGTATACAGCCTATATCTTTTCTATAGCAAGTGGATGGAGCGTTTATATTTTTCACTTGATGTCATTTGCTTGGTTTCGTCGAGAACTAATCCTGATGAAACTGAAAGTCAAACGCATAATACGAGAAGGATCAATGTCAGTGAATTCGATAACGACATTTATGCTCGTTGCATCAAAGGATGATATTGGAAGTGTTAAAAAACTAGTAATATATCATGATAATGATAACAGACTCTGAAACATCTTTCTAATCCTATTATGAGTCCCCTGGGATAAAAGAAATATTACAAAAAATTTAATTCACTTTAATTCTACTCCAACTGTATCATTTTCGCCCAATGATTTAAGTTTACACTTGATCTGAGAGAAGATAAATATAGATAAACAAACTTTACTTGAGATGATGAAATTCTCAAAAGATTTCATTCTGTTGCTTCAAGGAAAGTTTATTTGTCCAGTCCCATTCAGTATATCAATAAATTACCATTTATCTGCTTGATGTAAGCGAGAAAAATAATCTTGCCATTCGAATGCTATCAGATCTATATCTTTCTGTGATATGAATAACAATCGAGTGAAATTAAAGATATAAATTGCTTATCTCAAAGGGGAGTATTCCTTCCAGCTGTCAGTGACTCGATACATATATCAACTTCTTATGGTAAAATAGTTCAAGAAATCAATGTCATTTCCGTTCCATATACAATCTTAACCTCATTGATAGTCCGAGTTTCAATATTTGTCTGATCGATAGCCATCTTTCTTCATGATTTCTTGATCGATATTGATTAAATCAAAAGTCAGTAATTTATACTCTGTATTTTCTCGACACAATGGTATTTTGGAGTTCAATTACTATTGAAAGCTATTCGTAGTTCGGTTTTAGGAGGCAGCACAACACTTGGCACATTAATTGAACATTATTAACCTCCAGTGACAGTTATTCTATAGTTCTTGTGGGATTTCATATCTCTTAGAGCCTCAGCATATAAATCACAGGGAAGTATCCAGAGACATAATGCAGATGATTCTCTAGATTAGAGGAATTGAGTATTCTAGCTCACTAGTCACCATCAGAAGCTCCTTAAGCACGAGTTGCTACCCCTTTGAAGAAAGAAAATAGAAGAATTTGTTGGACCCTATTTATCTCCGTGTACAGCAAGATGTTTTCGTGAGGAGTTTTGTCTCATTTTTCGCTTAGTCGGAGCTTAATTTCGAAAAGTCACTCGCATGGCTATCTACCGCACTTGTCGGTATTTACTCGGTTTTTTTTTTCTTTCCTCATACCCACCCACACTCCGATCAAGTGTTAGGTGGATATACTGTTTAACATATATTAAGTATACACATATGCTCTTATCGAGAAATAAAAATATTTAAAAATCTGGCAAAGGCATATGTGAGGATCATCATCGTGTAACCATAATGTATAATACATAAAGAAAAAAAATAAGAAATTAGTTTAATTAATCAGTGTAAATATGTATTATTCTAAATTATTATATATAGTGTATTGCACAATTTATTAATGTAAATATGATGTACATATGTATATAAACATAATTTATGTATATAAATATATATAATTTATGTGTATGAATATATGTGTATAAATATAATTTATGTGTTTAAATATAATATTGCTATATATATAGAAGGTAAAAATAATGATATATAGATGTATGTATATATGAAGTGATATATAATATACGTAGATATAAAAATATATAAGAATTTTGAATTTAAAAATATAAGATAAGGCTGAGGTGAGAATGGTTTATAGTAGCAAAGGTGATATCTCCAACAATCGATACAATAGAGTATCAATTATATCACCGACAGGATTTGGTGCAGATCGATTTGTCCAGATAATATTGAAATAATGGAACATATGGGGGAACAGTTGGTGGTGAATCCCTGGCATGAAACAAATAAATTCATGCAACTGGACGGATTTTCTTAGGGTGTTTGACATGAAATGGCAGAAGCTATTCCGTAATGGTGACAAAAAGTCACACATCACGAAAAGATGTAACAACGTTTCAGGATGTTTGTGGCAAAACCCACACTTAGTATCAATCTCTTGTGAACTCCGTTTGGAAAGGAAGTGTCGAGTCGGAAGGGCAGAATGAATCAAGAGGAACAGGAATTCCTTTTCCCCCTGACTCAGACTCGACTTCCAGAGATTTTGGAACACGCAAGAGAATTTGATGTGTGGGTATTGCTGCTGCATGGTAGTGATATGGTCTTTTAGCTTTATAAGTTTTCCTTAAGTTACAGGCTATTGCAGTAATATTTGTTGGTGCCTGAAACGTTGTCACAGAATAGCTTCTGTCAATATCAAACCCCCTAATAGTAAGGCCCTCCAGTTAGAGGCGGTATTACATTTGATGCAGTAAGTCTAGGTCACTGGTCTTGAGAAATTAACAGAATCTTTTTAGCACGAGTTACACCCCTTATTTCTTTTTTATTTATTGTTTTTCCAAAAATTAGTCTTCCTCTGCCTAAGAAGAATAATGCTTCGTATTTTACCCTGAATTCCGCGACATTTTTGTCTTGTGTTTGAATTTATCAATTCCCTTGTTCAATAAAGTATATTTTTTTTAGCTTACACGAAGATGTTTATTAGCATATGAGACCACTATTTGTTAGTTTGGAAAATCTTGTCAATCACATAATATCTAGCAAATAATTTCTCTTTGTATCTTTGATGCGAAAAACCTCTTAAAATTAATTCGGTATTGACCAGTCTTTTATATTCAGTCGGTTCAATATTAACCAAACCTTAATATTAATACAGAATCCACCCCGGGATAGAAATCATGGTTCCATTGACTAGGCCTCGGACTAGTTTTTATCTTATAGACAGCACTTTTAGCTACGGACACAAACATTTCATTTAGATTATTAGCTCTAAGCAATATTACTTTAGACAGTTTCTAGGTAATGAATAGATATATTTCACCCTTTTATTAGGCTGAAAATTGGCGTAATTTTAATTCGTCTAATGCTCAACATATATAGCGAAACTGGATCGCACTTCAGGGCTCTAAACGTTTCACAACTGCTTACAATTTTTAACGAAGTATACCAAATAATTATGAATTTAAATACAGAGTCTGCCAAGAGAAGCACAGTGTGACACGATTCTCCACAATATGGCTATATATAACATTATCAGCTGCATCATATCTCAAAATAAAAGAAATACCTCGAGTGTAATGCGTCAAAAACAGAATTAAAAGTTTATGTGATGATATTTCGACAAGTAATTCGAAACAAACTATAATTTTGCTAAAATTTTCTAAAACGACATTGCAAATCATAAAAAAACTTCGTCTGATTGCCTTACTATACCAAAATGAAGTATTGTGGCATTACTGCATAAACAAAAACAAAAATAACTTTCATTATATTTTCTGCTGGCTCAGATAATTGGAACTTCTGGGATTCTGCACCATTTGTAAAATTGTCAGACACTGTAATCACTGGAAATGAAACTGCTTATTTATTTTACTGGTTATTTAGAATGGTATACTTTAGTTTGAAATATTCGGATTTGTCTAGAAAATTGGGGAATTGTATGAAAACGCCTTATCTTTCTGCACCCAGTGGGCTCATGAAACCAATTTCATTCTGCATAGGGTTTCATGAGCCCACTGGGTGCAGAAAGATAAGGCGTTCTCATACAATTCTCCAATTTTCTAGACAAATCCGACTATTTCAAACTAAAGTATACCATTCTAAATAAATTGGTCTAGTCCTTACGTGCATAGTCACAATGGTACTCATTTAATTGTTTCATCCGAACGACGTAACGCTTTTTCCTCTTCAGCCCCGGGATGAAAAATATAAATGTGTTATCTGTATCTTTCGAACCTGGGAGCTTTAGGCTAGCGAGCAAACATTTTACTAGTGAAGGTAACAATGAATTTCAATATTCAAAAAAGAGGTATGAAAACGTAACATGGCACGATTAAAGTCAGATAATTTCGGTCTATTTTATAACTGCCAATATCATTCAAGAATTAAGGCAAGATTTGTAGCATTGCATACCAATTGATTTTCTTAAAGTGGGAAATTAGAGGATTTTGAAATGTTTTTTAAGCGAGAATCAATGATTATATTTCAAAGAAAATGGATTAAATTCATTTCCTCTTAAAACACTAATTTTTCTCAAAGTCTGGTGCTTTTTCACTACTTTCACTTTCGGCTTTCAAATAACGACCCGAATCAAAACCTGAAATCCAAAACAACATATTGACGATACACTAGTAGCACGTCATGAACTCTTCATATGAGAAAGTATATCAATATTAAATTAAGAAGAAATGAATCGTGATATCAGGTGTCTAATAAAGTAAGCACACAAAGACAAAAAAGAAAAATATTATTCATCACATAAACTTTAATCAATTTTCACCTGAAGCTTGAGACATAATCGGATCAAATTTTAGTTATAGACTGGCTAATCATTGGACTTAGGGATACTCTTTTACGTGCTACACGAATTAATTTGCTCCAGGAAATTTTGTGAAGTAACACCGAAGTGGTGTTGCGGACAAAAATCGGTCCGACTCCAGTTTCAAAATAGTAAATACCAGATGTAATTATAGATTACAAGCAGAAAACAATGTTATTCAACCTAATCCTCTGTTCCCACTAAACGAAAGCTCAAAAAAGCTTTCTGATGAATAAGTTCCAGTATTAATGATCACATACAATTCAATCACAAAATAATCATTTGTAACTGAAATTATTACCGACGTATCAGTCCATCCGCTGATAAACTCTCTCTGAACACCTATCTGAACAGATACCTTACATAACATTATAACATTAGCACTGGAATTTTACAGACATCACATTTAAAACATTACTGCTGTGTAGAAGGGTGTGACGTTACATTAAAATTATTTTATCTTCTTCAATCTAATTTATTGTTTTTTTCTCATTACAGGTTCTGTTTTCAGATTATTACATTCCATTGAATATGCCAAATTATATGAAAGGTGTAGGGTTGGGTGATATGGTAGGGGCTTATAATATGCCTCAAACTGTGATAGTAATACAAGAATCCTATATTAATGATGGATTCCTGGATGGATTCCAATCCAGAAGACCAACAGATCAGATAGAACCAGTTTTATGGATACCATTTAGAGTCGACATGTCAGATAATGAGGTAGGTGATGTTTGATTAAGATTTATTTTCCTCGACAATTTGTTAGTTAGGGAATATATCAGAAAAGGGAATATGACTTGATTTGCACCAGTGCATATAATATTTTATGGACGACCTAAGTTATTGGATATGTTGATCTTCATTATCCAAGACGAAGTTTGAGGACAGCAGGTGTGAGGGTTGGACCAATCTTCTACACCAATACTTGCTGTTGTTAATGCACATGCCGCTTCAAGCTTTACTGACTTTTACTGTATTTCAGGCCATCACTTGAGTATCTTTAATCCTGATCCATATGACACATGCTCCATTGATTGAAAAATTATTGTTTAAATTGTTTTTCAGGTCGAATTACTTCTTACAGAATTGTCCATTACTGGCTGGAAGATTCTGGTACTTCATATGGATCCACAGTGGATGTTGCGTATCGTAGAAAAATCATTGGATATGAACCTATTTCGTGCTGGTTATGCATGGTTTCTTAGTGATATAACTTATTCAGATGAACCATCTCTTGTGGAAAAACTTCCTGAGGGTTTGCTAGCGTTAACGAATTATCATCTTTCGGGTTCGGACGGAATTTTATCTAATGTGTTACGGATGTTAACCAAGATGTGCCTTTGTGTTGATTATGTGCGATCGTATGGGATTAGTCCAGGGTTATTTGATTCCTATTTTAATCCGTCTTTTGTTGTTGATTCTCATACGTCTGTAAATAAAACTAGTTCATCGGCTGACTTGTACAGGTTAGTAATTGGTTTTCTTCATCTCGAAACGTTACACAGTTTTGTCGGAGAGACTGACATTTATAAGAAGAATGACATCTATTTTTTAGTATACTCTGAAGATTTATTCAGATTTTCCAGAAAATTTTCAGTCGTGTAAAATTCCTCTTATTTGCAGTCTGATGATGGTTGTTCTTTTGCGTAAATCAGTATTTATCAATGTGGTGGTTACGGAACTCAATTTCGATGACGGCTTGATGCACAAATTAAACAAACATAAAGTACATATCAATAGTTAAAAAATGTGTTTGTAGATCATTTGATAATAATGTAAGGTTCGTTTTACATCGAGCCAGACGTAATTCAAATATTTACCAAAAGTTAAACATATATGAAATTGGATATTCTTTCTTCTTTTCTTATGGAAGAGACGTGATATTTTAAATTTAAGATCTAATTTTTAAACATTGGATATTTTCAAAATAAATAAAATACGTCAAGAGAAGATTGGAAGTGGTAACGTAGGCAACAATATCTCTAAGGCACTCGGTGCCACATTTGAATTAATAAAGAAATAAAAGGATCGGTTCGGCGCCCAAAAAGTTGTGGTGTTGCCCTTTTGAAATCGAATACGATTACACGTATACCTGACTTTCAAGCTTTTGACAATCCAAATCCATGTAAAGAGACTGTAAAATTTTATGGCATACACGGGATTCCTTCTCGAAAGCACACATCGCATTATCAGAAATTAGTCTTGCCTTGTGAGAGTCTCGAATCGATTACCGACGACAATGCAACTCCTAACTTAACAGTTGGATAATTTTCCGAGCTAATTGTATTAAAGGAATTTTTATCACACAAAATACATTTGAACATTACATTAGTACGTTGACTTCGATGAGGCTTTTTGCATGACAGATATACTTAGCTTGATGAATAGCCCCAAGAGTGGAAGTATTTTTAGAAGACTGTAGGACGTTAAGCCAACCTAATGTTTGTCGTCTGACCCTTATATTAGATTCGGGTCAAGTGAGGAAACAATCCATTAAACAATCCATCTTTTCAAGTCATGTGTCAGCATTTTGATTTACTGCTTGAAAACTGAGCTGGTTTGGGTTAATGTCTTTGATAGATATCACGTTAATTAATAGAATCTTTAATGTATTAAAAGTACTTAATGACGATAAAACCTATTGGGGCTATTTGAACTATTAGTTAAATTAGTTTTCTCGTCGATTTGAAATCCTCGATGGTGTTTCTAGAAAGACTTGTTTGATTTACTTCGATGATTTCTAGAGATGTATTTTATTGAAAATTACTAGGTGTTTTTTCGTAGCGATAACCTAATTAGTCATTTCCGCTATCATTCAACTTCCGGTTAAATTGAAAATGTGTGAAATGTCTTTCTTAAAACATATCATAAAAATTGTCAAAACAGCCATATTTGCATGGTGAAGAATTTCAGCCCTTCGCCCTCTCTCCCTAGTGACAAAATCAACAATGTTTGAGGTTAAACGAATTCAGTAATAATATGTGCAAAGTTTGCAGGGATGTATAATAGCTGTACAGTCTTTCATATTTACCAATAACACGCCAAGACGATTATTCCACCAGCATATTCCTTAAATGGATCATTCAAGATAATTTAATAGTAAAACCAAAAGAGGCTGAAACCTCTCATTACTCAGATCTGAAACTTTTAATTTTGTTGTTTTAAATTTATTTATTTTCTGTTTCAGGTATTTAGTACATGCATCTGCTTGTTTCAATGAGACAGAACCGGAAGTAAACAGTACAGTGCTGGCCACTGGTGAAGCTTTTCGTTTGGTTAACCTTGTGGAGAAGAGGGGGCGCGGTAAACAATGGGAAGGTGTGGGATATATTACTATCGATGGAATCAGCAACCTAAAGACAGTTTTATGGCCGGGAAACACAATATTTGGTCCATCGTCAAACAACATGAAAACTTACCGCGTCGTGACCAAACCCGCCAAACCTTTTGTGTTCATTAGTGCAGCCGTAGATCATCCGGGTGACTGTCAATCGGAAATACCGTGTATTCAAGTGTCAAATAGTTCACAACCACATGTGGCGGCCATGATTGAAGATTTCCTTACTGCCAGAAGTTGTATGAATAGAGTTTATACTGTCCATTGCTGTAGCGGTTTGTCCATTGAACTGCTTTCTAAACTTTCAATTGATATTAAATTTGCCTTTGTTTTGTATTTTACTAATGATACGAACTATGGAGCCTTTGAAAATGACACGTGGACAGGTATGGTGGGTGATATTGTACACGGAGCAGCCGATATTATAGCAGGTGCTTTCAGTGTCACGTCATCACGTTTTGGAACAATATCCTATTCCGAGCCTTATTTTCAAAGTGACTATGCAATGGTGACGAGTGCGGATGGTCGCTCTACATCTATGTGGGCTTTCCTTAAACCATTTTCTTTTGAAGTGTGGATTTGTATATTACTAGGATCTATTGTTGCTGGCATAGCTACCTCTGTGTTAGAATGGCATAGCCCATTTGGATTAAATCCCAGGGGACGTAAAAGAGAAAAAAATTATGGATTGGGTTCAGGATTGCTGATGGTGTGTGTTTTGATTACGGGTCATACTGTGAATGTCAAGGCTCCAAAAAGTTGGCCTGGAAAGGTCATCCAGAACGTTTGGGCTGGGTTAGCTATATTTATCATGACAAGCTATACTGCTAATTTAGCAGCCTATTTAGCCGGACAATCAGCTGTGATCCTCATCTCAAGTATTTATGACTCTAAGGTTAGTATGAGAGAAATTGCACTGAAATATTTCGCAAGCGGAGTTAAAACAGGCTGTGAAACAAACTAGGTAGTTACATCTTGGACTCACATTGATTTACGCGCTATAGAACGATTCAGTGTTAGATTCTCACATGACGGAAAAATAATCAGTGCTTCTTGTCCTTTATTCAGAATTGTTCATATAGAAAAAAAAACTTTGCCAAGCCACTTCTCTGAAAGAGTCTTGCTATAGTAGAAAATTTTTTTTCGGGCACAGGGCCGCAATGTATGATGGTTTTAGTAAAATAATCGACGTTAATGATATCACCATGCTCTGTTTTAAACAGTTGATAGAAAACAGGATGAACCTAAAGCAAACAATCTGTCATTGTACTTGTTGGGAAATTCTATTGAAATTGACACCAATTCTAATATGATCGAAATTGGAATGAAAAGTCAGGGAGTCAAACTTAGACATAAAATAACATTATGGTTTGTCACACGTATCAAGGAAGTCAACTTAATGAAAATAATTATGCCATCCCACGTGTCTCTCTTTTCCAATTTCCATAGGATTTTTCTCTTACGCCGTCTTTCAATAATTGTATTTTTCTGTAGTTGTCAGAAGCCTTCCTATGTTATCAGCAAGGAATTAATTAAAGTTGAAATATTAAGTGCAAGTTTGTAGGTGCACTTTCAACAGAGCAATTGATAAAATATGAAACCAATTATTCGATTCACAAGAAGGGTAAATATGACGTGTAAATGACGTATATGAAAGTATCGATTATTGAAACTCATTAATTTTTTCTCAGAAATGATAAATGACTATTATTGTGATGGAGTTTGATATGATCTCTTGACATATGACAAAATATTATGAAAATTGGACTATCGCTTAAAACTTCAGGTTAAAATAGCGAAAAGACGGAGGACGTTGCCCGGTCTTATGCCCTGTCCAGGATTGTCGATACAGTAGAAAGAGAAGCGAATAATGTCCGTATCTTCTCTACATCGTGCCGGATTCGTACTCCGTGCATTACCTTCTACTTTTTTCTACTTTATGGGTAATCCCGGACCGGACATCGGGCCAGGCTACGTTTATTCGAGTCATAACAGTTCGTGTTCGCCTCTTGACATAAAGAAATCAAAGAGAAACACTGGACATTTAAAGGTGTATTGAGGTGGGTACTAGGTACGGTTTAAGTTATACATGTACCTTCCGATGTCTAACCACAGGTGTTATAATTTTGTCTTACTGAGACGCATGTTTTGTTTTACAGTTGCTGTCCAAAAAAGTATCATTAATTGAGTCAAGTTCCGTAGAATTTTTCTTAAACATTATAAACCCGGATTTAATACGAAATGTGGATCAGAATTATGTTAACTCTACTGATACTGCTATATTTATGTTACGGTAAGTACATTCTGGAGACTTAAGATTTGAAATTAGTATCATTTCCTGAACTTGCCCAGACTGATGCGGCACCATAGCGAATTCTATAAATGGAGGGTCTATAACATTGAAAATTGAATCGGGTGATTAGTCTCTCAGTTGAAGAGAATTAAGCATGTGTTGCTACTTGCTACTTAATGTTTTTCGCCCAATCAGCTTGAATTACAGTGATTGTAAAAATGTTTTCTAAATTTTATCGAGGAGACTAATAGCACCAATTTGCACCATTCCACAATGCGATTAATGACGTCATTAAACACTTAAGTCTAGTGGAATTATAAGAACCAGAGATTACTAGAGTCTTTCAGATACATGTATACATTTAGAAAACCTCTTTAAAATCCCTTCAATTTGTTGCAATCTCTTTTACTCTAACGCCATTTATTTTTCAGTGATCGCGAAATAGATGTATATGTCGATGATACTCCATTGCTAGAGTATGCTGTATCAAGATTAGATAAAGACTGTACTGTAAGATTTGTTGGAAAGGGATTCGGATCAGATGGCTATGCGTTTGGATTACCAAAGTTTTCTTGGCTCCAGGTAATCGTAATATATATCTAGACATTGACATTACCGATAGGACATTGTTTTTATAGTCTCTTCGGTCAGATAAGTTCGGAGTGGTTGGCATTTTACAGGTATAATATCTTTTAGGTTGAAAAAACCATATTTCAAACTTTTCAATAAAATGAGTCTTTGTTCATCAGTAGATTTCAAAACTTCTATAATCCAATTTTAATATTACCTTGTTTAGTGAATATATCAGCTGATATAGAGATTCTATTTTTATAATACATAGGCCTATACTTTTATTGAAAAGTTGGAGACTTAAAATTTGATGTTCCTTCTAAGGGGTAGTAATCTTTTAGGATTAGTCGGAAACTTTTCCAAGGCATCTTGTTGTATAAGATAAGCATAATAACGCTATTGAGATAAGTTGAAATTTGAAAAAAAATTATGTTAATGCCTGTTGTCCTGCATATGTCTTGAAGTTGTGACCGGATATTGCCCAAATTTATCTTATTCTTATATCATTATTTTCCTTTCATGATAGTTTTGTAACTGTTCACGCATGGAATGTTACCATATTCACCACTCTATCTGTCGATAATTATCCTCACTCTCTGATGTGATGGTGATAAAATTTTAGTTATTCTGGATCATTGGACATTCATTTGTTGACGATAAGAGACATCCCTAGAGTACTGCCAATCAACTTACGATAAAGTTTGATAACGTTCACACACATTGGTTGAGCTAATTATACGGTGCATTGGATTTTTTTTTATTATGGGTTTCATCTCTGATATTTAATTTATTTTCAAGTGATTTTCATTGATTGTAGATATGTAACACTGCAAGGAATTCCACAAAGAACTATTTTCGCTGAATTCAATTGATCGCTTCAGAAATTATAACCAATTATTTTGTATTCTGGGTTTAGAATAAATTGGATTTCATTGCAATGATTTGAAACTCTGCTATATAACTACGTGTTTAAAATGGAGACGAATAGTTTCCCCATTTAAATGTATAGTTTCTTGTTCCTGTTCGGGTCGTAGTGGCCAACTTGATTCATCAAACTAGCAACGCGAGACTAAAACTTACAACCAATATGTCTTGAAGCAAGGCTCTTACCGACTGTGCCCTAGAACAAAACAGCTTATGAGAGAGGATTAAAAATGATCAATTTATAATTACATGCACATCAATTTTAATCAATTTCGAGAGTTTCGTATTTGTTTTTGGCGTTATATTATCTATACTAGGTTCTCCAGTAGGTTCCCCTCAATTGTAAAAAGCTTCTTAAAACTTTCCAGACCCTCAAAAGCAAAGCATCGATCTGTCAATTTAAGAAAATTTCTATTTGTTTTTACTTGGGTCATTTATCAGACAACTAGCGTTTAGAGAAATCAAATGCCGTGAAAGTAAACCATTATTTTTTTTTACAGGAAATTACTTTAAATTGATTTTCTTAAAAGACAAACCGCTGAAGACTGATTTTACACTTTTGAAGTGAAGAGTATTTTTTTTTTTTCGCCATTCAATTTTGTTTCAAGTGGCGTTTAAGTTCATAATGCTTCTTGGATTGATTTTGGACAATTGGTTTCGGAATAAATTTGATAGTCTTCTAGTACTTTTAGAGAGTTGCACAGTAAAGATATATTTGTAATTGAATCTATAGAAAGTCTAAAGAATCATTTCCATGACATTAAGGTATGGGAGGAAGGAGAACAAAATTATATGATCGTATCTTTGCCATCGAGTCTTGAATTTGACAGAATTGACACTAATTAGTTTTACGTGATAATATAACTTATCAACAGTCGGATTAAAACACATTTTTTTGCCTGTTTCTACACTTGCTTTCCCTTACCTAATAAGATTTCTGCTGCGTATTTTTGGATTTGCAAATTAGGTAGCTGTTGGCAGTCGTAGTATTTGGTGTTGGAATTGGATCAATTTGGGTGAATCTGGGTTGTTGCCATTTTGGTTTGGAAGTCGATAACCAAAGTTGTTCACAATATATACTGTAATTTTGCAGCGGCTTAAGCCTTTTCTTTTTTTTCAAATGTCGAGGCACACGGGACCTCGGTTGATGCCCCATCCGAACGACTATAGGCCCTCCGACCTGCATTACTGACAAAATGTAACAAGGTTGAAAAATCCGAAAGTTTTTCTCGACATTTGTCGGGATTGAACCCTGGACACTAGAGAAGCCGAGATGAAGGGATCGGTAACACGTTTTGGACTAAATGCAATGCCTCGAGAACCGGATTTAGCTCAACCGGTACTCTTGTCAATTTGAGTTGATGGGAGTTTATTTGAAGTGAGAATAATCAGACTGATATCCAAATTAAGTTTACCAACTTCAACATCCAAACCGATACGTCAATCCAAAGTGAAAGTCAACTATTAGTTTATTTTGGTACTTGAATTTAATTATTCGAGACGCATGATCCTTCGGGTTGACGTGGCTTTCTCAGTCGGGTTTTTTGGTTTGGCTTAGATTTACATGGGTGTCTGTATTCAGTGCGTGTCTTAAAAACCTTAGGCGATGTTACACTACAAGTTACTTTGTACCTCGTGTCCTCCCATTTTGATAAAGTGTCAAAGCAACAAATATGCTAACAGACTAATCTAAAGGTATAGAAATCAAATTTTTAGTGACAATGATTTATATGCCCCACGAGTCAATCTTCAATCATTGTTTGTGTGCAGCGCTCTTAAAAGTTGATTTATTTTTGTCGTTCCAGGTTCCAATATCAAATAAAGTTCTTCATTATGTGGAATCGGGATATATCCAAGACCTAAGCAGAAAATACATATCCAGACCAAAATGTGAACACTTCTTTGCGAACAGTCCATTTCAATATAGTTTGGAGCATACGGGTGGTTTGTTTATCATTTTACTTAGTGCAGTTGTATTTAGCATTTTTTTGTTGCTAGGGGAGCATATGATATACAAATTTGTGGTTCCTTGGTTACGTCGGAAACCAGAAGGCAGTGGCTGGCGAGGAGATCATCTATATTTCTTCAGTCAGGTAAGCCTACACTAAAGACAGAAATATCATCCACAGGTTCCTATTAAAGTGTTTTTTTTTCGTTTTTTTTTTTTAGAAAGAATGAGAACAATTATTTCTTGTCAAACAGCACTATTATTTAAATAGTTTACTATTTTGTTATTATACATTTTGTATTAAGAATAAATGCTATAAAAGTTTCTCCATACGTTTGACCAGTCATGCCTTGTGACAGACAGCTGTGTCTCGAATAAATCGCATCTGAAAGTAAAATGACGACTCGATAACTCGTTATTCTTGAGATTCTGCGATATATTCATAGTTTGAGGCAATTCCAATACTTCTGAAACTTTTTATATATATATATAACTAAAGTCTCAAAGCATTCCTCAAACATGGCGAATCTGTCTTTTTCATTGAAAACATGCCTGAATCTTTTCTTGACGTGATGCTGTAGATGATCTTTCTGGTGTTTCAGAGGTTATCTAGAGTTGTTCGCAGTGAAAGATTATACTCACAGAAGCAAGCAGCACAAGAAATGATGACTATTGTCCGCACTGGCGATTTTACGAGAATCTTACAAAAAAACGAATTACAAAAAAGAGTAAGTATATTCTAAGGCTTTGTAATGATAATACAAAATATCAAATATACCAGTAGCGATAAAGCATAGATAAATAGTATCGAAAAATGGGGAATATCTTTGAGAAGAGTGTATTTTTGGCTGTAATGTTTATAACTAAGGAAAATTAGATACTGCATAAGATTCGGTTATATTCCAGTATCCATCTTAAATTATAAGACTTTATCCGTTATCAGTTAATATTCTAAATTATATGCCTTCCTTCAGAAAATACCCCCACCAAAGAAAGAAAAGACTAGAGCCGAAATGTTTCAAGAATTAACTTCTAATATTGTTAGGTAAGTAATTGGAGATACAAATATAAATCTGCAAAGGATTCTTAACCATCTAAGTAACCCGTTTTATTTTAAAATATCAGTCAATTATTCTTCTTGAAGTAATACTACATTACTAACTATTTCGCTTCATCTATATATCACCAGCCAGAATTTAGTCCGGTAAATTAGTAACTCTAGTCCCTTAGACTTTTAAATAAATCGCATGGAGTGACTAGAAAAATATATTAAAATCTATCAATTTCATTATATCAACTAAGATCCTATCCTTTCGGATATATAAGTTACTCCTCCGAACAATCAAGTCTGCTCTTATGATCAATCTTTTATATTTTTCTCTTCAGTTATCAACGTCAATTGAAATCGGATGAATCAGAAGATCATTCAGACGAGGTTCAAGATGATACTGAGGTTGATCTAGAAGAGATATCAGCTGAAGTGCATGTTGAAGATGAAGAAGACTCCAGTGGTGTCGCTAATTTAGGGTACCGTGAAGACGAAGGATCTTCGGACGTCGATGAAATTTCCACAGACATTGCTGAAAGCCTAGAAAGTAGTCCTCAACGCCGTCCAAACCATAGATTATGCAAAAGGTTTTCAACATGGCCGTCCGGATTAGTCGTCTATGCCGATACTGGGAAAGTGCCAGAAAGAAAACGGAAGCAAAGTTCAATGTCTACTGGAACAACGCCGACTACTGAACCCTTATCTCCTAGCAAAATATGGGTGATTTCAGACGGTAAAGTCATCAAAGATACTGAAGCTGTAGTTCAATTGCCAATTCCGATTGAAAATGAACGAAATTCTCCGATGCGTAAATATTCTGACAGTAACGTAGATTTGTCCAAGCTTCGTGTTGAGCATCCACCAAATAATGCAAAACGCAGCAAGAGTTATGACTACCATTCACAGGGAGATTACTTCAAACGAAACTTGAAAATGAAGGACAACCGTGTGAAATCGACTATAAGGAGACATGCTTTGTCGGGTTTTCAATCACAAATACCTGTCGACTATTTAGATGACTGTACTGTTGAAGCTTTGTCTAAAGAGGATCTCATGATTTTGTGGAAGAAATCTGAGATTGAGATGCAACGACGTCTAAACGAAGTTCTTGTCCGAAACCGGCGTTTATCCGTTGCAATTGAATATCTTGCTAAACATCAGGTTGACCACGAACATGCTGAGGAAGTCTGATAGAATTCTTGGAAGAATTTTGGCTCCAGTCTAAAACTTTGGTGCGTTGGTTCGTTCTCTATCGAACAAGGAATCCGTCGAATGTGGTTTCAAGAGAGGAATTGTTTAAGAGAGTGTTAGTGTTTTGTAAGGTTTGACCAAAACGGTAGAATGAAGAAATTGTTACTTGTTTAATCAAGGTACTCAGAGACAAGTTAAATTGATACGTGCATAAAAATGTGTGCGTTTATCTCTACCAATTTATAGTAATAGTATGATTTAGAAATAAAATTCATTAACCTCAGTTTTGTTTTTAATTTGAAAGTGTATTTAGTTTAGTTTGAATGATCAAGACATAAATGTGAGAGTTCCTCAAGGTTCGCGTTTATCACCTACGATATATATCCATCTGGCCGTTAAACATCTAAAATTTTGCAACTATTCACATGGTGAATGCAAATGAAAAAGACAGGTAGCCTATATTATCTATATTTTGTGACTCATAGACACTATTCGAATATTTCTTTTAATCCAATTCAATGTTACTATCATTCACATACTTTGTAAAAAGAAATCCCATATATTTGAAATGACAAAATGACTACGAAAAACATGAGTATCCCAGCATAATAGCACTGTTCGACAGTTTTGCAGATTTGTAAAATGTTTTATGTTGAAATGTTTGATTTTGAGGTGTTTTATTTTCGTGTTCCATAATTTGCAATATGTCGAGCGATCAGTTTTATCTTATATAATAAATGAGTGAAAGTAGTTTTCTTTGACACAAAATATTTGCAAAATATCTGTGGCAGGAGCTACGTGCTGATGTTCATTTCACCTACACATGTCACTTTTCAAAAAGTAATATAGATATTTTGCATGAATTCGTGCAGATAGTAATGTGCAAGTTACTTCCCGTTTTGCATTTCTCAAAAATTCATAATCAATGATTTCTATTTAAAGGGGCCCAGGCTTGATTTTTAGGGGTCGTTTTGGGCCTTTGTTACATTTAAACAGTCCTCAGAAATATTCAAGCACTAAGAAAATCGCAAAATACCTTGAAATATGCCTCAAACAAAAAATTTCACTTTTCATTTTTTTTTCGTGCTGTATGCGGCTGGTCTCCAGTCAGTCTGAAAATTGTGTGTCCTGTTGACAAAGTCTACAATTGAAAAATGCGTTGTAGTCTGTTTATATAGATGACCGCTATTGCACGACGGGAAGGATAACTCTTTGATTATCAAGACGAACCGTTTTCCAATATGGCGGGACGTTCATAATTTCTTAAGTCATTATGATTTTTCAAACACGGATAATTATGGATACACATGGATTTGAAGGCTCAAATTTCAAAGGTAAGCTCTGTAGACTATTTCTGATTAGCTAACCAAAAGATTTCATGCTTTTGAGACTGTCGGATTGTCCGAAGAAAATAAAGCCTGGGCCCCTTTAAATTTTCAGAAGTAGTTTTTAGGTTTAAATTGCATTAATTGTGGTTATTATAGTATATTTGTTGTAGCCTACCGTATGGTTATTATTTTTTCTGGTATATACTTTAAGTATGTCGGTATGACAATGTAGAATTTTACACAAAAACTGTATGTATGAATGACATATAAAACACGATGATGATTTAGCTAATTGTAATTCATACAAGAACAATTAACTTGGTTATCTTAATTTATACCTGTTTAACTTTTATTTTAGAATGGACAATGTTAAATAAGCTATCTTATTTCATACAAGAACAGTGTTTGTTATAAGTTTTTTATTGTGTTTTTTTTTTTTTTTTTGGTACCCATTTTTAAATAATATTCAATTCAAGCAAGAACAATGTTTATTTCGGCATCTTAATTTACTGGATCATTTTTTTAGCCAAAATAAAAAAACAGGAACAGTTTACTTAATCAAGTTTTAGTTAATAAAAACAATATTCTATTTATTTCAGTTATATAAGCATATAGTGTGTATTTGCCAACTTGTAATGTATGCGAGAACATTGTTTATTTTAGCAATGTGAAATTTACATTCAGATTTGAAATTCATTTCATTATTTATACGTATTAGCTATTTTTAATTTATACAAGAACAGTGCTATTTTAGCAACTTGTGTATGTGCGAGAAAATTGTTTACTGTAGCCTTGTGAAATTATATTCGGATTTGAAACTTGCACATTTGTTTTAAGTATTTTTAATTTATTCAAGAAGAGAGTTATTTAGCAACTTGTAATGTATGTGTGAGAACAGTGTTTATTTTAAGCAATGTGTGATTTAAATTTAACATTCAAATTAAACATGCAGATTATTTGTACGTTACACAAGAACAGTAATTATCTTAATATTAAGCATGTTCCTAAAGCAACGTTAGGATATATACATGGTTCGTGTATATATCCAAATGTTGCTTTAGGAACATGAATATTAAGGGGCTACGACATTACTGACACAAAGTGATTACAGACTTTAATTATTACTACAATATCACCAATGTAATTATTTAACTTAATTTTTTGGATTAAAAGGATGTTTCTTTAGAGTTACACGTAGTTCATTTGATGGTTTAATTTTATCCAATGTAGCCTGCATAATGTATGTGCGATTGCGCATTATTTGTAAGTTGCACAAGAATAGCTGTATGAATTAGAGCTGGGCAACAAAAATCCGGTAAAACCGGTATGAGAAAACAACATGGACCATACCAAATGGCATAGTTTCTAAACCGGATATCAGTGCGATATTGTTGAGGCCATATTGGATCTTAATAATAGATGATATGGTCTGACAATGCCAATTTGTGTGTCAATGACATTGAAAACTGCATGACCATTAAACGACTTTGATTTAAACAATATTTTATTCAAGTATTATATAATACATTACATACGTTACATATATGGTTTCAGAAACAAGCCGAAGCTTATATAAATCCGTTACCAAAAAA
This sequence comes from Nipponacmea schrenckii, assembly GCA_030562195.1. Classification (NCBI taxonomy): domain Eukaryota; kingdom Metazoa; phylum Mollusca; class Gastropoda; family Lottiidae; genus Nipponacmea; species Nipponacmea schrenckii. The sequence goes on along the minus strand of CM060200.1, from coordinate 20,830,390 downwards.
TATATATATCCAATATAGAATTACAAAACATTATTTAGTAAAATTTCTATAATAATAATTATGTCAATTTAGTTCATAAAAGGGAAGAGGAGAAAAGTGATGTTGGCCTGAGTTCGGGGAAAGAGACACTGTGTGACAAAGTGTGGCATAAGGGACTTATCCATAAACTTAACGCAGTTGGCATCAGGGGGAAAATCCTTCTCCTCATCCAGAATTACCTTAAGAGTCGCAAACAGACCACAGTCCTTAATGGTTTTAAGTCAGAAACTGAATCTCTAGGAGATGGTGTTCCCCAAGAGTCTGTTTTGGGTCCTCTGCTCTTTCTTGTTTACATAAATGACATCAGTGATGGTCTCCTTTCCAACCCTAAGCTCTTCGCCGATGATAAGTCACTTTTCATGACCATTGACAACAAAAGGAAATGTCAAGAAACACTAAATTCAGATCTGGACAAAATAAGCGAGTGGTCTCAAAAAATGGCAAGTTACATTCAACCCACTGAAAACAGAAACGCTTACTTTCTCACATAAGGAAACTCCAACAATCTTCAATCTCAACTTCAACAATAGTGAACTGCACGACTCTTCCGATCACAAACATCTTGGTCTGCACTTCCACCAATCTCTAAACTGGTCCACACATATAGATTTTGTTCTTCTTAAGGTCTCTCAACCCATTAACTGTCTCCGAAGTCTCAAATACCGAATATCTAGAAAATCTTTACATACCATCTACACGACAAATATTCTACCTCTATTCGACTATGCTGATGTTATTTGGAACAATTGTACCCAACAAGATGAAGAGAGGCTTGAAAAGCTCCACCGTGACGCGTTGCGGACTGTAACAGGCCTTCCACGTGGCACCTCCCATAAACTTCTCTATGGTGAATCAGGCATTAAAGATACGAAGATATCAACATAGGCTTAGTGTCTTTTTCAAAATGATACACAAATTAACACCTTCCTACCTAAACATTCTTGTCCCGCCCACAGTTGGTGAAATGAACACTTATCCTGTCCGTAATATGAACGACATCAGAACTATCCATACCAACAACAATTACTACCATGATTCCTTCCTTCCCTTATCAATCCGTAACTGGAACGATCTTCCCCCTACCATCAAGGATACTACTAGCATCTCCTCCTTCAAATCTAGACTCTCATCTTTCCCACAAATCCCTTGCATTTCAGACTACTTCTACACTAATGACAGAAAACTTCATACTTCATTGCCAATTAAGAAACTCAAAAAGCCAGCTTAACTATCGCAAATTTATTGATCACATCGGTGAAGACCCTACATGTTCATGTGGTCATCAAATGGAAGATTCCTCACATTATCTCTTGATTTGCAGAAACTACTCTCCACAGCGAAATCAGACTATTCACACCCTCTCTCCTGGCCTTAGATGTACTAATATCCTCCTAAATGGATCAAACACTGTAGATAACAAAACAAACAGTCATATTTTTTCTGTGGTTCCGTCATTTATAGCAATAACTAGGCGATTTTGATATAAATAACCAAATAATAATACAGCAACTTCTTGCTCATAGCTTGGTGATCTTGCAGCCATTATTTTCCAGATATGATAAGCATCTGAACAGCAAACGACTTTCTATGAACCTGCATCAAAATAAGTAGTCATAAAGGGATAGATTCGGTATTCTCGTGGGTCAATCTTACCTTGGTCTGAGGGAATAACTCTTCAAAGATATTCGGTTATAGAATTCACCCTGCCTTCTTAGCCAAGTGTATCTATAATTACTCGTGTCTACAAGTTTAAAAAACAATTTCTCAAGGGAGGCAACTCTTCATTGAAAAAAATATTTTATAATTAAGGGGGTTGACAACCCTAAACCTAAGTACAAAAAAGAGACGATTTCAACCACTTCTTTTCCACCTATCTGAAATATTTAGAATATCAATGGAAAGAGGGGACTTTCAGCTATCCAAAAATATAAAATTTATTTCTTTATGACATTTCAACTTTGAGAAATAGGATATGAAAGATGGGCGAAAATAAAGGTCAATTATTCCCTTAAAATAAGAATATCTACTAGACTATTTAATATAGAAGGTTGAAATTTTGCACAACACAAGTCTACATCTCTACAATGTCATGTTGGCTTTTTGAAAAATTTTGTTTTGTTTTGAATAAATTGATAGAAAAATGCGTGTGCTTTACTCAAAATTGAATTTTTAAAAAAAAAACTATTCATTTAAAAAAACAAACAAGCCAACGTAGAGTTATAGAGGACATCGTTAGCGTTAGCTGAAGCCAAAGTTTGTAAAATCGGATGAATTGTAAGCGAGATATGCTTTTGGAAAAATGGCAGTTTTTTTCAACATCTTGCAAACCTTACATAATTAACGATCATGTTGTTAAAAGATTGTCTTTCATGCTGTAGAAATCCTTTAGCACCTTTTAGGCATCGATATGCACCGATAACCACATAATTGGAGTGTTAAAACAATGGATTAGCTCATGTCAAAACACCTCTACCCACCAATCATAAAATTTCTCTGTTTACATGTGACGTAATGATTTATGGGACACCACGTGACTTCTAGATTCCCCCCTACAAATCTGATCGACAAACGCAATGTCATTGGACGAACGTAGAAAAGGTTTATTTAACTGATGACGTAGTACTCATAAATATCAACTGACAACATTATTTGTACGTCTACATAGAGGATAACCCCATTGTGTTCTATAAATAGAATATCTTTACGGACCGATATCTGACAAACTACTGAAGCGATTGAGCTAAAATTTTTACTAGATGAGTTTTTTTATAATGCCAAATAGAATTGATATCAACTTAATACGTTTCTTGAATGAAATACACCTCGAACGATGAGATTGTCAACCCCCTTAATGTTAAAATGTGATTTTCTTCAAAAGAATATTGCAAATTATGTTCATCCAAACAAGTAAAGATTAATTTTATATTAAGGTTAGCTAGAACAAATATTGATATAGCACTTAAAGATTGTCATTGTGGTAAATTATTAAAAGAAAGTATTGAAGACAAACATTTTCTGTAGCATAACATACTTTTAAAACACTGGATGAAGGAATACATAATCCACCCGTATCTTTAAATTTAACAAAGCTGTTTACTGAAATTTCACTATATGTATGTGCATTTTCAAGTGTTAAAGAACAATCAACATATTTAATTTCCCTGCGAACCATTTTGACAACATAGCCAGCAATATACGAAATGGCAGCCTCCTTATATTCATCATTCATCATCAGAATTTCATCTGGAACAGCTGGATCATCAGTGTTCAATCCGTATTATTTTAGGAAGGCAATGTCTGATATTGTGTGGGTGATACCATTATTACTGTACATGTCGGAGATTGATGATAAAATATTTGTAGATGAATCGTTAACACAATTTCCCTTTCCTCCAATCATTTGAGTTCCTCTAAATAGAAGTCTTATACATGTATATGGTGCTATAAATTGTATGGTAGTTGGATTGTTATTAAATCCACCTGCAGCTCTCATGGCACCAAAGAACAATTCAATGTGATCCTAGCTTAGCTTGTAGGTTAATATATTTTTTTTGTAAACAATATTTTATTCAAGAAGAAAAGGATCGGAGAACAGGCAGAGCCTATATCACTCCTCTCCCAACAGATTTACAAAATTGAATAATATGTAATATACACTATTTACAAAATATGTAAAAATGATGGTATAAATGATTTGGCAAAGAGATTAGTTCGGCAATGACATTCAGTGAGATTTGGCTGGTTGCGGAGATTATAAGAAGATGGGACAGCAACATCGACGAGGTCAGAGAGAAAGGAAGGAGTAAGGTTATGAAGAATCTTATACGTCAAAATGAGTTTGTTCCGTCTTCGTCTCTCCTGTAACGGTATGAAACCGGTTTCCTCATATAATAACCTGTGGCTAGTACCCCTAACAGCACCACATATAGTCCGAAGTGTATCAAGTTGCAATTGCTCAAGACTATTAATTCGTCGGAGCACCCACCCCAATTAACGTCGCAGTAGTCAAAATGAGGGAGTATAAATGATGTATAGATAGTTCGCAGAGACATACGATTCAAGCGGTACTTCAGAGAGCGGAGACAGTTCACAAGCCTACCAATTTTAGGTTAATATATAATTCAGTTCAGGAATTGGGCCCATCAAAAGATCATTTACTAAACCTTGGATGCTTTTAATTCCAACTAAAAAAACAATGAAACCAGTTTTCCTTCTTGAATGGATCATCTTGTTTTTATTAGTATCTGTTGAGTTGTAAATATAGGTGAATGCTTCATTCAAAAATGGTTGCCAAAAATCTATATTACTAACTCTCAAGGGCGATTTAAAACCTTTTTGGTATGGTGTTCTCGAATTAAGTAAGTCAAAGAGTCTGTCAATTATGCGAATAAATTCGATTGTCCCTTCAAAATTTTGAAACTGGGTAAGTTTTAGCACTTCATGGCAATATTGGATTGCATCTGCTACAGATGAACTAAATACTTGAGCTGCAAGGTTGACATTCATTTTCTGCTGCTTCCAATTTGTAATGTGGGCTTTTCAAATTTTATTGGCCAATCGCAAAACTTTTTTTTCCTGAAGTTTATGAAGTTCTTCTATAAAACGCCATTCTATTTACTCTCCCTTGGTATTTACTATGATGCCACAATCAGCCAAAGTGTTTCTTACCAATTTAAGCACATGACAAATATCAAATACACTTGCTGTTCAAGAAATGTAGGGTGGGGAAATGTGTGTCTATTGAAAAACTTTCTATCTTCGTTCCCAAGAATCGAAACATGGTAAAATGGGATGAAGGACCATCACAAGTAACAGATGTTATTTTGACACCTATATCTGCAAGTCTGGACAGTGATTCTCAGACAATATTGGCTTTTTCTTCTCCAACCCAACCCATCAATAAAGAACCATCTTCAACCAATCAATAAAGAAATAGGCTATTGGTACCTTCCATCTGTCATTTAGAGAGACAACCATGAAGACTAAAGCATTTTTAGCTGTAGGAGATGAATCTGAATCAGAAGTGCCATTCCCAATATCATCATAACCAGAAAATGATTTGCCATTTCATTCTAAATGCTTCCTTATTGCCATTTCATCCAATGTCAGAGCACATATTACCTTTCCATTCTTAGCTTCACCTTCTTCTACCCTTTCTTTCAGGGCATCAAATGATGGTTTTGTGGAGCCTGGGTCATCAGAGACGGAAAAATACCACTTTTTGATTTGTTTAGGATGAGGCAGGGATAACTGGAAAGTCTGTCGAACATAGTCATAAGCTTTAGATGAATAAAACTGTAGTGTCATTGCAAATGATTTCAACTCTAACGAGTAATTTTTTGATGGTTTGCCACTAACTATCTGTTTCATAACTTCTAGTGATGTTCCAGAAATTGTGTCATCTAAAATAACAAGAACAAGCATCTGAAATTAGTTTCTCTTTTCTTAGGGCATCAACTACAAATTGTAAACTTGAAACTTTTTCTTTAGTCTGTCTCTAGTTTGGTTACTTGATTTAAGTTTCTTTTTTTTGCTTCAGCTTCATTGATCTTTCTTTTTAATTTTCTGGGAGAACTACTTATGTAATAATTATGATCTTGTTCAACAGGGATGGTATCAATATCACTGCAGGTTTGTAGACTTTCTTCTTGTCTCAGAGCTGGTGGTTCTCTCTCTACTTGTTTCTGAAATGTCAAACAATATGGTAGGTATTAATATATTTGTTAGGAGGAAAGGAGAGTGATGATGGGTAGTTTCACCGGTGTTATGGATTGTATGCATAGTAACTGGGATTTGTTTTTAAGAAATGTAATTAATCCATGCTTAATGTATTACCCAAGGTTAATTGTGGATGATTTTGTCAGGAAAATGATTTGATTTGATTTGTATTTGGTGAACAATCACTTTATTAAGCATATGCAGGCCATTTGAGGCTTATTTAGGTACAAGCTGTCCTGTTTTGAAATTAGAATTAATGAAACCGATTAAGAGTTAAGAAGGTGAGTAAAGTAGCTTAGTAATTTATTGAAGGATTTGATAATGCTCACCGGCATTAAGTGATCAGGAAAATCAAATATTGTTGGTACAGCATCATCTTTAAGGTAGGTACGCTCAAAAGTTTTCAAAAAACATTTTTCCTCAAAATGTCTGGAACACAAAATAGTGTGCTTAGTTGGTTCAAAATTAACTCTCTTCATATTTACCAGCTACTTCTTGAGTTTTTGAATACAAATAAGCGTAATTATTTCTATAAGTTATAACATGGGCGCAGATCCAGGGGGGTTGGGGACAGGGGGACACGCCCCCTCGTCAGAAAACCAGGAGGGGGTCATGATATCCCGTGTCCCCCCCCCCCACAAATTTTCAAACTTGTTTGAGTAGAGTGTCTGTAAAAGTGTAATGAACGTAAAATAGGCAAAATTTTGGATCCTAGAACATTTAAGTTCCGATCTGCGCCCCTGAGTTGTAAGTTACTAAAGATGGATGAGAGATGTAATTTTTTAAAAAGTTATGTTGGCTAAACTAAAAGGGTATTTCAGGGACAGTAGTAAAATACATTGAGCACGTGATGTCAGGGCAGTAAGAGGGGGAAGGATTTTTTTAGTTAATCCAGTAGAATTTTTGTGATTGATAAAATCAAAACGCTTTCATTTACCATTTATTTTTATTAATTCATGGTTAAAATGCGGACACGTGAATCTGTAGATCTCCCGCCGGTAGGCCTAGCTAGGCCTATCTTTGTCAGTTGAGGACATTCAAAATCGGTAGAAACCTGACAAAATCGGTGGTTTTCACGTGAATAATTTTGTTCTACACCAGAAGCTGATCATAAGTGCCGTGAACGCAAATGAACCGATACGGAACAAAAGTCGTTTCCCCCCTATGATTGAAAAAGTCATACATTCAAACATTAAGGCCTTATGCCTCTCTATGACTCGACCTTGCTTCAATCGCGGTTATTTTTTCCTTTCAAAAGTTTTTTCACCATAACAAACAGCTTTTACCTGTGAAATGTAATTCCCTGTGGGATGTTCTCTCTTTCAGATCTGAATGAACAATTTATCGCCGAACAGCCGGGCATATTTAAATAGAAAAACCCTAACGCGGGACGTTGGTTGCTTAATGGATGACTTCCGGTTCTTCACTGCTCTCATTGGCTCTTTGCTATGACGTTCCATCTGGTTATTTAAAGGATATTATTTATAGGATATCTATGAGGTCTATTGGGTTCAAGGGAGGCAACTCCTCATAAAAACATATTTCCTTTATTCGATTTTTTTAGAAATTGGGCAAAATTGTCAATATCAATGAATTATGCATACAATAATTAGTGTATATTTCAATTGTTATTAATCTGTGATTAATAGGATCTTATTTAATCCATCGTTTGTGTAAGACATTTGTTATTTGTATTGGTGAAGGACCATCCTATATCATATACGGAAAACTCAAAACAGAAAAAAATATGTACATTTTTATTGTTCATCACTGGTTTCGTGGTGCGTAATTTGTGTGATAATATTTGGCCTCTGCAATGTCAGAGAAATAGCTTGAATATGTTTGCGGAGCTTCTGCAACGAAAACAAATTAAGTCACCTCAAGACAGAAGTGAAATCAAGTCATTTTGAACGTAAAATACATTACGAAAACGGTTGGAGAATAATTTTTACTGTTGCAAGGGAAGTAACTCTTCAATAGCAGAAATTCCAACCTAACAATTTTAAAGTCAATATAAAGATTTAGTTAATTTTTGATGCAAGTCGTAAAACCAGTAGAGAAATGGGAATTACGAACTTTCTTATACTTTGGCTGCATGCAATAGCCACCTTTCTTAAAAGATTGTAAATGAAGCCATTTAATTGAATTGAAATACAGCCAGTCAGGGTCTCATCAGAAAATTTAAACAATGACCCCGTTGAAGTCTTTTTGTCAAGAGATCTTGAGTTATAAGCCGAATATGAACAAGTTCATTTTAGAGAGTTACCCTTTTGTTCCAGTGGTCTTAAAATAATACAACACGCTCGACTTAATTTGGTGTTATTCGATTTCTAACCAGGAATATAATCCACTGATTGACGTCTCCAATTCAATGGATATCTCTATTCCGTGCAGTTTCTAACGTCAATTTTATTATTAAAAGAAATAGGGTTCATGCTTTCAAGGGAGGCAAGTTCCCGGAAAAAAATTATATTTGCCAAACAGTTTAGAATGAAAGTTAACATATTTAATCTCATTTGGTCAAAAAGATACACAATACAAAATTGTTTCATAATTATAATTCAGCTAATCCTTAGAGTTTACTATGACAGTGTATATATCTTGGTTGTGAAACAAGAACGTTTGAACCTTTTTAAATGTGTAAAAGAAAAACTGTATAATGGATGCGGACAGCTCATCTTCATAATACGCTCACAATAGCATAATTAATATTTGGCCTCCGGAGCATCAGAGAATACAATAAATGGAATAAAAATATCACATAATATATTAATATAATACACGGAGACCATACAAAAAGTTGCAGTGTTCTCTGCCCCTTCAGCAACAGCCAATTTTTTTATTGAGAAAATATTGACATAATTATTAATTACCTCTTTCAAACTTTTTAAACGAAATTGGTAACACATCGAATACATTGCCTGTAATCAATAGTGCGATTTGCTGTACGTGTAATACGATATTTAACTACAGAAAGGAATTTCAACGACTTATTTAACGAGAACATCAGACAGGCTTAATTGTAGTAGCAGAACAATATAATTCTATCAAGGGAGGTTACTCATCGGAAGAAAAGTAATATTGAAAAAATAAAAATTTCCAATTAAAAACCCTTTTTATATTCAAGTATGTCAAACTTATTACAAAAAAATGGACATTGTGATGCTCTTATTTATCAATATAACAATTATTTTTGATATAATGATAAAGTAGAAAGTTCCGGTTCAACAATATTATAAAAAACCATTTAAACTTAGTATTTTATTTATTTATAGTTATTTCAAAGTACTCTAGGGGTTAGTAACATACGCCCACTTTTAAAAAAGTGAGAATATTTGGTCTCCGATTTGTCGGAGAAACATAAGAATTAAAAGAGACAATATCACCCCTAGCTGCTAAAAAAGAAACACTTTTTAAAGAGTACATTAGTAGTGTTTATCTGACTTCATGCAGATTTAAACGTTCCTCGCCTGTTCACAGATTTGACCGATTATTCACTATGGTTCTCCAGTCCACATGGACTGGCGCCGCAACTTATAGATAGACATATAAAATAGTAACCTTAATAATGTGCTACACTGGTGGTCCTATTGTATTAAAACTTAATATATATTGGACCTCTTTATCCTTAGCAAAGGAGTCATGCATTAGGAATCAAGTTACAAGTTTGCGTGCCTGATGAATTATCCACATATATTTATTTTCCGTCCGACAAATTACATAATTTAATATTTTTTTTACAAGAATGTAGTGCATTTTGCAAGGGACGCCTCATTTTCATAAATACATACCGAGGTCTTAAAAGTTGGAAATGACAATCGGGATAGTTCATTAAACCAGTATGCGCCAAAGAAAAACCCGTTGAAAACTGTGACGACAAGAACATAACTTCTTATCGGCTATCCAAACACAAGGACTTCAACTAGTTTGAAAATTACCCAAACTTCAATGAACTAAAGATATAAAACGTCATGAAATATTTTGACCTGTATTACAAATGGGTAATTACCAACGGGCGTGTGACAAATGGGAGGAAAAGTGGTTAGACAAGATTTAAATACTGTACTCAACGAGGGGTCAGAAATATTTAGAAGGGAGGTAACTCCTCGACAAAAAAATATTATTTGAAAAATAACAATTTAAAATTGAAAGTCGTAATGAATAATTTCTGTTCGCCATACTTAATACATAATATGTCTTGTTTTATACTTTAATTTTTATTTTGAGAAATGAATTATTTAGTATATTTATGTAAAATATAACAATTCCTCAATAATATTACAAAACCAATTTAATTTGTTTTTAAATTATTTTATTTTAATATCGCTCTGCAACTGAATTAAGATACGCCCACTTTTTAAAGTGAGAATATTTGGACTCCACTATGGAGGAATACAAAAATGAAAAGAAGTAATGTAAAAAATACATGAGGGTAGAACTCTTGTTAACAGTTCACCATCTGTTTCATAATGTTGTACGCCGATGAAGGTTAATACGAAAGTGGACTCTCGGGAGTCAATTTGATCAATGAAACATCTAATACCGTATTAATGAGGTAATTTATTCACGTGTTTTAATGTCCTGAAACAGACCATATTATATATCCGTGTTTATCAAGCCATTCAAATTTATTATTATATTGAAACGCCAGCTTCGAATTGTTTAGGACGGTATATAAGCCCGTTTCGTTCCAAATTGTCAATCTTTATTAAAAACAATACAATTCTTAATATATTCTTTATAAGACATACAGAAGTAGGATTACTGCATTAAGAACAAGGAATATATGGATGTCCTACCTCTGAATTTATTACATACTACGTTTCGGAACACATACAGGCAACGTTATCAAGTAAAATGATTAACAATATAAAACAGTGACAATATATATGAGATACATTGAAGCCATTAAAAGGGTACAAAATAAAACGACTAACAATGACCAAGCAAAAATTAAGATGAGTACATAACAACAAAGGTAACAAATGAAAACAAACCAATTATATAACTAACTAGATAACATGAGGTAATTAGAGCACTGAAACATAGGAGTAATATTAAAACAACAGAGCACTGATGAATATGAATAACATTGAAAATAACCTTAGTCAGTAGTATTATAACAATATTCAAGGATGAATATAAAAACAAGTCAGCTATAGCAGAACACTTAGCCAAGAAACCAGGACATCACATCGAATGGAATAAAACCGATATATTAGCTAACAGTCTCCCAGAATGGAAGTCCAGAGTTCTCCGCGAAGCTTTAGAAATACAGAAAGTTAAGCCTCAATTGAATAGGGATACTGGTCATTTTTTTAACAAACATTTGGGCCAACTTATTCGATGCCTAACATCTAAGGCAGTTTTTATATTCATCCTTGAATATTGTTATAATACCATGCTGTGCCCATGCTATTTGTGAACAGATCACTATGTTAGATACAGAATACTGACTGCCCATGTTATTTTTGACGGGAACACAATGTTGGATACAGAATACTGACTGCCCATGTTATTTTTGACGGGAACAAAATATTAGATATAGAATACTAACTGCCCATCTTATTTGTGAACAGAAACACAATGTTAGATACAGAATACTGACTGCCCATGTTATTTGTGAACAGGAACACAAAGTTAGATACAGAATACTGACTGCGCATGTTATTTGTGACGGGAACACAATGTTAGATACAGAATACTGGCTGCCCATGTTATTTGCGAACAGGAGCACAATGTTAGATACAGAATACTGACTGCTCATGTTATTTGTGAACAGGAACACAAAGTTAGATACAGAATACTTACTGCACATGTTATTTGTGACGGGGACACAATGTTAGATACAGAATACTGACCGACCATGCTATTTGCGAACAGCAAATACAGGATACAGAGTGTCCATCTTATTTGTGAACAGATCACAATGTTAGATACAGAATACTGACTGCCCATGTTATTTGCGAACAGGAGCACAATGTTATATACAGAATACCGACTGCCCATGTTATTTGTGAACAGGAACACAATGTTAGATATAGGATACTGACTGCCCATCTTATTTGTGAACAGGAACACAAAGTTAGATACAGAATACGTACTGCACATGTTATTTGTGACGGGGACACAATGTTAGATACAGAATACTGACTGCCCATGTTATTTGCGAACAGCAAATACAGGATACAGAGTGTCCATCTTATTTGTGAACAGATCACAATGTTAAATACAAATACTGAGTGTCCATGCTATTTGTGAACAGATCACAATGTCAAATAAAGAGTACTGATTGTCCATGCTATTTGCGAACAGGAGTACATTGTAAAATACAGGATACTGACTGCTATTTGTGAACAGATCACAATGTTAGATACAGAATATTGACTGTCCATGCTATTTGTGAACAAGGGGACAATGTTAGATACAGAATACTGACTGTTCATGCTATTTGTGTACAGATCACAATGTTAAATACAGAATACTGACTTCCCATGTTATTTGTGAACAGATCATATACAGGATACTGAGTGCCCATGCTATTTGTGAACAGATCACTATGTTAGATACAGAATACTGACTGCCCATGCTATTTGTGAACAGATCACAATGTTAAATACAGGACATTGACTGTTCATGATATTTGTGAACAGATCAAAATATTAGATACCGAATACTGACTGCCCATGCTATTTGTGAACAGATCACAATGTTAAATACAGAATACTGACTGCCCATGCTATTTGTGACGGGAACACAATGTTAGAAACAGAATACTGACTGGCCATGTTATTTGTGAACAGATCACTATGTAAGATACAGGATACTGAGTGCCCATGCTATTTGTGAACAGATCACTATGTTGGATACAGAATACTGACTGCCCATGTTATTTGTGACGGGAACACAATGTTGACCATGTTATTTGTGAACATATCACAATTTTAAATACAGAATACTGACTGCCAATACTATTTGTGAACATATCACAATGTTAAATACAGGATACAATGTTGAATACAGAATACTGACTTACCATGCTATTTATGAACAGGAGCACAATGTTAAATACAGAATACTGGCCATGTTATACAATGATAGATACGGAATACTGTCTGTCCATTTTATTTCTGAACAGGAGCACAATGTTAAATACAGGATACTGACTGTCCATGCTATTTGTGAACAGTCAACTCAAAGTCAATTACTACTATTACCTGTGTGATTATATTATAATTTCAGGTACAATTCGGTATATTAATTGCGAATGTTGCTGTATTTTACTATCTAACTAAGGGCTGAAGACAGTAGTATATTTACTTATCAAACAATCCGCTTTCAAAACTTATATCCGTTTTGACACATGTTTCATATCTCATTGCTTGAAGTTTAAGCATGCTGAATTTTTGTCAAATAAACACGTACAATAATATAGAATAATAATATATATTCGCAGTTATATGAGGATAACGAAATTTAACGCTTACGAATTGTTATAAGCGAAAGAAATGTGACTGCATATTTTTCAACTTATAGATAGTGAAGTTTAATTACTTGTTGAAATTCTGAAACATATTGAATCGTGTTAATATGTTGAAATCGAAATGTGTTAACTACTTGATAGCGAAATTGTGAACATATTGATAGTGAAATGTGATAACTTGTTGATAGCGAAATTGTTAACATGTAGATAGTGAAATGTGGTAACTACTTGATAGTGAAATTGTTAACATGTTGATAGTGAAATGTGGTAACTTGTTGATAGCGAAATTGTTAACATGTAGATAGTGAAATGTGATAACTACTTGATAGCGAAATTGTTAACATGTAGATAGTGAAATGTGGTAACTACTTGATAGCGAATTGTTATCATGTTGATAGTGAAATGTGGTAACTACTTGATAGTGAAGTTGTTAACATGTTGAAAGTGAAATGTGATAACTTGTTGATAGCGAAATTGTTAACATGTTTATATTGAAATGTGGTAACTACTTGATAGCGAAATTGTTAACATGTTGAAAGTGAAATGTGATAACTTCTTGATAGCGAAATTGTTAACATGTTGGAAGTGAAATGCAGAAACATGTTGATAGCTAACTGTGGTTATATGTTGACATGTGAAATGTAGTAACTTGTCAGTGGCAAAATTGTTGATAACTTAAAGTATGTCGAAGAATTGAAACATGTTGGATAGAAAAATGTGGTACTTTGTTAGCGAAATGTGGAAATGTGTGCAGTTGGATTAGTTAGAATATATAAACAATACAATATGGAAGAATAGATAGGCATTCTAAATGATTTCCAATTGTTCACACATCAGTTTTCGCGTACTTATTAAATCTAAGTTTTACCGATAATTGAATACTGACACTAGTAAACGCAATGAATTCATTACATAGAAATAATCGCTATTGTTGACCAACACTAATTAGTTAAGTAAATGTTTTCTGATAACATTGATTAGCTCAGATAGTGATATTGGTCAGAATTTCACCAGAGTAAATATTTCTCTTGGATTAGTTGATTTTATACGCTTCAGAATAGTAACACTGCAGGTGTAATTCATATTCAACCTTGTGTTTGACTGCTAACATTATGAGAGTGTCATTATGAAGTCAGATTATGCTTTAAAACCTAGAAAATTTGTTGGTACTAATTTCCATCTACGTCTGTGCCTTGTTTCCCTCGCATATCGTTCACATAGCAAACAAAGCTAATTTAGTGTAAGTAAAACTAATTTAATAATGGTCTCCTTAGATAAACTGTTCGATGGACAATCTGTGGTGGAAAAAATAAAGATTTATTAATGAATACTTAGCAGAATCATTACCGAGAGATCGATGGTGTCTCAATATCATATCACTAACTATTGTCAACTAGGACGAGAAACATGTAATGGATTAGATTCAAGACTTTTAGATAAGGTTAACGCTTTCTGGAACTTAATTTGTAACGAAAACGTAATAAAAGTTAATATTTTTATGTCATAGTTCTTGTCTCAAAAAGAAGCCGAAGTAAGTGGTAACGAAGAACTTGAAAGTGTTTTAAAGTTTGATACTTGGATGATATCGGCATGTTCTGGATGAACAATGTACTGTTTCCATGTTACAAGCGCTGAAATTACTAAGATATTTTATTGAAGCAGCCATTGACTGTTTAATTGTATCTGTGAGCTTTAAAGATTGTCCCTCTTTCTCCCAGTATTTGTTTTGCAACTTCGTTTGCAAACATCTTTCAAAAGTATTTATCGTATCTAATATGGAAACATATCTTTGGCTTTATGACTTATGACGAATAGCGTAAGCGCTTTTGTTTTTCTTAAGAGTTTGATTGATTTCCGCGTGGAGAATTAGCCTGGTACACAAAACGTGTCTGTTTATCTATGCATTAAAACATGATGAAAGTCGATTAATTAAATAATAAAACATTATAAAAGTCGCAATTAGACATGGAAGCGTGTTCTGAACCAAGAGACATGATGACCAAGAGGTGGGTTTTCAGCAATCTATTTGGAAGAAATAAAGCGACCGAAGAAAAATGTACAAACCAAAATCAATTGAAATGGAAAAAAACCGTCACGTCTATTAAGGCTTTTGGAGAGGTTTGTTCAATTGTCAGCAGTCCTTTTAGAATAATTACGGTAAGTTTGTTTTAAATATTTTTTATAAATCCCAAAATCTGACGTCAAGTTTCCGTAATTTGCTACCGGATATTTGCCTTTGGGTCAAATGACCGAGGCAAAGAAATAAATTTGTGAAAGTTCTACAAAGCCCGAAATCATGTAACAAAAATGGTTTGTTTTCTATTTTATAAAAAGTATTGTGATGTGGTGATATTTTTAATTTTCTTGTCGCCTTGATGATATTCGATCCGAAAATATACAGGGAGCTTACTACCAATGTCATTTGTGAACAGGATCTCTGATTATTTTGAACAGAAGTATTTCTAATAAAAATTTAATAGTCTCTTATTATCTGATTTGCATCATTATTACCAGTTACCCCTTGTAAACTTTCAAGGTTTAATGGTGCGGAACGTCAACAATACAAATCATTTTTATAGAGATCAACATTTAATCAATTTCATCTGACCTATATTGTAATATGAAAATCACGTGGCCGTCCATCAGGACAAAAAGTATAATAATATATACATGTATATATTAAATCAAGATTTCTGTATTAAGCAAAGAGGTCAATTGACTTGCAGTGCTGATTTACCATTGCAGCATCTATTTTTAGGCTTATAAGTCGAAAAGGACGCATTCTTTTTAAATATGGTGCGCGCAAATTGTACCCCTTGTTTATCATTCGGCGACCAGTGAGCAAAACTTACTATTTGTTAAGACATTGAAACTCAATCACAAGTCAATAACATTAATTTAAATTCTGATCCATCTTACGCGTCTGAAAACAGGAACAGAGTTATAAAAGTGTCTCATTCGGAATACATCTATAACATTCCGTTAAAGGGGTTGAACTCGTATTAACAAACTGTTCAATTCATCCGGCGACCAGTGAGCTAGTTTGACGTTCTATTTGAGATTTGAGGTTCTTGAATGGGCAGGATGCAATATCCTGTTATAACAATGGGTAGATGACATTACACGAATAAGAGTCGGTTTTATCAACATATCACCATCCTAGTCCTAGTTCATTCACATCTCAAACAAGTTTATTACCCAAGAGCCCATGATATCAATCAAACGATGAATATGTTACTTTTCAGTTTATTATGCTTGAAATATTCCATTTGATTGCTGTAAACAATGTTTTATTCATAATTCTATAAAACTGATTATTGTCCATATTCGGTTATTACAAAGCATTTACATAATTACACTAAAAGCATAGCTTTTAATGACTGAATATCATATGTCTATAGATGAGAATTAATCCACAAATATTGATTATCTGGAACACGACTAATATAAGGACACGGTCCATCAATTCATTTGCCATCTGTTTTAATGTTAAATCTCGAAATTCAACCTTCCATAACTTTTTCCAGAAATCTCGTCGAAAACTTTCCTATATTTAACACGCAAGCCTAGCCCATACTTGGTTTCTCTACAAAAATTCAATATAGCATGACCATGACAATTTTGAACTAATCAAAATGAAAGTAAACCACTACATTTTATTAACATCCGCTTGACTGTCACTGCACACAAAAATAACCTTCCGCCAATCACATTTCTCATTATCTCAGAAATTTTGAAAGAAAATTCAATTTCAGACACCAAATCCCAAATCTAGACCAAAAATTAGTCAAAATTTGTCACGCAAACCCCCAAGAGGAAGGGAGAAAGAGGATTTCTATAGATAGGAAGGAATAAATTACCTTAACTTGATGTTCGTGAATTAAACTTATAGAAAACACGAGCCTTGGTCCGAAGTGAGATCTATTCATTACGTATTTCGACTTTGGTCCAAAACGTATTGTAATCGTTCCGATTATTTTTTTGTTTTTTTGTTGCGATCCTTGGACGAGCCTGCAGACGAACTGGTAATAAGTAAAGACATTCTGAATTCATAGTTAACCTTAGAATAATTACTATTATCAAATTAAACATAACCGGAAGTTCATTCTCCGACCGGATATGAGAACCGGAAACCGAGTTTTTTTTTACTCTTGTATCTTTATTGTCGATTTCGATCCGATTTCATTTTTGAAAATTGTAAAACAATTCAAACCCTGATTTCTCGCTCAAAATAAATAATGGAATTTTAAAACCTCACCAGTTGAAAATTCCGGTTTGGCCTCAAATGACGTAATTACGTAACTTCCAGTCTCTAACAGCTAGGTTAGCGATAGAGCATACGAAACTATACATATGGTTCTTACATGGAAATAATACACAACCATTTCGAATTCTAAATCGACTTTTAAAAAGGTTATGATATATCAGCTAATAAAATCTAATCTAATAAAAATTAGATTTTTATGAAAGCTTTGTTGAAATTTTATTGCTTTATATTGGGTCGAGATAGTGACATCAATTAAGTAGTGAACTACGTTTGTGTGTCCTATTTCTATGATCGTGATTCGTATGAGCACAGAAGATAAATATAGCTTCAGATTTAGATGAACATTGGTATTTTTTCTTGACTAGGAAAGTATGCTACACATTAATTTATGACTGTTTGTTCTAGATAGTGGGAATATATGAGATTTTAATTAAAATACATTTGTTAAATGGTATCTCACAGTTGTAATTTCTGTTGTACATGACCTAATTCTGACCCATGTAAAATAAAAAGTTTATTAACACGAAACAAAAATGTCAACCCATTCTAATAAAGGCAAGGCTGTTGATCTCATTTATTTCAATAATGATAAAACTATTTTTAAAATACTGGCTTTAATTGTTCACATTTTTCCATTATTCAATATTAATGCTTTCAACGTTACACAACAATGTAGATTGGCAAATCGAGTTGCATAAAATACTAATTATAGAACACGTTTCAAATTCTCTTCCCTTATTTTTCAAGGAAGGGGTTTGGAGGATGAATCTCCCAGATGTGCAGGCATAGAGTGGAACAAATATTTTTTGAGAAATTGGTATAAAGGGGTTGGATCTGTTTGGTATTTTTCTTCTGTTCTGATCTGAAGTTAAAAAAATAATAACTTAAATTGTTGTGTACAGATCGATTTTAGTTTGCTAAAATATGCAAAAATCATTTTCTACTTATGGACATAGGGAATTTCTGTTGAAGACTTTTATAACGGACATACACTATCGTGCTCCATTACTGTATTATATTTTATTGTGCTATACCCCTATATAGGTGTTGCTGTTTTCAGTGTCTCAATTTTCCCGAGTTTGCTGGAATTTGGTATTTTCTTCTTCCGGCAACTCTATTGGGTAAGGGTGAGATCATCTAGTGGATGATCGTCGAAATTTAAATGATTATAAGCAGGCCTGCATTTCTTTGATTTGATATCGCATTTGTTAGCATTAAAACGGGTGCGTAAATTATTCATAGTTTCTCATACATATTGTTTTGGGTCATTTCTTAGTTTTCGAATGTTAAGAGTTTGGTAGAGTTACTTAAAAGATAATGAGTTTCTGATATAAAGGGTCATGTTTTGCATCTACTTGACAAACATGGAGCACTTCTTACCCCTGGTCGTACTTCGGCTTAAAGTCTATTTTTAGCTGATATGTGCTTAAGTGGAATTATGTATATTTCGTAAAAGTAGTTAAGATTACCCACGCTCTTTCAGTTCTGTGAAAACAATCGTACAGGCTTGGTAAAAATCAGAAGATCTTGTACTAATTCAATGAATTCGTTAAACTTTTGAACTAATCGTGTCAGAAAGCGGTTTTGAAGCACACTTCTACATAAGATTGACAGTTTTGTAATGCGACTTTATGTATTACAATATTTAAAGGGTCGTTCAGTTATTATTTTTTTTTTGTAGTTCTAATTTTGTTTTTTGCTCCAATATATGTAAACTTTTCACCAAAATCTAGCGAAATGTTTCCGTAAACGTTATTTTAATTTTTTAATTATGGTAAGCCTCATTAATTAATCTATTTTTTCGTGTGTGTATACATGCAATGTTGAATAGATATATACATTTACATAAACTTAATGCAATTTTTAAACGCACATTGTACATTTTATGATCATAGGGTAAATGGGCATCTTCTGAAGGAACTTTTTTCATATCAAACTCTTTAAAGGGCATAGGAAATGATTTTAAATATTCAATTTTTTGTGTTTTTCTATAACTAGAAGCGATTTTAGTATCAATTCCGCAAAATTTCAAAAATGTCTATCGTGATTACGTCCCTAGATTGTGACGTCAGGTCGGAAAAATCTGTGAAACTCTTGACATAACGCCAAATAAATTCAAGCTTATCGAGATGGCATCACCATTTGATTATGACTAAGAATTCTGAGAAATACCATAGTTTAATCTTGGTATAAGGGTTCAACCTTATATGTATAAACCTTTATTAAATAGGCCTCATGAAGATCAAGAACATTCATCGGGTTCGGGGAGTGATAGTGATAGACCTAGCGACTACGATGAAACTCAACAAGCTAATAATGGCGTCCCTGTCGATGAATGGTACTTGGTAGCCAATTCATTCCGTCTAGGCCTATTATTGACAACAACTAGATAAATATGAAAGTTTTTGAAAATTTAGGATTCGTTATTTATCAGCCGATCTTTTTTTTAAAAAAATTATAATACCAACGTTGTAGGAATATTTAAAATTAAAATAAGATCGGCCTTCGGCTGTTAAAAATCGAATCCTAAAAGTTTACCATCGTTCCACTTTCTACAAATTCTAGTCTTCCCAAATGACGAAAATTGTATCTAGGCCTTTTAGTTTTGTTTTGCAACGTAGTCAGTTGCCTAAATAAGTTTGTATAAGATATTTGATACCAGTATATTTTACGAGGCACGGGCACTGGTTATTCCCCTCGGGCCAAGAAAAAAAAATGTAATCTACTAGCCTACTTTCACTTTCATATCGCGTTAGTAGTATTGCTATTCTCCGGACCCTGTTGGTTCTTACTCGTCGGTAAGATTTTTTATTTCGCTGGGGTTGTCGAGTAAAATTATAGGTTAATAATAGTGATTGTCTTTTCATTTCCCTCCGACCTTTTCTTCTTTGGTAAGCCTACACTGTTACCTCGCCGACAAAGGACGGTTGAGTTTTTCTTTTTTAGATGGACACTTCGGGTTTTACCGAGAAAATCGTTGGTATTGCATCATTTTTTAATGGCACGATCTTGTAACCAACCGATTTCGCAATATCAAGATCTATCGTGAACTGTTTTTTTTTTTTCGAAGCTATTCCAATCTTGAATTTTCATTTGGTTTAGGCCCCCCTATATAGCCAGCTCTCTTTATGTTGATAACCCAACGTTTACATTATATTCGGATCCGATGGAAACTGGTACAAAGCTATCTTTTGTCCCGATCTTACTTCACAGTTGAAGGCAGCACATAAAACCATCTTATTTAACAAATACAACTTGTAAACAGAATCAATAGTATACGTTAGAAGGCTATCCAATACGACGCTATGTTCCGACCTGACGTCACAATCAAGGGACGTAAACGTGATCAGATTAAAGCGCCTAATAATATTAACACACTTTAACGGCCGATATCTTATGAACGGGAGTGCAAAAAATAAAAAAAAACATTTATTTTTTATTTTCGATATAAAATAGTTAATAAAAACGATAAAATTGACGTTTTTAAAATTTCCATTTCCTATGCTCTTTAATGTGATCGAATCTAGGCTTCAATACAAAAATAGCATGTAAGTGACATATAATTGTACAATTTTGTGTAGAATATTTCGATTCCATTATCTAGTAGAGAGTTATTAGAGAATAGCATGAAAGCTGTTTTAGAGTCAAGTGCTATTAAGGTATCTATATGGAGGTTTATACAAGAGTACAAAAAGAATGTTCGTCAAGATTCCAGTCAATTTCATCAAAATTCAATCAATGGAAAAGAAAGATTTGTCTTAATTTCCAAATGACTTTGCATTATTTCTAAAATTAATTTGTGCTTTTTTTGTTAAAATCGTCAGTTTAAAGGTGCTTATACATAAGATGTGGTGTGCCCTGTATTATCCATACAGTAGAATATAGAAGAAGTGAACACAAGGGATACAGATGCCGTTACAGTGCTAACACGGTGAGGACTCGATTTGTCTCCTATATTTTCTATTGGATCGATAATCTTGCATAGCACATTACCTCGTTTAACCCTACTTTGTCTCTAAGAGGTCAAAACGGGATTTGCTTAAGTTGGAAGGTGGTCCTGTTTTTATGAAATGCTATAAAACACTGTACTGCAGTAACATTCTAGATGGTGAAAAATTTACCAAACCTAACTTTTTGTTGAATGGCTCCACCGTAGAAAACAGAAATGGACAAACTTCATGCAATAATGAATGACAAGAAAATATTTCAGTTACCAAATGTGTCTTTATTTGGTCGTTCTAACAACAGTTTTGAAGATAAAGCTCATCATTCATCAAAGGCAGAGGACTTGCTGTCTTTTATTTGGCAAGGAGCCTGTCGCAGCTTGAAGGTAATGTAATTGTTAGCTTCCTTTTACATGTTTTCAGACAAAACACTAATGTTTCTAAGGGGTCTAATGAAATAAAGCATAATATAATAAAATAGAAGAATCAAAGAATCACAAATTACAAATACGTCACTACACCTCAAGGGTGACATTAAATAAATTATTTATATAAATGAAGTTAGATCAATCTTTAGCTTAAAGGAATGTGTCCAATTTAGTTTTTTTAGAACTTTTTCAATGCAAGTTTGATTTTGGAACCTACACAGTTTTGTGGTGAACAAATTATACCATCAATGTTGCCTAGGTTTTGAGAATGGAATTAACCCTTGAATGTCATGTGTACACAAAATGATGTTTTGTGCTTTTCACTGTAAGCACTTTGACAATTTCTGACAGTGTGACAGCTTGCTTTCGTATGATTTCGACATTTTTCACAATAATGACATAAATAATAAATATATTTATAAGAAAATAAATATTAATCCACTATCACTTACCCATGCTATTGTGATTGCACTGAGGTGGTCAAGCAATGTTCAATCGAACTTATCACCATTCTGTTGTTTGACCTGCATTTGTTGAGAGTTGTGTCATTTAGCTAGAATTAATTTTCAGTTGGTTATTATTTTTAACTTCCGGTTTTAAAAGTATATTTTATAACTGGATCCTACAATATATATATTCTGATATCCTGGACCTGATATTAGTAACACCAAAACCCTGGCAGAATATTTTGGAAACAATCTAAGCGTCCTAATCAGTGTATGAGGTTTACAATAAGCGCGTGGATCGTTTAGAGAATAGTGCACAGTTTCCATGCCGGTAGTCACAGTTAACACAGGGTTACCTCATAGATATTAAGGGATACTGCGTCTTAGAATGAACATGTTAAAAAAATGTATCTTGGCAAATAAGAGCATAGTTTATTCATCAGCAAATATACAAATATACCTGATCCTAATATTATCCGATAAGTCCCCAAAACTTAGTATCCATATAAATGCATTGTTATACGCCCACATATAATGTGGACGTATATTGCGGTTGACCCTGTCCGTCCGGACGTCCGTCCGTCCACAATTGCTTGTGGCCACAATAGAGACCACAGTTTTCATCGGATTACAATGAAACTTGGTATGTGTCTCTGTCATCATAAAATCTCGGTTCCTTTCGAAAACCAGCTTTCTGACTTTTACTGTTGGTGAGTTATGCCCTCTTTTTTAGCGAAACTTCGTCAAATTCAGCTTGTGGTGCGATACAGGCTTCAATTTTTTTCTGATCTTTTTGAAACTTGGTAGGTGTCTTTGTCATCATAAAATCTCGGTTCCTTTCGAAAATCAGCTTTCTGACTTTTACGGTTGATGAGTTATGCCCCCTTTCTTAGTCAGAATTCGTCAAATTCAGCTTGTGGGTGTGATACAGGCTATATATAATGTGGGCGTATATTGCGGTTGATCCTGTCTGTCCAGACGTCCGTCCACAATTGCTTGTGGCCACAATAGAGACCACAGTTTTCATCGGATTTCAATGAAACTTGGTATGCTTGTTCATATTGATGAGATCTAGGATGGGTTCGAATTTCATGAAATTTCGATCATTGGTTCCTGGGTTATTGCCCTTGACTTAGTCGAAATTATGATGTTGGTAGATTGAACTACTTTTTTGCTGTTGGTGTTTTGATCACCAATAAAACTTTGCTGCTGGTGGGCGTATAGCCTTTCGGGCGTCCGCTCGTATTATTTTAAAAGACTTAATCAATTGATATTGGTGTACGTGCGAAGTACAATTATTCAGGTTTTTTATATACTATTTTAATATTTATATACTATAGTATTACTAATATATATATATACGGGATTCACCTGAAGATTGTTGTAAAACATGAAAGTACTTGTGAAACATTAAATAATGTATGCAGTATCCGGCAATATTGGACTTTTTTATTGATTGATATATGTTTCTATACTCAAGACTTTTGACAGTTCGATATATATATATATATATATATATATATATAAATAAATATTGTTGTGTATGGCTTTCACCATCAGAGTGCTCAACGCGGTATGCGTGATGTCATGTAGGATAAAATAAACAAACACCAAAGACTGCTACTATAGTTTCATGTTTTACCAATCATCAGGCAGAACTGGAATAAAACAGAAAGGAGGCGTTCTCATTTCCATCCAGTGGAACAAAATTACAATGGCTAAGACACAAACATTTCAAAGTCAAGTCATTATTAAGAAAATACGACAAGGTGTTATCGAACGTATCGACAAAAGTTTTGGAGCCTAGTTTGATAACACCTTGTCGTATTTTCTTAATAATGACTTGACTTTGAAATGTTTGTGTCTTAGCCATTGTAATTTTGTTCCACTGGATGGAATTGAGAACGCCTCCTTTCTGTTTTATTCCAGTTCTGCCTGATGATTGGTAAAACATGAAACTATAGTAGCAGTCTTTGGTGTTTGTTTATTTTTTCCTATATATATATATATATATATATATATATATACATATTTAAAATACAGATGTGATGTCACCCTTTGTTTTTGCGTACCAATATCCAACATATTGGTACTGGCAAGTGGCCAAGAGTCCAATATTAAAGTCAATACTTTAAATATCAGCCATATATATATATATATATATATATACATATTTAAAATACAGATGTGATGTCACCCTTTGTTTTTTGCGTACCAATATCCAACATATTGGTACTGGCAAGTGGCCAAGAGTCCAATATTAAAGTCAATACTTTAAATATCAGCCACTTGACCATAACGAATGGGGATTAGACTGACAACTACTCACATTAAATTCACTCATACTTTATTCAGAGAACTAATCCAGGTTTCAAAATGTATATAGTGTTCAATGTTACGTCCAATTAAAACTTAAAGTTTATCTTCAAATCCTTAGTTTCAAATGAAAAAGATAATTAATTATTCATTAGGGCGAAATCTGTCAGTATCGATTAAAGTTCTATTTCAAATCTTGTCAAATAAGCTTACCAATTGATTAATTAGGCGTTTTTTCATTGTTATTTCGTGTATTCATAATTTATTTAACGTTATGTGGACACAGGAAGGTCCATCTGTGTTTTATGGATAGTTCTGGTAGATGTTAGCTAGGTATTTCCAACGTAATTAGGCCGATTATGAGTTAATTCGGGAATTATTAGACAAACTGACAAAGTTTTCCCATTCATTAGAACATCTTTACTTTTGATTTATATAAGTATTAAGGAATCAAACAATGAAACTTTTTTCGAAACACCAGGTGCTGCCATATTGGTTGGTTCATTGTTATTGACACATAGTCTGAATATTGGATGATTCTTGTACTAAAGGGCTTAAACGTTTTGATTTCAGGTTTTGTTTGTAAATAAAACTCTAGTGAGTTTATAGTGAGCTGTTTTTTTGTTAATCTGTATTTTAAGTTGGTTAATGGATCTCAAGTTTGTCAATGCGTCTAATAATGACCGTATAACTCGGACCTTCGGTCCTCATCAACGGTCATTATTAGACTTATTGACAAACTTTCGACCATTAACCTATACATAGTATCACTATTATTTAAATACTATTACTTTTATTTAAATAAAATTACCACAATTTAAATATTATTACTATCATTTAAATACTATTACTTTTATTTAAATATAATTACCACAATTTCAATATTATTACTATCATTTATATACAATTACTATTATTTAAATAGGCTACAATTACAATTATTTATATATCTTTTACTATTATTTAAAAAATATTACTATTATTTTAATACAATTACTATTATTTATATATCTTTTACTATTATTTAAATACAATTACTATTTATATATATATATCTTTTAATATTATTCATATATTTATTTCTTTTTATATACTATTACTATTTTTTACATACTATTACTATGATTTATGTTCTATTGCTATCTATATACTATCGCAAGAAGAGTCCCCACACTGCACATTGCATGGCGTGGTCCACAAGGTACAAAAGAGTAGGACGCAAAGCTCCATTTCATTTATTTTTATAACGTGTCATAGATCATGTAAGCCACATCAGAGGATTCAATGTTCAAGGGTTTCGTTTTCACAAAAGTGTGTTTAAATATTTATTTCAGTATGCATGCATTAATGAACTCTTTAATGATTCTGTAGCCAACTCTCGTATTTCAAAAGAATCTATTTTCAGAATTATAGCTGGAGGGTGTAGACTATCTGAATCAAATACTATTAATTTTATAAAAATCGTATTGAAAAAAGAAAACAGGCTACCTTCTAGATAAGTCCCTAACCACTGAATAAGACGTGATGATGTTCCAAGAGAGAGTTTTCCAGTTTCAAGTCTTAAATATTCAGTGAATTATAAAGAGTTCTTTAGGATATTGATCACGATAATATGATCTTGCATGCGCTATATGTATTAATGTCAATTCAATTTATCACATGAATGTATTATTAAGTGGGCTCAACCATAGTTGATTTTATAGATAAGTGATTGGGTTGCGGATTGTGACTTTTGACTTATGTATTTCTCTACTTGTTGTTTGCCCAGTTAATATATGCACTCATTCACATGATCCAGGGAATTATGTATATCAAACGTTATTCCTATACTTAAGAGAGAATTATAAAGTATCAATTAATAATTACAATTAATAACAGTTCTTGAGAATGATTGGTTTCACAGTACATCGTAAATTCCGGAATACCCTACTGATAATGGCTTCATGGTCTGGAAGCAATCATACAATAATTATTGCTTGGAGTATTACCTCTCAGTGCTTGCATACACTGTTAACAAGTTTTATTCGCTCGGAGTTAATTCTATTGCTGTCTCCTGTATATAAACTCAGTCATAAACCGATATAAAAATAATTTTGTTTGTTTGAATGTTAGTGTGTAGCTAGATGCAAACAACCCATATCCATTTCTAAAAATGAGTTCGTAAAGTCTTTCGGATGCGGCAATAATCCGAGGCTCGTGTGCTCCTGTCTGTGCACGTTTTCATTTTTGTACATATTGTTCAATTTCCAAGAGACAATGATGTAACTATGGCAAACATTTCAATAGATTAATTTACGTGTTATTCGTTATTTTAGAAAGTAATATTAGAAGAGTTGTTGCATTTATGACCATTACTGTTAATGCAAGCGTGTGCTTTTATGTATATAATTTGAACAAATTATTTGAGTGCTAAGCCATTATTGATGCAATGTTTAGCGGATGCTTGGAATTTGATATTATCAGAGAGAGCTACGAGGACAAGACAATAAGTAACCTGTCCAACTTATTTCCGGTTCTAGAAACACAAAGAAACAAATCATTATTTTGGATGTGACAATACATATTTTAGACAGTGGTCGGATAAAAGCCCAAAGCATAATCAAGTTATATTCAATATAGTATGAAAAAAAAAATGGTGTAGAATTTCATTGAATGACTTCACGGTGATGAACTATGATGACGAAGGATCAGAGAAGTCAATTTCATATTGATAAAGTCCGGTTAATTATTTTAGAAAAATGTGGAATGCTGGTTTTAAATTTTGGTTAAGCAGAATTGTGCGAACACATTAAAGGTTAAGCGGTGATAAGTTCACAAAATTTTTCCTTTTAGAATGGACATATTATGATTTAAAGTTTAAAACTAAAAGTATGAATCCATGGTTTCATCAGATGCCGTGACTAATAAATAAAATCTCTATAAAATAGGATATATCCATTAAATTAATTAATTAAAAACGCTTTTAAAAGGGGTTCAAATTTACTTAGTTTAATGGATTATTACTTAGTTTGATGGATTTATTGCATATTGTCGTATAGTGCTACATGTGATAGGTTTTTATTAGGGAGGTTAACAGCAGCATTCCAAATGATTTCTCATTGTTTCTAAGAGTGAGTGAGGTACACGCTTTCCTGCTAATTTAGTTATGCAGGTCATAAGAAATGACGTATGGTTCTTACATGGTAATAGCAAACGCGATCGTGATTCACAGCCATTCCTATATTATTTTCAATTCAAATTAAAAGGTTAAGAAATATATTTAGCTGTGCCTTTGTAGAAATATCATAATTTTTTTAGAATTCGGCTTATGAAGTCGATGTATAGATTCAAAATGACTGTTAACTACGTCCATGTGTGATATTCCATCTTAGAACCATACGTAGTTTCGTATGGTATGCAGGTATGCTAGTGTCACATGGAAGAAGCGTTAAAGTCCACATTATAATGTGTTCATATATTGTCGTCACTCCTGTCCGACGTCGGTCCGTTCGTCCACAACTGGCTCGTGAACGCGATACAGTTTTCATCTGATTTGAATGAAATTCGGTGTGATCATTTTAGTTGATGAGATTTTGTTCCAAATTTGATGATATTTTGACAATATTTTAATGATTGATTTTTTAGTTATTGCCCTTGACTAAATAAAAACGCGTCAACATTTGTTTATGAATTCAACAGGGACTATAGTTTTCATCCGATTAAAATGAAATTTGGTATGATCATGTATATTGATGAGATCTTGGACTATAAGCTCAAATGTCGACAAATAATGTTGGATTTCAACTTGGGTTAAAACAGAAAATATACTTTTAAGTGTGCGTATCTAGCTTGGCAAGCACTTGTTTTTTTTATATCTGTAACTTGTAATATGAGTGGTTTTTAGCAGGGGTTGGGGGTGGGGGCTTGGTTTATCTCCCGCAACTGAAAGTAGAGCATAGTTAAATATTCCAACTATATAGGCATATATTGAATTAATTGAAATGATAAATAATATATAACAAAACCACACGTGAGGTCTAATCAGCATTTAATCTGTAATGAGTTACGTGTTGGGTAATTTAAATTTACATGTAATGTTGAAATTTTATCTGAATAATGGATATATTGTTTCAATTAGAATTTTTAATTAAAATTTATAGGAATACAGAGGTTTGACGTTCCCAGTAAAAGCTTTAAAATAAATATGGATTTCAGTGAACCTCGTGGTGTTTTCAGAAATCAAGTGAGATATTGCGATACATGCATGTAATATAACAGAAAAAGTTAGCTATTCTCTGACCCAAAAACTGTAGAAAAGGTTACATTAAGGGATTAGAGGTATGAAAAGCATTCAGGATTCAGTATGAAGAAATGACAAGAGGCTGAAGGGATAAGCGTTCTTTTCAAAATATGCTTGGAGTGACATTAGCAACGATGGAGGAACACAAAATTGTCAATGACTTGGATTTCTTCTTTAGATATTTGTCTGTTTTGCTGCCTTCAGTTTATCAATCAAATCAACAACATAATTCATTGAAAGACTGAAGATTGTAAAATGATCCAATTTCTATAAGTTTTGGTTCGATTAATGAATCAGAAATGTTATACAGTGACATGAACAACAGAAAACTATTATCAATAATACACAGCTTATGTTGTTTATGATAATTGCTGACGATTTGATTAGTTTAACAGATAGTTTGTAAGGACATTGTCTCTCACGGCAAATATTATATTATATTATCCCTAAGTTTATTTCCATTATAGTAATGTAATCATATGTTATTGGATTTCAAAGAAAGTTTATTTCCAATATCGTAATGTCATCATATGTGGTTGGATTTTTAAAAGTTTATTTCCATTATCGTAATGTAATCATATGTGGTTGGATTTTAAAAAGTTTATTTCCATTATCGTAATGTAATTGTATGTGGTTGGATTTAAAAAAGTTTATTTCCATTATCGTAATGTAATCATATGTTGTTTGATTTAAAAAAAAGTTTATTTCCATTATCGTAATGTAATCATATGTGGTTGGATTTTAAAAAGTTTATTTCTATTATCGTAATGTAATTGTATGTGGTTGGATTTAAAAAAGTTTATTTCCAATATCGTAATGTAATCATATGTTGTTGGATTTAAAAAAACGTTTATTTCCATTATCGTAATGTATACATATGTGGTTGGATTTTTTAAAAAATTATTTACATTATCGTAATGTAATCATATGTTGTTGGATTTCAAAGAAAGTTTATTTCCAATATCGTAATGTAATCATATGTGGTTGGTTTTGAAAATTTCCATTATCAAATTCATAGTGTTGGATTTTAAAATTACATCATCGTAATGTAATTGAATGTGGTTGAATTTTAAAAAGTTTATTTCCATTATCTTAATGTAATCATGTGTTGTTGGATTTAAAAAAAAGTTTATTTCCATTATCGTAATGTATACATATGTGGTTGGATTTTTTAAAATTTATTTACATTATCGTAATGTAATCATATGTTGTTGGATTTCAAAGAAAGTTTATTTCCAATATCGTAATGCAATCATATGTGGTTGGATTTTGATAAGTTTATTTCCATTATCGTAATGTAATCATATGTGGTTGGATTTTAAAAAGTTTATTTCCATTATCGTAATGTAATTATATGCAGTTGGATATAAGTAAAAGTAATCGTAATCGTATATTATTAGAAATAAAGACATACACTCTATGTACACCTAGTTGACAGTTGAATAATATGTAGATAAACAGTTACACATCACTAACTTTATATTTTGATAGTACTAATATAGTCATAATGACACCGCTATATTGAAACGTACACTGAATGAATGAAGTCTATAATAGTGTATAAAGGGAAATGTAAAGATCCCACGAAGAATTGAATAAAGTTCATGATGAAAGTTTTTGTGAATAAGATGACATGACAAAATATATTTGTTTATACAGTATAGTATAGTATTTTCGAGAAGTGTGTTAACCCTACTGTGGGGAATATTATGGTGCAATAGTTGTGAACAGTGTGTAGGACGTTATGTTTGGAGTTTAAAGGGACAGCGTTCAAATAATGTAATTTACTATGGAATAAATGATTCGAATTGCATGTGTTGACAACAGTGCCAACTTAATTATTTTAAAACCACAGAACTGATAAATCATGCAAAAATCAAATCGGAAGATGGATGTCCACACCGGGAGTAATCCTCTATTGAAGGTTTCGTACACAAATATTCCACTAACGACAAGAAGAAAAAGTTTACCCGATCGAGTCCGCAGGTCATCGTTGTTTAACTACTTCCGTAAAGAAAATGCACCAACTAAATCCGAAAGTGAAGCAGAATTACCTCTCGTGTGTTTAATAGATGACAGTCCTTATAGAGTACTCCAGGTAAAGACACAATTAATTCTTCCTTTTGTGGTTGTCATATAATTTGGCTACCTTTTAGTTAAAAGTATGCCTATACAACATTTGACCTATTTGACATGTTGGTTAAACAAACCTTTACCAATACTTACCCCGTACGACATCGAGAAAAAGATAGTTAAAGTTCGTTTCACTTATACATATACATATATATAACATAATTGGACCGGTAATACTTATATCAATAGAAAGTAGAGGTGTTCTAATGACTGGGAAAATACCAGATGGTCCCACAAGTCCTTAATAAACTCGTAATTAGGCTATTTTTGACAGGATTTCCCTCGGTAGGGTACTTCCATAGGTATGTACGTCAAGTCTCAAATGTCGTTTATCTTTTTTTTGATCATCCAGTCTGTTAATTCGGTATATAACCGGACGCTGTGGCTTTTAAGTATGCACAATTCATGATCAATGTTGACAAAACTAGCTGTAATTGTTTGTTATCACCCAAGGATGAGGCCTATTGAAAATAAAAAATATCAAAATATAAGTGATATGAATTATTGCACTTGTTCTTTAAAACGTGTTTGATTTTTGTCTTGTAAACACTCTTGCACAATTCTTGACCGACTTTGATGAAACTTGGTGTGAGAGTCTCTTTTAACTCAAGGATGAAAATCAGCGAAGTCGAAAAATATTTAGCATGAGTTATTGCCCTTGTTCTTGAAAACTTGTTGAATCTTAGCTTGGAAACACTCTAGAAAAAACAAGTCTTAATGGATTTTTATGAAACTTGGTTTGAGTATTTGTTTTCACCTTAGGATGAACCCTATTGAAAATCAGATAAATCGAAAAATATTTAGTACAAGTTATTGCCCTTGTTCTTGAAAACGTGTTCAATTTTAGCTTGTAAACACTCTAGAAAGAAAAATTTTGAATGGATTTTGATGAAACTGGGTTTGAGTATTTGTTTTCACACGGTTGAACCCTATTGAAAATCAGATAATCGAAAAATATTTAGTACAAGTTATTGCCCTTGTTCTTGTTCCATTTTTAATGGATTTTGATGAAACTTGGCTTTAGTATTTGTTTTCTCTCAAGGGTGAACCCTAGTGAAAATTGAAAAATATTTAGTACAAGTTATTGCCCTTGTTTTTGAAAAAGCATTCAATTGAACTCGTAAACACTCTAGAAAGAATAATTTTGAATGGATTTTGATGAATCTTGGCTTTAGTATTTGTTTCCCAAGGATGAACCCTATTGAAAATCGAAAAATATTTGGCTTGTGAACACTCTAAACATTTTTTGACAAAACTTGCTGAATTAAAAACATCTAAAGATTATTAAGGGTGAACCCTATTGCAAATCATAAAAATAACAAAAATATTTAATGAGTTGTTATTAGGTACAATTCTTGACAGTTTTTAATGAAACTAGAGACCCTAGCAAAAAGTGTATGGCGGAAGGTTGAATATTTCATTCAACTAATTGTTACTTTACTGAAGAGTTTTTAATTGAAAAAAATGCTGCCAGTGGGCGTATTTTACTCAATGTTTGGCCATGACATTATTCACATAATGGGATCAGATAATTTAGGCAAATAATTATTTCTCATTCAAGATCAAAGGATATGATATGCTTTTTAAATAATTAGTTAAGAAACGAATGTGTTATATTTTTCAAAATATGTTTTTCAAAATTTATGCCTTCAAATCCATATATCCAGAATTATCAGCGTTTTAAAGGTAAAATGACGAATAGTCTTATCATGAGAAAGAAAAAGAATTTTTTTATAGTTTGGAGTATATTTGAAGCCTTTTGCGATTTTCTTGCAGTTTTAGTAGTTCCAAAATCTATATTCAAGATTCAAATAAATGCCCAAAGAAGGAAAACCTGTGAAACGACGGATTATGCCTTGTGCCTAATCCCTAATTTGAACAAATCTACAACCTAAACATTATAGAAAGGGAGTGGATGTTTAGCGCAAAGATGGATGTATAGCATGTAACACTCAATGCTGTGATTTATTGTCCCCATCACTGACGAAAGAATACGACATTAATACATATGTACCTACTCAAAGAGTTAAACAGCGTATGTGTACATTTTCAGTTTTGACACTATCTTGTCACAGGTAAAATGGTTGGATAAATATTCATTTAATTATACACTGAGAACCCCAGTTGAGTCATATGACTCAGAAAAATGAGTCTTTATCGATGCCTAATTTGACTCACGTAATGAGTAATTATGTACTCATAATGAGTCATTTGACTTATCCAGATGAGTCAGTTGACTCAGAAAAATGAGTCCCTGCCGATGCCTAATTTGACTCACGTGATGAGTAATCATATACTCATAGTGAGTCATTTGACTCGCCGCGTGAGTATACGTTGACTCATTTCGCGTCATGATCACTGTGACACTTGGATATTGACTTATTCCGTGCACTAAAGCTCTGAAAAATATGAACAAATAAGCGGTAAAGTCTGAAAACAGAATTTTAATCAAGAATTATCAGAACATACATGTATAACAATAATAAATAGCCAAAAATATATAAGTCAAGATGAACTAAATTCAAAAGGCACATTGGACAAATTGAAGTGTCTTGTCTGATTCTTTGGATAACATATTTTGGATACATATTATGTAGCTAGGAGGCACTCGACAGCTTCGGTGAAATCCAATGGCTCTGCAAACAAGCGGTTCTCAGCAGTTCCTTGGTCAAATAGGTTACCATTATGTATGATGACTGGATATTTGATTTTAGGAGGCTTCTGAAAATAAATAATACACATATAATTTATCAATATCTAGAAATCAACTCACATAGAAACATAAAATATAAAAGGGGACGACAAGGGAGAAGCCAAGTGTAAATGCATTCAGTCTCCCTATATCTATGCACATGGTTTACCGGTATTACGCCACTGGTAGTTTTGTTTGAAACAGAACATTTAGCAGAAACAAATTTAAACCCTCATAGATCTAGGCCTACATTTCGTGCAGAATTTTTTGGGGGGGATGGGGAAATCGATCTAGATCTATTCATCGATTTTTTTTCAATTTTTATTAAAAAATTTAAACCTGTTTCGTCAAAAAAAAAAAAACATACCTTTTTCGTAGAGCTAGATCTAATAAAAAAGCAGTCTTTTCTTTCAACAGATCTGGCACTGACAGCAATACTACAGCGCCTACGGTACAGAATACATAAAGTCAAAGAGAACATTGAAATACTCATATTTCGTGTTTAAGTCTTACAGCTCTAGAGACAAAATAAAAGAATGTTTCTGGGCCACAGATTCATAATACCGAATGCAGGGCCAGGGGCAGGGTAGATCTGCCATGCTAGAGACCCTAAATTTATTTGAAAACATTGTTAGTTCCCATTCCACTGCGTGTTAACCCTACCAAACCTTAGACTTAACTAACCCTAATCCTGACCCAAGGTCACTTTGAAAAACAATAAAGGATGTTATTTTCTCACCTTTTTCATTCCTACTGCTGTAGACTGCTTGGGTGCAAACGACTCCTTTTCGAATTTTGTGTTAAGAAAATGACGTCAGAGCCTAACGACGTCATATATAATATGTACCTTACGTCAAAGATATCTGTGTTTCCTATTTTTTGTTCTTTAAAGATTCTCGATCCGCTAATGCCCCTAGCCTGGCTAAATTTCCCTAAATGCACACTGAAAGGCATTTGCCAGTGCACAATTAGCCCAAACCGGTGCAGAATAGTAGGACTACATTTCATTTTCATCAAGTTTCAACTACAATAAGTTGATAAAACATATAGAAGCCCACACAGCAAACAATTCAACATTTAAAATACTGTTTTTTTTTTTTATCTTTTTTCAAAACAAAATTAGCCTCGCTGAACTAAGCCTCTTGCCTAAAAATTATCATTGAAGACAGATTAACATCAACTTCTCTTATTAGCCTACTTTTTCGATTTAGTCAATTTCACATTATAGCCTAGCATTGAAACCAGATTTTAAAAAAAAATTCAAACGACATGGAATCTCTTAGTTTTGATCTGGCGGATAAACAATAACTCTTGTGGTAGGCCATGTAAAAGAAAAAAAAAAAAAAAAAAAAAAAAAACAATTATTGAACAAACCACTTGTAGGAAATAAAATAGAAATATAATAATATGGGCCTTATGGGTAAATTGACTCACTTGCGCGAACGTTCATTTGAGTCAACTCGACTCATTGAACGAGTCATTTGGTCATTGTTGGGTCTGATGACTCTGCTAATGAGTCAAGTATAATCAGTTACGCCAATGTGCTTAAAACTGACCCACAACATGAGTCATATGACACAAGGGATGAGCAAAAGAGTAGCGGACCCACTTTTCCGGGTCATTTGACCCATCTGGGGTTCTCAGTGTATGTTATTGATTCATGTTTCCTGAAATTTGGTTAAATAGTCTAGAAGGTCACAGGGAAATTTACAAGTGCGCTTAATTATATTGATTGACAGTTTATATAGAACCCATATTACTTTAAACCCATTTACTATTTAAATGGAATATTTGATGAAGATTTATTATTACTGTCTGTAATTACGCTATAGTATTAAGTCTAAACTAATACTATGTTACTTGATTTTGTATGTAAGTGTGTTAAAGCAAATGAAATACATCATAGGACGTTTAATTGCCCCTAAAACGTTTTACATTGTATCGAAATGATCAATGAAATATTTTTGTTTGAAATGAAATCATTGAGAGATTGAGATATATACTTCATATGGGGTTATTTTTTACTTGTTTATTTCAGGTTTGTTCTCGTCGAAACATTTCCTTTGATAGCTGAATTTCAGCTTTGCTTGTTTTTCTCTTTTGAAGAATCAAAATTTAACTACCTGTTCCCTTGCAATTTAAAACAGTTTGCAAATTTAGTCAGTAACCATTTCCAGGCCGTTCATAACATTTGTCACTGAAGTATCACCGATAGCAATAAATGGGATAATCCGAGAAAGACCAATGCCAACAGGTTTTGATCCTTAACTGTAAACTTTACTTATTATACTTGTAAAATATAGTTGTTCTATTCTTTCTTTCTTTTACATTGTGGCATAATCATATCCCAGGGGTTTCCAAAAGATACTGTAATTGGGATCTCCAACGGATTCTATTTTTAAAAAGGATGCGGGGAACGGAATTTACGTCAATTGGAAGTTAAATTGGAATTTTAGACGACTATATCTCTTTATCTTTGATGTTGTAAATATTGATTATCGGAAACAGAAAGAGGATTCGCACCTACGGCACTTTTTTTCCTTAACAAAATATTCCAACTCGTTACTGACTGAGTAACTTATGTTGATTATTTCTATGTCTATTAACCTTCATAATAAAGTTTGTGGTTTGATTAACCATATAATTATATTTTGTTATTTGGAAGTGTTTTGTCAACATTGCTTTCTGGTTTTAGAGTACTTACTAAACACGAAACGGTGCTATCAACATATCTCTAGGTAAATAAACGTCTGGTTGATTTACATAATGTAGATTAACCAGACAGTTAGAATCAAGGAGTGTAAACACTACAACATTTCTGCAACATTTTTCCAACTTTTTTACAACAATTCTTCCAACATGCTCTGTTTACACTATAGCAACACTTTAACAACATGTTTGAAAATTTTGCCATTTTGTTCATCACATGACCTCAATTCAGCGTCACATGATCAGTCTGATGTTGGAAAAATATTGGAATATTTTTGTAAATCTGTTTTTTTCTGTTCACATTGACCAAAATTTTTCAACAAGTTGCAACAATTGTTGTAAAAAATTACCTTGGCAATTATTTTACAACAATTTTCCAACAAGCAACAACTCTGTTCACGCTGGTATAAATGCTGGAAAAATGTTGCAGAAATGTTGCAGAAATGTTGTAGTGTGTACACTACTTCAATGTCATAAACCCAGATTATGTGATGCCTAGATATATTAAAACGTTTGTGGTCTACAAAGTGATTTTTCGTCATCGAAATCATCTAATAGTGATAAACTCTTTATTTTACACGGGTCATAATTAGGTCCAATACACAAGTATACATGGTCCATTCTAAACGAACTAACCTAATCAAATTTTTGCTGAATCATTTGACCGATCCTGTTTTGCGTAACACTATCGACATAACGAACTGACATTGTAATAGAAATGTACGGTATACAATCGATAACAATTTTATAAATCATTCCAGTCTTCTAGATATCACAATATAAATCAATGGCTTTTATGCAAATAGAGGGTTTCATGTGGCACGGTGCCATGAGTACATCATGGACGTAATGTTTTATATTGAGTCAAGGACATTAATGGATGGAACAAAGGCCAACTCGTAAATCCGTTTCAAATATGTTTTGATTTGCTATGTTTATCTTCAATAATTAATGTTTTCAGCATGACAATGTAGTTTAATATAACATAAATTGTTTTACAACAAAGATTTTAGTAACACTATTTTGTCTCATAAAAGTGGATATATTTCGTTCTAATCTGTCGTAGGAAATCGAAGTACATTGTTTCAATTAATTTTTGCATTAAACATAATTCATTTTCTGAAGATTCTTTTGAGACAATTGCTATCTGGAGAGTGTTTTCGGTTGGTTAATAAGACGATGAAAAGATTTTACCGTGTAATTCAATTTGTGAATGGTGTTAGAGGTAATATTCATATGACGGAACAGAAAAGTTGTGAAAAGGACTTTTCATTTGAAAACATCAAAGATATCATTTTTAAAAGTTGTGGGGACATAGACGGCAACCCCTTCTCAGGCATAAATGACGACTTTTGTTCTGTAAGTTTTTCCAAAGATTCTATCTTTATTTCAATCTAAAAGCTGAACCGCAAACAAGTTATAGCAACGCTTTTAAATGATTACATATTTTTAATGAATATATTCATTAGTCATGGCAAATGGTGAGTCCAGCTGATAAACATATACATTTTCACTCTTATTATCAAAGTTGGATACTATCAATTGTATGTTTATGTTCATGTAGTATTCCTTTAAAAGATCGTTTACTAAACTTTCCATTTGTCACTTCAACATCATCGTCCTTATTCAAATTATCTTACATATGTATGTAGGCTATGACAATTAATTTGACATTTCTTGTATAGATACTGTTTTGCGCACTAAATTAATTTAAAAGTTAGATAAATAGATTACGTTCATTTTAAATTTTAAAAATATCATATTAAAAGGAAATATCAAATAAAATAAAATAAAAAACTGGTTATAAAACAAGAATTTATGATTAAAAACGACGATAATGCAAGAAATCAATTACTAAAAAATTAAAAAAACAAAATTGTATGATTTTAATGTAATGCTTAAAAATGGTGATCAATGATTAAAAATATAGAACATGAAATTTGTTTTGAAAAGCTTTTTGAGTAATATGTTTATTTTTTTCCGTCTTTAAATGGTTCAAAGACCTGAAAACTGAAAATTGCGATGCATCTCATCTGTTACACATTTTCAAACCCCATTGGACCGTTGTCTGGTTGGTCCACGATGTCTATTAACAGATGTGAAGGTATAAAATGCCCTGCATTGAGAATTGAATCATGAATCATGAATTATGAAAGATATTCTGGTACTTATTGTCTTTCACCATTATTATAATGTGACCATTATACGCAGAATATAATATTAAGGTGTAGTGAGACGACATTTGGTTCGTACATGGTAATAACTAACACAAATATAGTTCAAATCCATATTGAGTTTATAAAAAAGGCTTTGATATTTCAACAAAAGATTCAAATCACATTTAAAGCAAATTTCTAAGACTTACATATGTTTTGAAGACAACTAATATGTTGACACATCAAGACCTTTAAAGTATTCGACAGGGAACCTCAGTGGCTCAGTGAGTTAGACGCTTGCTCCCTAACCTGAATGTTAGAAGGTTCAGGGTTCAATCCCGCCGGCAAAGGTCGCCGGGATTGAACCTGCACCCTTGTCAGTGATGCAGGTCGGAGGGACTGACATGGAAAAAGGGTCTAGTCGTTCGGATGGGACAAAAAACCGAAGCCCCGTGTGCTACAGGCTGTGCACGTTAAAGATCCCTCGACAGATGGAAATCGCGAAAAGAGTAGGCTAATGCTGCTGTCCTGGCAAAATTGCCCTCATTGCACACTGCATGGCGTTGCCCGTCTACATTATCCCATAAGGTACATTTAAGGTTTCATTTAATTTAAAGTATTCGACTTATTTAATCGAGGTTCAGATTCAAAATGGCCTTAAGCTACGTTCGTGTTTAATTTTCAATGTAAGAACAATAAACTTATTGTGTTATGCATCTATCTTATTAGTTGACTGTTTGTCCTTCAAGATGAATATGTATATTAATTTCAGGTAGCCGGAAGAGGAAATTTGGTAGAATTTGAAAAACTATACAATGCTGATCCTAGTCGACTCTCCACCGAAGACAGTAAAGGACAGATGGCTATACATATGGCGGCAATTAAAGGCCGGATTAATATCTTGGAATTTATTATCAATAAAGGTGGTGGTAAGTACCGCCTTTCTGTTTGTATATTGTCTTGGTTAGATTTACTGCTACTCTAATCATTTGGTACCATTTGGTACCAATTGATTTGATAATAGTGTAGGTAACAATACCCTTTTAATAAGCCGGGGTTAAAACAGGCTTGAATTGATTATGTCTGCAATGCCAACAACCTAATATAAAGCCAGAAAAAGTCGACTTTGTTGTATCATTAGATGTTCCTATGGTGTGTTCGCCTTGCCTCGATACCAATTGTGCAAAGTTATTGTAATGCAGTCCACCCTTTCAGATGCTCATTTACATAATAAAATAATTGATTTCTCAACAAAATTATAAGAAAGGTTGGAAGGCGGCTCATTTTAAGAAATTGATTGGTTGAAACTATACAAATGAATCAAAAGTTGTAATGTTCATAACACGCTATCCATGTAACTATACTATTTTTTTTCAAAGATATAAATGCCCAAGATAAGAAAGGCAACACAGCTCTACACCATGCTGTAGAAAATGAACAGATAGATGCCATAACCTTTTTATTAGATCACGGTGCCGATGATTCCATTAAAAATGAGATGAACTCTGCACCATTGCATCTGGCTGTTGATGTAGATAATACAAATGTTATCGAGGTATATTAATATTTATGTTTGTTTTATTCGTTGTTTTACTTGTTTCTATGATCTGTTGTATATCGGGGCTGACTTATCATTACTGATGGTCGTATTATCTATCCCCTTTCATTCTTGCAGACAAAATATGACATCAGAAGATGACAATATAATCCCCATTCTTTTTTCTGAAGACCTAAGCAGTTTCAAAGCTTAAAAGCACGCTCGTACACGCCTGTGTGTGGGAGGTTTCTGGTGTGCATTTGGCCAACCGAGGTCTAGTGGAAAATATTTATCGTGTATGGCCACTGGTACATCGTGTGCAGGTAACAGTGCTCGACTTTGGCATTTAAGATGGCGGTATCCTGAGAAGAAGTGACGCGGTCAATCCAAGAGGACGACTTTGTTGAATCTTGTCAAGATTACCCTTTATGTACAATATCCGATCGCTAGAATAGCAATAATGATAGAAACAACTGCATTCCCATACCAACTTAACTGTCACTGTTGTAGTCCAGTTCATGTTATAAGGCTAACGCTGAGTCGCATAAATTTCAAATTTATTTCAGACTATGTTGAAACATTCAAAAGTCAACCCCAATGTCAAAGGTGATACGGGAGGACGACCTTTACATTATGCCGCTTTTAAAGACAAGGTACAGGCAGCGGAATTACTGGTATGTAATACAGAAAACTAAAATGGATACAGCCTCCTAAAGTTTAAAATCTAGAGCTTCGGGAGAACCCTCTCTCCCATTCACAAATCATTTTGTTTTTATTTTATTTTATTTTTATTGTCATTTTTTATGTAACGTATGTTTCTTTCAGCTTCGTTACGGTGCCAAACCATGTGCAAAGTGTGATAATGGTTTTTATCCAATACATTGTGCTGCTAAATCTGCATCTGCCTGCACACTAGAAGTTTTAATCCAAGCTGGTAAGTAAGATTGTTGTAGATTCTCATGCTTATCGTCAGTTTTGTAAATTTATTACTGAATTTATGAATGAATGGATTGAATTAAAATAATCTACTTTTAAGGCTTAAAGTAAAGCAAACGTTATAGATTTCCAAACTTAGCCATGTTCCATTCTTTACAGCACACGGAGAACGGAACCGAGCCGAAAATTATAATGGATGATATTTTATTTTGTTATAGCTATTGCCAAAGGGTATGATCGTGAAACTATCATGTCATTTAAAGATAAAGAGAACAACATGCCACTGCATTCGGCTGTCCACGGTGGCGACATTAGGGTAAATATTATTTATGATCACTATTATTAGAACATTTAAATACAGTATTTCTGTTTCAAACTCAGTGCTTTCAGATAAAGCAATAAATAATGACTTGATATAGAAATGACAAGATATCCTGTCCTGGATATCAAACGAACCACAAAGATTCTTACATGGACATAACACACACGAAGGTAGTTAACAACCATTTCATGGAGTACGAATAGCATCTTTGAATGATAACTATATTATATTCCAGGCAGTTGAAGTTTGTTTAAAAGCTGGTGCCTCTGTTAATACACAACAGGTAGTCAATTCTGAAAATGTAATCAATGAAATGATTTTTTTTAGTTTTATGTTAATGTAAAATTTTGTATCATTAATCAAATACTATATACAGCAATCTTTCACTCAAGCTTCCATAATTGCCATCGTATGATAGAATTGCAATTACGCGCATTGATCATAATGTGTATGATAAATGATCATATATAATGTATGATGTCAGTCCATTTCTTTTTATTATATATTTAGATTAAAAGAACTGTGCTCTCGACTAATTCTTCATCTGTATACATGTACTTCTGTTTTTGCTTATTGTTATATCGTTCTTTCAGGATGACATGTCGACACCGCTACATTTTGCATCAGCACAAGGCCATCTGGAAATGCTGGAGATTATGGAGAAGAGTCAACCAGAAAAGTTTAAATTAGCTCTACACATTGGGGATGTGGTCAAGAGAACTCCCCTTCACAGAGCAGCCTTGTTTAATCACAGTGTGGTTGCTAGATTCCTGTTGGAAAAGGTATTTGAAACCGATTAATTACTGAAGCCTGTAAAGAACTCGAAAAGTTATAAAGTTCAGTGTGGATCCAAAAAAAAAAGTTAAATGATAAATTTTCACCTACTTTTATATCATCACCCATTTCGGACATCGGACGCACAATTATATTCCCTGCTAAACTTCTATTAAAATGATTTATGTTTAACAGGGAGTCGATGTCAACGCTGTGGACAGTGAAGAAAGAACACCTTTACTGCTGGCAGCATCTAAAGGTGGTTGGGCTACGGTGCAAGTTCTTATGGACTACGATGCTAATATCTCCGTCAAGGATAAAAACAATCGAAACTTTCTACATTTAGCTATCAAATTCGGCGGACAACTTAAGGAGTTTAATTGCGCTCACATAAAGGTATTGTTGAAATTTGTTTTCAATAGACGTGGTACGTCCTATATAATAATTTAAAAGATATGGAAGAGAACGTGCGTTAATGGTGAACAAATGTTTACTAATAAGTAGATGCCATCTTTACAACGTTCTTGTAGCTGTTTCTATCAAATAATATATTTCATG
Organism: Nipponacmea schrenckii; assembly: GCA_030562195.1. Taxonomy (NCBI): domain Eukaryota; kingdom Metazoa; phylum Mollusca; class Gastropoda; family Lottiidae; genus Nipponacmea; species Nipponacmea schrenckii. The sequence goes on along the minus strand of CM060200.1, from coordinate 20,787,653 downwards.
CCCTCATGCAATCCAGCACAGATCAATTGAAAATGAAATCGCCGAAACCGATTTATATACCCTTTCATTTCAACATTTCAGAGTTTAAAGAATTTGCTTAATGAAAAGGATGATTTTGGTTGTACACCACTGCATTACGCATCTAAAGAAGGTCATTTACTGGCCATTGACGATCTGATCAAATTGGGCGCCTCGATAAATCCCAAAAACAACCATAGGGAATCACCTTTTCATTTCGCTGCAAGGTAAGGATTGGATCTTAAATTATACATTAATCCAAATACATGGACTTAAATAAATTACTTTCTGGTACAAATCGATAGTCTTTTTATAAGCATCATTCATGTTTCAGAAATACCTAACTATTAGATCTAGACCTAACTGTCCGACTATACATTGGTTTAAATCTTTCCAAAATAATATATTTTTGCTATCTGAAATGTTTCCACAAAATTAGAGTGTCCGTAATAATCTGATTACAGATACGGTAGATATAATACCTGTAAGAGACTATTAGAAAGTGACCAAGGACCAAATATACTAAACGAAACTGATGCTTATGGTATGACGGGTCTCCATCTCGCTGCTTTAAATGGTCATACTAAAGTATTACAGTTGTTGATGACCAAAGGATCCGTCGTCAATAGGTAAAGTTGCTCAATTTTGAATTTTTGTCATGAAACAATCTTATAATTAATCGTAGCTCCCTTTGAGGTGAAAGCATACTTAAATTGATGTTTTACTTTCGCCATGCAAAATGTAGTGTAATGGAAATTGAAAATTAATCGAAACGACCCTTTCAATCCATTCCTTATGGCAGCAGATTTCTATGATAAAGACTATTGTGTCCAAACCACACCCCAATGGTGAAAATAAGACCATGATAAAACGCGTATTGGAATATTAATGACTAACGATTAGCTTCATTCGAGACACTAAACGTAACTGTGGGTTAGTAGCGCCTTGGCATTTTGCATGCGCCTCAAATTAGCAATGAAAATGCAATACATTGTTCATCTCAACTCATTCATTTACCATCAACTTGCAGCATTATATATCAATGACAAACTCATTTCAGAGATAACAAAGACATGTCACCATTACATTATGCTGCATCCAACGGTTATACACAAAGTATAAGGATATTACTCAGTGTCCATGGTAATCTACTAGATAGTGTTAACATTGATAAGGTAGGCAATGCATTTTTCTTACTGACATCCCCTGATTCCGATTTCAATTCGTTGAGCAACAAACAGACAACTGTTTTTATGGCATTCATAATTTATTCATCTAAATGACATCTTAATTACTTATATACGCTGCACATGTGTAAATGGGCGTGAATAATTTGGTAAAGACAATTACCAAATGTTACCTCTGGTAAATCAATGGTATATTTGCATAAAAGTCTTTGATATTTCCAGGACACTGCTCTTCATTGTGCTGCAAAGGCAGGTCATTCATCAGCAGTGCTGTTGTTAATGACCCTTGGGGCTGCGTTTACTAAGAATGCTGAAAATAAAACATTTGTGGACTACCTTATTGATGCAAAGGCTACTGATGTTGCTTTAAACATAATTGGTCATGACAGGTAACATTTAATTTAAGATTACCTTGACCTTCAAATACCTCTTAGATGGTAAGATTTTGGCGAAGCTGATCGCTTTCGATTTTTGAATTTGTTATCCTCGGGAGCAAAGCCACTTAATATGCCACTTGGAACCTAATTCTCGTTACAGACTTGTCCCCTGCAGAAACTTGGTTATAATTAATCAATTATTATACGCAATATTGATAAATGATAAACGTAATGTTCGAGAAATGGCCTTACCTACGTACTGATCTGTGCATTTTTCAGATGGGAAGAAGTTCTCCAATGTTGTTCTGGTTCAACATATGGTTGTCCAATGCTAGGATTTATTCAGAATTTACCCGAAGTGTGCATGGTATGTACAGTTTAGGTATAGCAATCGTCATTGTCATAAGAGCAGCAAAGATAAATAATTACTTCCTAGTATAAAACTGTAAAAATATATACAAGGATAGAATCGGTTTAAATGTTTCTTTTATTGTAAATTAAATGTGCACGTCTATTTCAGGCTGTTTTAGATAGATGTCAAATATATTCTGATCATGACAGAAAAAGCAAAGAATTATATGTAAGCAGATTTCTTTTCCTTTTAATTTTTCCATAAACTAAAACCCTTTGTAAGTGTGATTTGTGTGATACCAACTTGTTTGTATATGCATTTTACGAACAAAGTAACTATGACCTATGACATAGATTAAGTATGTGCTCAACGACTACTTTCTCTGCAAATCTAGAAGCAGATAACCGAAACAGGTTTCCATACAGATATCTGAACTTGAAAGTACGTTTCTCTTTCAGATTGAGTATAATTTTAAATATTTAAGATGTGAAATGACATATGCGAAAGGAAAAGAAAAAATTGATTACGCTCCCCTTAAACCTTTAAATGTAAGTTTTTGTTTTAATAACAATTTATTGATTTAATGTAGAAAGTGTTTACAGATACCGAGAAAAATACCCAAAAAGCAAAAAAGAAAACCTTAAAGCAATATTTCAATATGGTCCTTTATTGCTAAAAGTATATTAGACCATAAAAATGAATTAAAACAGTAATTTAGATTGACACAATATCATTGAAATTTAATATCTTCCTTTGATCACATACACATTTTAGACTATGGTACAACACGGCAGAGTTGAGTGTTTATCGCATCCCGTAGTTGTCAACTTTCTGCAAATGAAATGGTAAGTAATCGCGTTTTCATATCTAAGACTATTTTAAACTGAGACAAGTAAATATCAACATTATAGATACATTTGTCGGCTTTGGATCATGAATTCGGTCCAGTCCAGGTATTTCAGCGAACGCCACGAAACTTCCAGATTTGTCGTTATAACGACGAATGTGTCCATCATTTTAGACTAGGTTTCGGTCCGTGTCCAAAGTAAAATTTATGGGTTTCCATTTCTCGAATAAATTGGAAAGGAAGTCGAGGGAAAAGAATCGGTTAATGTAAAGATTCACCGGAATCAGTAAATATTTTTTATAAATTGAAAAACAATATGCTATACCGTTTTTTAAACCAATTATTTGAGCAAAGAAATGTTTTGAATTTGTTCCATTAAAGTTTTTAAAAGTTCTGTAAGTCTTAGCAGTGTTTACGTTGATAAATTATTAACACAAGAACGCCCTTATGTCTTTCATTACTTTTTTTTTTACCAGGGACAATACTCACCCAAATTTTGAGACTTTTTGGGGGCTGAAATTTCTAGGAGGAGAATGCTTTTCTTTTCAATGTATACACAAAACAATCTTTTGCTGTTACATTCTATGACTAACAGAACTGTTTTAGGCTCATATTTCAATTCCCTTTAAAAAAAAAAGTTACCCAAGAGTGTCGCATATTCATGTTTCTGGCAAAAAAATTCAGACAAACATATCTTTTTTCTTTACAAGGACTAGCTATGGTAAATGGTTTTATACAGTATATCTGTCGGTATATGTGGCATATTTAGCATTGCTAACAAGATTCGTGGTAACAAATGAATCTTTAACGTATATTGACCAGAACAGTACCATTTATGATCCCAAAAATGATATGAGAAATATAGGCCATGGTTATGAGGTAAACCTCTTTTTTTTTCTTCGTCGGTGAAAATGAAATACCTTAAGGCTAGTTTTTGTTACATACCCATACCCAGAGTCATACGACCTTCTGTGTAAGTTGTGCTAGCGCTCTGCAACATATTCATCTTAACGTTGGAAATTGGGTAGGATTGTCGAAGGTTGGAAATTGGGAAATTGTATAAGGAGAAATGGCGAAAAACGACACAAATGTATATTTTCAGATTTTGAGAAATGTAGGTTAGATGAAACTATAAAACTATTAATAATAGTATCTTAAATTAAAGTGTTATGGTTCTATCTAACATTCAGCCCATAGCATAGACAGTTAACATTCTTTTTTTATATTACAGTATACAAGTTCGTCAATGGTAATACAAATAGCCATTTGCATCTTTTGTGCATGTAATATTGTAAAGGAAATATTTCAAATGGTAACACAAAAGAGGAAATATTTCAGCGATCCACAGAACTATCTAGAATGGACGCTGTATGTTTTGACATTGCTGTTTCTAGCTCCGTTTCTATTGGGACAGTCATCACATTGGCAATGGGATATCGGAGCAGTATCTGTATTTCTCGCTTGGTTCAACTGTCTCGTGTTTCTACAAAGGTAGGTTACTCTAGTACATTCGTTTATTGAATACATCAAGTTTCTTCAATGTTAATTACAATATGATTTGACGAGAGAAATGGATCTTGGTTAGTGACGTGTTGCTAGGTATATAATTTGACAATAGAAATGCTTCTTGGACAGTGAAGCGTATTTGATTTGAAAAGAGAAAAACCTCTTGGTTAGTGAGAAGTTGCCGCGTATTTGATTTGACAAGAGAAAATCCTCTTGGTCAGTGACGAGTTGCTACGTATAAAATTTGATAAGAAAAATCGTTCTTGATCAGTGACGATTTGCAACGTATAATATTTGATAAAAGAAATGGTTTTTAGTCAGTGGCAAGTTGTTACGTATATAATTTGATAAGAGAAATAGTTCTTGATCAGTGACAAGTTGCTACGGATAAAATTTGATAAGAGAAATGGTTCTTGTATGGTTCTTGATCAGTGATAAGTTGCTACGTATAAAATTTGATAAGAGAAATGCTTCTTGATCAGTGAGAAGTTGCCGCGTATTTGATTTGAAAAGAGAAAAACCTCTTGGTTAGTGAGAAGTTGTCGCGTATTTGATTTGACAAGAGAAAAACCTTTTTGCTCAGGGGCAAGTTGCTACGTATAAAATTTGATAAGAGAAATGGTTCTTGATCAGTGACAAGTTGCTACTTATATAATTTGACAAGCAAAATGCTTCTTGATCAGTGGGAAGTTGCCGCGTATATGATTTGACAGGAGAAAAACCTCTTGCTCAATGACAAATTTCTACGTATATAATTGGATAAGAGAAATGGTTCTTATAGTCAGTGACAAGTTGCTACGATATGATTAACAAGAGAAGTGCGTTTTGTTCAATATGACAAGTTATTCGAAATACCTTTATTCGACAAGAAAAATACCCACTAGCACATCATAAATTTTGGTCCTAAAACAAATCACAATTTCAATTAAACTGTGTAATATATGTTTCAGATTTGATTTCTTTGGTATCTATGTGGTAATGTTTCTGGAAATACTTAGAACTCTTATACAAGTCATTTGTGTTTTCTCTATACTGATCATTGCTTTTGGTTTGTCGTTTTACATTCTACTCAATAAAGAGGTAAGTTCTAGTAGGTTATTACACTTTTAGGGATAGATTAAATTTAAAATATATATATTATAGACTTGAGCCTAAACCGGTGGGATTAATAATTGATTACTGAAAAGTACTGCACCATTTTGACTTGGAGGAACTGATTTTTACACGTACATGTTTTACTATTTTGGTCATTAGATTTTCCGCTATTTCAGCGAAATATTACGCAGTCTTTATATTAGCGCAAATCGGTTCAAATTTTAATGAAAAGGATGTAACTTATGGAGGTCAATTATGGTCAGAATAAAATTCAGTGAAGAAATCACTAATACCGTAATGCAAAAAACATTTTACCTTTAATGTAAATGTCTTTTGTACTAATACCTAAAATACATCATGCATTTAACATAATGCAAACGACATTTTACCTAAATTACAATACCTAAATTACATTGTGCATCAAACCTTTTATTCATAAGTAAAATGTCAAAATACGTAATACAATCAACAAAATACCACTAGTGATTTCACGCATTACATATCACACTTAACATAACTACTTCAACACAGTACAAGTTACATTGCATCTTTGTATTATCTCTACTGCATTAACTTCCACTATATGCAAATGAGCTTATGGGCGGAGCTTAAAATGTCAATTATTCATATTAACTAAATGCTCACGTCCATTTCGTCCTCAAACCAGCTCGTGTCCAAATATTTTCGACTGTGTCAAACAAATGTATTGAGTTAATATAGATTAAACTCTATGTTCATAAGCTGTTCATGACTGATTCGTAATCAAATCGGAAGAAAACATAATAGCCGTTTCGAAATCCTAAAAGTATTGGCAGATTCCCAACCAATAGTGCCTTCAGACCTGTGAATATCCTAAAAATTCCAATAAAATTGTATTTTCATGACAAACTTACTCACTGGCCAGTCAGTGATGAAGGCTCTTCATGGCCATTTTTTGAAAAATGGCCAAGTTTTGTACATTCCACGGTGATGGCGGTGGGGCGTAATTTTTGATGGAATTGGCAGATTCCTAACCACCATGCCTTCAGACCAATGAATATCCCAACAATTCCAATATAATGGTATTTTCATGTAAAACTTACTCACTGGCTAGTCAGTGATGAAGTCTCTTCATGGCCAATTTTTAAAAAATGGCCGATTTTTTATCAGTCCACGCTGATGGTGGTGGGGCATAATTTTTGATGGAATTGGCTGAATTCTAACCACATGGTGCCTTCAGACCTGTGAATATCCCAAAATTCCAATAAAAAGGTATTTTCATGTCAAACTCAGTGACTGGCCAGAATACGCTTCATGGCCAATTTTTGAAAAATGGCCAATTGTTTATCAGTTCACGCTGATGGCAGTGGGGGATAATTTTTGATGGAATTGTCAGAATACTAACCACATTTTGCATTCAGACCTGTGAATATCCCAAAAATTCCAAAGAAATGGTATTTCATGTTAAACTTACTCACTGACCAGTCAGTGATGAAGATTCTTCATGGCCAATTTTTTATCAGTCCACGCTGATGATGGAGGGGCATAATTTGTGATGGAATTGACAGAATCCCAATCACATGGTGCATTCAGACCTGAGAATGTCCCAAAAACACCAATATGATAGTATTTTCTACCAAACCTAGTTACTGGCCAGTCAGTGGTGAAGACTCTTCATGGCCAATTTTTGAAAAATGGCATTTTTTTTTACAGTCCACGGTGGTGGTGTGGTATGAATTTGAATGGAATTGTCAGATTCCCACCCACATGGTGCCTTCAGACCTGGGAATATCCCAAAAATTCCAAAGAAATGGTATTTTCATACCATCAGCGTGGATTGTTCAAAAATTGGACATTTTTCAAAAAGTGAAGAGTCTTCATCACTAACTGGCCAATTTATTTACAAATGAATAACAAATTTTTCGTTTTTTTGATTTAATAACAACAATTACAATCATTCCTAAAAATTAGTGTATCCACTGGCCACAAAAATTGGTCGGCCAGTAAAGTAATGACGAAGTCACAATTGATTCGGTGTGCTAACCGGATTGTCAAAGTTGCCTTATCGTCATATTAAGAGAAAAGTGTTAGGGTACGAAACGACTGGACACCTCGACATTTAGCGTTATGATTTCGAAACGGTTATTTCATTTCTTCCGATTACGAATCAGTCATGAACAGCTTATGAACATAGAGTTTAATCTAGTCATTTGTTTGACACAGTCGAAAATATTTGAACACGAGCTGGTTTGAGGACGAAATGGACGTTACAGGGAGCAATAAATTAATATGAATAATTGACATTTTAAGATCCGCCCATAAGGTCATTTGCATATAGTGGAAGTTAATGCAGTCGAGATAATACAAAGATGCAATGTCACTTGTACTGTGTTGAAGTAGTTATGTTAAGTGTGATATGTAATGCGTGAAATCACTCTTGGTATTTTGTTGATTGTATTACGTATTTTGACACTTTGCTTATGAATAAAAGGTTTGATGCACAATGTAATTTAGGTATTGTACACACAACATTTGCATTAAAGGTAAAATGTCGTTTGCATTATGTTAAGTGCATGATGTATTTTAGGTATTAGTACAAAAGACATTTACATTAAAGGTAAAATGTTTTTTGCATTACGGTATTAGTGATTTCTTCACTGAATTTTATTCTGACCATAATTGACCTCCATAGTAACTAGCGTATAACCAATTACAAGTTTTGATAAACGACGTTTTTTTTTATAAATAACAAAGAGTTTAAAGGATTGACAGTTTTTGAAGATTGTATATCGATTGTTGTATATCATTAACAGGAATCGAAGGCATATTCCACAGCAGGTCTGTCGCTCTATAGAACTATCATGATGATGTTTGAACTGGATTATATGGAAACCTTTAATAGACCGTTTACCGATGACACAACCGACACCTTACACTATGGCAAACTCACATTTTTTATGCTGGCGGTATTTGTTCTTTTGATGCCTATTCTTCTAATGAATCTCTTGGTAAGTAAAATTTAGTTCACGGCAACCTGTGACACAGGATTCCTATTTCGACCGGTCAAGAATTTTGTGTTTTTCTATCAGTTCCAGAGTGGACTTGGCTATCATCCATCGCCTGCAATAAAACAAGGACAAATAGTTATAGGCTGAACGAAACCTTGACTACCACGATTCTCGAGTTTTTTTCTGTTTCTGTTTTCTCCTATTGCTTATATTGCTTTATAACTCGTTTAACACTCTCTGAATTACTGATTTAGATATGTTTGATTCACACTAAAATCATTGACAAAACACATCAAAGAAATCTTTTCTTAAACATAGTAGCTTAATATGACAGTGTGTTTTCTAGATTGGTTTGGCCGTTGGAGACATAGAATCCGTGCAAAGAAACGCCAGATTGAAACGGCTGGCCATGCAGGTGGAGATGCACAGTGATTTAGAAAGGAAGATGCCAGAAAAATTGTTCAGGAAAATTGATAAGATTACCTACAAGATTTACCCTAATCGCTGTAGAAGTTTCTTATATTCGGTAAGGTTCCTTTGCTGTATCTAGTAGAAGTACATGACGTTGACGACATCTTAAATATCAAAAACAATTGTTCCTTGGTAGTAATATAGTTTTCTTGTTTTTTCTACGACTACTTTCAAGAAAAATTTGCAACAGAAAATACCCTTATGCATTTAATTTCATAGTTAATTAGAATCATTTGTATTATCAGAGTAAGATTGATTTATATGTTTCACTAATTATAGTTCTGGTCAAAGGTGTCATTTGCTGGTGATGAGAAGGGTACAGGACCTACTGATCTGGCTAGTTTACAGAATAGTTACATATATGACCAACTATATAAACAGAGACAGAAGTATGTTTACTATTTACCGTATCTTTAGCGCAGTCTGAATGGGCCTTTAAAGCGAGTTTTATCCTTTCATAAATTCAGGCATTATTATTGATCGTGTTACAAAATTTTACTAGGCATGATAATAAAGCATAGACTAAAGAAATATTTGGCACTTCAATAATTATCTATCGTGGCAGATGTCATCAGGGTCTTTCTTGTTAGTTGATGCCACTCTGAGATTGGTTTGTTAATTGTAATCCTATTTGGTAAAGTCACATTGCTATTTAGTTTATTTTATTATTTGCCATTGCAGAATGAAAGAAGTGACTAATCAGATCGAGAGGAATCACAGTTTGTTGAGGTTGATTGTACAGAAGATGGAAATACACACGGAGGATGATGTTTGGGACGAGGGTCTGAGTCCGTCTGATAGCATGTCGAGTATTGCGCATCCAGGAAACTTGATGACAAAAAAGTGGAAGTCATCCATGGACGGCAATAAAATGCAACAGTCGAACATAATTAAACATTGGCAGAAATACGTCGAAAAATGAACCATTATGTATCTTTCATTGTTTATTGTTGTATTTGTGTTTTGTGGTTATTTAGTTGAAGTTTTGTGAGATTTGCCACCCAACGTACAAAGAACTTAGTAAACGTAATAGAACACAGATTTCACAAACTTAGACAACAATGATTGTATTTTCAATTTTTCATCTGTCAAACACAGAAAATACCATATTAGTCTTTCGGATTTCTCCTTGTCAAAAGGCGTCTAGTCGCTCAGACGGGACAAGAAACTGGGGCCCTGCGTGCTACAGATGGAAATCGCAAAAAAAGTAACCTTATGAAGCTGTCCTGGCAAAACTTCACTCATTACACACTGCATGGTGTTAGCCCTTAAGGTGAAGAAGGTAAAATTTAAGTAAAACATCATTCATTTATGGCTATTTCAGGTATAGCACAGGTCAATTAAGACTTTATACCATTGTTCTAAAATCATTCCAATTTATTTCAAGGCTATAATGTGTTATTTCATATAAACTATTTCTCTGTTGTATTTTTTTGAAGGTGTTAAATTATTCATTTGTGTATGGTGTTTCTATCCTATGGCAATTACAAATAGACCAACAATTTAGATCACAGAATGTCGATTATACGGAGTCATTAAAAACAGACGATTTATAATATACATGAACAATCAATCAAAGCAATCATATGCATAGAAAAACACCCAACGTCGAGTTAAATGGGCAAGATAAAAGAGTGGGAAGAAAGAGTGGGATATTGTCATTTATTTGAGATGAGAACAAATTCTCATAAAAGCACTGGCCTAGGTCACAAAGTAAAAATTTATGATAAAACAAGGTGCAAGTTAAAGGCTAATAATGAGTTAATTAGGGACTCGTAAGACAAACTGGTATCTTTCGAGATCATCATTTACTCGCGCTTGATATTGGTATTAGCCGTCCAATTATCGAATATATATAATTGTATTTGAAAAAAATAAGGCAACCCATCTTTAAGGCTGTATGTAATTATTGTATATTAGATACCTAACATTCAAAACTATGTCGTATTTTTGCATTTCATTAAGATTCATTGATAAGCTAATGAAACAATTGATTCTGACTCATATATTTTATACTGATAAAAATGTAGGCATTAATTAATAGACCATAAAACTAGGTTAGTATATCCAATGTATAGACTCGATTTCAACCGACAAGCACTGTCGTTCGGCGGGACTGGCATTGAAAAAACGTCGGGTCTTACAATGAATGCAGATGCAGCATATTCAAGATCTTCGAAGCAAATACAGCCGCCCTTGTAATCTTCTTCAACCTGTGCATTTTATGGCGGTACTTTTCTTCACCATTCGTCCAATCAGTTTAACTGATTTCCAATACTTTTTTTTTATCTCAATCCAAATAACTTTAAAAATTTTCTTTAAGACAGCAGCAAATGTTGCGTCTCTAGGCTGTGTACGCTATATAATATATGGCCATTTAAAAAAAAATCATTTCTAACTGTTTGTTTAATGGGTTTAATGCTGTGCGTCGGGAAAGAGTTATTAGGCTAATGTACATTTCAAGGTTATCGTACTATTTAAAGATATTTAGTACATGACGGCCAGATACGTGCGGATAATTGATACAACACTTTATTTAATATATATATAATACAATATATAAGGGCCAATTAACACGGCCTATCTCACTGTGCTTTATTTGACAAATTTCGCCTTGTTTAACCGTCTGCATTGAGGCTGGTATCTGAATATACTGAACCTTAATAGACTCATAAAGAACAAGAAGAAGAAAGCCATAAAATAATAGAAAATAAAAACACAAAAAACCGATTTCTGACTTATTATTTACATTACTAGAGGGATTGTAAACGGGTTTTCTAGCCTCTATCATACAACTCTTAAATTCCGTTAGAACTAAGAAAAACAAGAAGTTGTAAAGAATTTTTAGATATATTATCTTGTCGCCATCTTGAAAAGGGAGATAACATATATTACGTTATTGTGGTCCGGTAATTCATTTAAAATCACGAAATTCAACCTTCTATAAATTTTTCCAGAAATCTCGTTGAAAACTTTCCTATATAAACAATCATAAACATAAACAATTTATAAACAATAAAGTAATCCACTACATGTTATCATCATCCGCTTGACTGTCACTGCACACGAAACCATTATTTTTAAAAATAAATCCGCCCAACAAATTTCTCATTATATCAGAAATTCTGAAAGAAAATGAAATTTCAGACACTAAATTCCAAATTGAGACCAAAAATTAGTCATAATGGGCATGTAAATGGGGGGGAGAGAGAGTTTTTAAAAATAGCATACAATTGACGAAGAATTTGAATGTCACAAATAGGAGCCAAATGTATTTGGCTTGAAACCTCTTTACAATCCATTTAATTCCGACGTGATAAACCATGACATGATAAAATGTCAGCTGCAAATTCATTTAATTTCTATGGAATGTACTCAAGCTTGTCTTTTCAAAACAATTGCTCTAGTATAAAGGTGTACCATATTTCATTTCAGCTTCACGGACAACAGGCTACCTAATCGTCATTAAACATTTTTAAACACAAGCTCTATCTTTTTATCTGTCATTAAAGTGGAAAGATAATCCAAAAATCATGATTTCAATTTCAATTCTTTATTTCTTTGAGCCAGTAAGCTCACCAGACATACAGAACATATAATACAAATACATAGATACATAAATACATATTTACATATTAACAAATATTTTAAAACTTGAGAGAGAGCAAATGAAATAAATGATTAAGCTTAGTTATTTAATTTTAAAATTTCATTTCTTCTTTGATTAGATAAAAATAAAAACGATCCAAGTTTCGATAATTCCTTGACATAATTGATGGACAGCAATTGAGTAAGTTTGAAATAACTAGGGTTTATAAAATAATATTTTTTAATGAATAAAACTCGAAGATCTTTAAAATATGGAAAATTAATATATGATGGTATTCGTTCTCTATTTCGGACAAGTTGCAGATTTGCTCTCCGAAGATGTATTAGTAGCATGAGGTAAGTCCTAATCAATTTGCATCTATTTAAACCTTCATCATGTCCATTTTTCATTATGAAAAGTATTGTGTCTAGAAGAATATGCATAACCTGCTTGCGCCATGCCCATCATTACTTCTAGATATTACAGACTGACTGGAGGGGTGAAGAAAGAAAAATTGGATTAACATGCAGGATTACAGTTTGGTGATAATATATTCAGATGAAAACATGCAACGTTTATTGGCATGTTTCTTTTTAAAAAAAATAACAATCTTGATCGAAATTGCTCATTAACCAAACACATTCCACATGATTGCTGAAATGGGCAATTTATATTTTCTAAAAGAATATTTTATAAAGAATATAAAAGAGTACCAAATGTCTTGATCTAGCCAGCATATCAAAAGCCCTAGCGAATTCATTTGAATGACATATGTTCTGACGAATAACAAAAGTTGAAAAAGAAAATTGACAATTGGAAAAAAAACCATCACACTTGCCTTACAATTTCATGTTCATATTTGAGACGCAGATCCATATGTGTAATTTTGAACATTGGCAGTATTTCATTTCTAATACATCGGAATATAAAACCACTTTAGTGATATTGTTTACCAATTTTGTCGCAACAATGCAACCGAGTGCTATTGTGTTCAATCATCTTCGTAGATATAGGTCGAGCTCGTTATAAATGATGATTCTCGCATGTTTCTTGGATTTTTTTTCAATGAATTATTTCCGTTAATCGGGAATTGAGTGATCTATCAACACTATTATAGCAAGAAGGTGTGCATGAATTGTACTCACAGCGATTTGTGGTGTGAAAATAGAGAGCAAGAAACTCTGTTGAAAGTCTTATAAGGGCTAAATACACTTTCTGTTTTGTGACAGGTCTGCTTAAGAATCTTCATTGTGTTCATTGTTTTGTCATATGATAAAGCATGATGATAACAAGATCAACTTTCAGCCCATTAAAGTCATGTTATTCTTATTAATATTAAATATACATGTACTTGTACCTGTATCTCTACAATTAAAACTGTACTTTCATATAAACACATTCCATTGAACACATTGAGATAAACTGTAAAATAGTCTAGAGAGAGTTTGCTGAACAAATATAAAGACACACCTTAGTGTAGTTGCATTATCGACAATCCTAAATTATTGTTTAATTTGCAACCTTTATCCGTCTAATTTAGAAAAAGTAGGACGTAAACTCCTTTAATTTCATTTCATAGTTTACTAATTCTTTACTAAGGAACACAGAGAGTTTTAGAAATTAAACAACACATAAATTATATACGTCGCAAAACTTGTTTGACCTAAAACTTTTCTTTAAAAAAGGCATAAGTTATTGTGTACTCTTGTCTTTATAACCTAATACATTTCCAACCGTCTTAGCCTACATAGGGCTATATATTATGTCACACAAAGCTTTCTGTGTAAATAAATGCGCTTCATCAGGAATTTTTTGCGAGGGACTTGTGAACACAATATTTTTACGGAATCAGGTAAGAGTACTCGAAAACCATCTCATCTTCATGAACTCTATTCCGTTTGGGCAACCTTAGCCACCAAATGCAGCATAATATTTTCATAAAAGGTACAATGATTTGATTTTATAAATCAATATATGTGTATGAAACAGAGCACTATAAGATACACAAATCTTTTCACGTTTCTCTTGCCTGTTCGTCGCTATCTTCCAAAAAGCAACTTGTCAATTATTGTTGTTTAATGATAATGAGCACAGCACAAATTTAATATTTACTGGGACAGTCTACAAACATTTCATGATATAAAACGTTAAAACTTTACCTTGAAAAATATTTCTAAAATTAATATTTACAACCATGTATCGACTTGATTAAACTATTATTTAATAGAATAGTAGTTTTCTTACACCTAATATAAACGATAACGAATTAGTTCACGCAATAAACAATGTATTAAAATAGATTTGGCTTTTAAAATTAACGGTTAATTTTGTTTATAGATTAAGCTTTTTGTTTTTAGATAAAACTTTCAGATGCGTGTAGAGACACATTTCATTTTCATAAATTTGAGCAAAACAAAAATCAATCGAAAACAATGTTTTTTAGTTTATTATTATTATTAAATAGACAAAAACTATCACACACGTTATAAAGGGAATAGTAAACATTCCAATAAAGATCAAAGATAAGAATAAGGAAACAATATCGTTCTACTTGATTGAAGTGTTTGTTTTATAGTCTTGGTAACAGAGACTAAAAACTATTAAATTTTCATCATTGACAATCAGGAACTATACTAGTTCATGTCATTTGGAACTTCACATTAATAATTCTCTTTCTTGTTGAAAAAAACCCCCAACATTTTTTCGGCATTCAACCACACACTTTTGTGTGTTCATTTGCAATCAAACATTTAATCATATATTTCAACTGTTTAGCTCATTTTAGATTTGTTTTAGTGGAAAAAAGGTCGCTCAAAAACCAACTCGTTATTGATCAGAGTTCGATTTAATTCGTATCAGTTGTATGAACGAAACATCCATTGAGGACGTACCTGCTAAATGTAACTGAATCTACATTTGAATCATTGAGACCCAAGAGCCACTTAAATTTCAAAATCATTTTCATGGAAATTAAAGTCGCTAATCAAACAGTAGTGTATAGGCTATTCGTTTCAAGTTCAGATAGAGATATATAATGTATTTTCGCACTTTTCATGCTTCGTCGGAATTAGAAATTTATATGGAAATTTTCTAGCGCCACCTTTTCACGTGATGTAAATTTCTTATTGATTTTTGCCTTTCACAAAGTTGTAATCAAATACCTGTATATAGCTAGGCATAGAAGCTACTTTTATAAGTTACATTCGAGCTTATAAAGTGTCTCAGAGGCAAAGTATGTATATTGTGCCTTTTTGTTTTTGTTCAGATATTCACTTGGAATTAAATATTTCATATAATTCTTCGTTTCATTTTAAGTCGTAGGTACACGATAAACGTTTGCAGTTATTAGAAAGGTATAGTATATTCATATGAAATTCTCTATTGTATGTTGGTATGTACGCGTCTTCATTTAGTAAAAGTTCTACTAATTATCTTTTCATTTCGCTAGATTGTAGATAATCAGTATTTTACTGACATATAATCATACAAAATATAATACACAGAATCTGATACAATGTGATTCCTTCGCGGTTGGTTCCAGGATTTTAAGCAACTTCATATACTAGAAAACTATTACTTTGCGAAAATTTATTTTTGCCGATACAAAGTATTTGCAGCAAATTTGCATATTTGTGTGGGTAATTAAAAACAAACATTCCATTTAATTTGTACAAGGCTGTATATAAGTAAAATCAAACATTCCATTCAATTTGTAAAATGCTGTATATAAGTAAAATCAAACATTCCATTAAATTTCTACAAGGCTGTATATAAGTAAAATCAAACATTCCATTCAATTTGTTCAAGGCTGCATATATGTATATATAACTCGTTAACCCTAAATATAAACCATTAATCTGTCTGCAATCATATAATAAAAGTTAATCGTACAGGTTGTTAATCAGCTAATACCAATTGGACCCAGGACAATCATCAGTGGTTCAGAAAGGTAGCTACATTGTATCGCAAATGGGGGACATGGCGCGGAAGAATGCCGAATGGTGATGTGGTTTGGAAACGATGTTTTAACATATGTTTGTCAAGATGATCTAGAACACTTAATTTACCATTAGTTTCTGTTTATTTCTAGTGCTAGAATCCCAGTTTTATTCTTACACTGTGATACCTTGATTGGTTTACATTATGGAAAAGCTGGAATTACAGGAAGTGAAGGCACATACTAAGGAGGAAAAGGGTTACCGCTCCCAATGGTCGAGGAATTTGGACTTTGTACTGTCCTTCTTGGGATATACAATCGGACCATCAAATATTTGGCGTTTTCCTTATCTATGCGCCAAAAATGGCGGGGGTACGTACGTCTTATTAAATATATATGTTAAACATAAATATGTCGCAATACTGGTAAGGTAAATATGCCCTGAAATGAATCTAAAATTGATCTATATTATATATACTTAAAGATGGGTTCCCTCATTAATTAGAGCCAAAGTAAGCTTACTAATTGATTAATTCGGGTTTCTAATGAATAATCCATGTATTCTCAAGTTCAAAAGATCTATGTAGACGTATACTCTGATCTGCTTTGAAACGCTAAATTTAGACTCCATGTTTGTTCACGTGACAAAATGACGTCATATGAATGAAGGTGTATAAGAATTGATTTTGTATTTTATTATTAGTGAGTTAAAACTTATCTAAATTAATTCATGATGTTTTTACAAAGTGATATTTAATAAATGAAATATCAAAATGTCATTGTTGTTGTGGAAAATATTAAGGAATGTGGGCAAGTACCACAGCGTCCGGTTATGTACAGAATTAATAGACTGGATTATCAAAAAAAAAAGATCAACGACATTTGAACAACATTTGAGACTTGACGTACATACCTATGACAGTGCCATACCGAGGGAAATCCAGTCATAATTAGCATAATTACGAGTTAATTAAGGACTTGTGGGGCCATTTGGTATTTTTCCCAGTCATTAAAACACCTCTACTTTCTATTGATATAAGTATTACCGGTCCAATTATGGTATATATATATGTATATATATGAAAATAAGGGAACCCTTCTTTAACTGAAATGAAATGAACCTTCATCTAAAATTGATCTACATTATTTATATTTGTAACATCAGACAATTAAAAAAAAACCAATTATTTATAATTATTATATACACAATCATTGTATTGATGACCAATAACAATTGATTTTGAAATACCCATGTTGTGTGGTCCAGCCAAAAACATGGATTTTGGTTGCAGACTATTTAGTACTACCCTAAGGTTGTTTTGTTTCTTGATTCAGACATTGAGGACATTGAAATGAAATGAATGGAGTTTAACGTCCTACTCTTCTGCACCTTATGGATTAATGAAGACGGGCAACGCCATGCAGTGTGCATTGGGGAAAATTTTGCCAGGACAGCGGCATTAGCCTACTCTTTTTGCGATTTCCAATTGTCTAGGGATCTTGAACCTGCACGGCCTGTAGCACGACTAGTCGATATTTCTATATCAGTCCCTCCGACCTGCATGACTGACAAGGGAAAACCGGGCTGAAAAATCCGAAAGTTCATCTCGATCTTTGCCAGGATGTAACCCTGGACTTTAGGTTAGCGAACAAGCGTATTAACTCACTGAGTGATCGCGGCTCCCTTGAGGACATTGAAAGGGAGTTATTGCCGCCAGATTATGATGGAGGCCATGGCGGCTGTTTAGGCCCACAAATCTAACTTTGTTCGTTCCGTGCACTCGTCTAACCTTCATTCATCTAACCATGTAATATCATACTTTGTACCAATAATCATCTAACTCTCGATACAAAACTATGCTAAATCTATTGTCTTTGTTTATTTCGTGCAATCAAGAAGTTTGAAACAATAACTCCCCCCTCCCGCAATATTTTACGACAATCTTTTTATACGCCCACATTATAATGTCGTCGTATATTGTCGTCACGCCTGTCCGTCCGTCGGTCCGTCCGTTCACAATTGCGTGTCAACGCGATAAAGATTGAAGTCTTCATCGGATTTGAATGGGACTTATTTGATAGTCCTATATGCGTATTGTGTACTGTATGTTTCATTTAATCTTTTGTAGAAGATGTTTGTTAAATGATAAATAATGATAATGTCAGTTTGAAGAAACAACCCTTTGTTAATATTGTTAGAAGTTAAATTTTTTTTTAATATCCTTGTAGTTGTACTCTACACAAAGCTATTGTAGACTTGTAGGCCTCAATAATTCAAAGGGGACTCTGGGGCTACATTTCATTGAGGTATTAGTCTCCGATAAATAAATCATATATGCGGGTGTTTTCCATTTGAAATTTTGTTGACTTATTCATAATAAGACAGGCACGTCCAAGCATGCGAATATGCCCATACACAGTTTGATAATGATGATAAATGGCAAAAATATTTCATATTTATATGCAAGAGTTATTTGACACATACTGTATTAAATTTTACGTCTATAGAAATTGAAAATCTATATTTGGCGTAAACATATTATTTCAAGTTCGAAACATGCACTAACAAGGTCAAATCCTGTCATGCTATATTGAACTTATTGAGTAGTGGTTTATTTCGTCAATTGGTATTATAAAAAATACATTGTTAGAAAACTGTAGTCTCTATCGCGTTAACAAGCCAATTTTGACGCTTTTAGACCAAGTCAAGTTCAATAACTCAACAACCGTTCATCGCAAAATCGCCAATTTCGACCTTATCCGGGATCTCATCTATATAAAAGATCACAGCAAGTTTCGTTCAAATCTTGGAAAACTGTACTCTCTATCGAGTTCACAAGTCAATTTTGACGCGTTTTGACTAAATCAAGTGCAATAACTCAAAAACCGTTCATCGAGAAATCGCCAACTTTAACTTGTCCGAGATCACATCAACATAAATGATCACAGCTTCATTCAAATCCGATGAAAACTGTAGTCTCTATCGCGTTCACAAGCCAATTATGGGTGACCACAATATACGACCACGTTATAATGTGGGCGTATAAAATGATTGTCGTATGTCGTAAAAAAAGAACTGAATTTGCCCGTAGGGAGAAGTTATTGTTCCTACTACACCGCCATCTAGCGACATCTTCTTGGTGGTTGCTATGATTAATCTAAGAATGTAATTCCTTGTTTCGTATATCTAAGACCGTATTACTTCATTTTATAATGTTTATCGGTATAGGTAATGTGGAAGATATATAGATGCGATTTAAATCATAGCTTTATTAATGATATTACGACATGCATCTTTATCATGGGCGCAGTCATGTTTTTTTATTCCAATTTCACTGGGTTTTTTTTTTGAAAGATTACGGATTAATAAGCACATTAATAAAACAAACACAATTTCTCTATAAGCAGTTCCAAACACTTTAAAAAAACACTAGAAAATAATTAAATATTTCCCTAAACACAGTCATTTAGATAATGAGGTCTATTACTACATCGTCTTTTATTTCTTCTCACAAGTTGTGGTACTACTGGATTTGGTTGCGGAGCATAAATATCATCATCGATGTCATCTTCAGAATCAGATGTTGTGTTATTAAGTTGATTTGATGTCGATGGTACTCTTTTCAATAATGAGCTGTTTCTTGCATACACTTTACCATTAGGGCGTTTCAGTGAAATCATAGATCCTTTAACATCTAATACGATGAATGGTTCTGTACTAAATGGAGTGGACAATTTATTAATTTTATCCTGTTTCACTAATACTAAGTCTCCTTGCATAAGATCAGATGATTTTGCATGGAACTTGCGATCTGCATATGATTTCATCATGTCTTTTGCAGCTTTATCATTCATTCTAGCTAATTTCTGGTTGTTGGTTTCATTTAGAGTATCTAATGAGTATTCAGGGAGCTTGGTTTTAATTGGACGATTAAATAAAAGTTGCGCTGGGGACACTCCAGTTGTAGATGGTGGTGTTGCTCTATAGTTGAGTAGAAATTGATTTAGATCTCTCTTCCATTCTCCCCTTTCCACAAACGATGAACGAATGTATTTCTCTATAGTGCGCATAAACCTTTCAGCTTCGCCATTTGCCTTCGGCCAGTATGGCGTTACATGGGCATGATGAAAACCAACTGTTTTGGCATACATTGCAAATTCTTCGCCATTAAATGGGGGTCCATTATAAGATTTAATTCGTTAACAATTCCATGTATAATAAACATTTTGTCTAACTTTGGTATAACATTGTTGGCTGAGGTAGATTTGACGATTTCTACTTCTGGATAACGAGAGTAATAGTCTATAACCACTAACAGATAGTCTCCAGAAGGAAACGGTCCGCAGAAATCAGCACTAACATGACTCCAAGGTTTTGATGGGAATTCTGTTATGTGAAGTGGTTCGGTTTTAGGTGAAGTTCCAGTGTTTGCTGACTGTCAAGGTATACAGTGATTGATGAGGGATTCTGTGTCTCTATCAATGTTTGGATACCATACTTTTTCTCGAAGTAATAGTTTGGTTTTAACAACTCCTTGATGACCTTCGTGGGCTATTGTGAGACATCGGTCACGTACAGATTCAGGTATTACCAATTTGGAATGTCGGATGACAACTGATGAAACAACAGATAACTGGTGTCTGACGTTGTAGAATGGTTTAATATCCGGATCAGATTTATTCCATATGTTGGTATTAATAGATTGAATCAATTTGAGCATGGCTGGATCTTTTGATGTAGCTTCTCTTATCATTTCTAAAGTCATAGACTTTGGTACAGCATTATTAGTGATATAATTAACATATTCTTCTATATCTCTATCAAAATCTCGTTCATGAGGCTGAGGGTGCCTGGATAAGAAATCGGCAGGGTTGTTAACCCCTGGTTGGTATTCAACTCTTATGTTGTATGGTTGTAAACGTAGTAACGAACGTTCAATTCTTGCAATTGGTTTTGAAAGTGTTTTATTGAAAATGCCTTCTAATGGCTTGTGGTCGGTGATAATGGTAAAATCTTTCCCATAAACGAATAAGTGATATCGCTCTGCAACCCAAACAATTGCGAGTGCTTCACGATCTTTCTGGGAGTATCTCCTTTCGACAACAGATAGACTGCTAGCGTACGATACATGTATAATGAAGCGATGTTCATCTGTATCAACTTGGGACAGTATTGCACCGAGTCCTACAGGACTAGCATCTACAAGAATCTGTGTTTGTCTTACAGGATCAAAGTAGGATATGACAGTATCAACTGACAGACTGTCCTTTAAATTTTGGAAAGCTTTTTGGTGATCTTCAGTCCATGACCATTTGACTTCTTTCTTAGTTAGCTCTCTGAGAGGGTCGGGGATTATCAAATGATGTGGAATGAATCGGGCTATATAGTTTGTCATTCCCAATAGACTTCTAACAGCAGCAGTATCTTGTGGTACATGTGCTTCTTTGATAGCAGCAACTTTTGCAGGATCTGGAGATATACCTTGAGGCGAGAATGTAAATCCGAAAAATTCAAGGTTGAACAAACATTTATCAAGATTCAAGTTAAGGTTATTCTCTCGTAGGCGTTGAAATACTAAACGTAGAGATTTGTTGTGGGCGGTTGCCGATTTACCATAGACTATGGTATCATCCGAAATGTTCTTCACTCCTGGTATGCCTGTAAAAACTTGCTGGATGATATACTCGAATATTTTAGATGCAGAAGATAAGCCAAATAATAGTCTTTTATATCTCCATAGGCCGACATGGGTCGCAAATGTTGTAAAATAGCGTGGGGATAGTGCTAACTCAATTTGATGATACCCTTGAAAAAGATCAAGCTTTGAAAATGTTGTGGATCCATTAAGGTCGTGTATGATTTCATCCAGGGTAGGAGTTGGATGACGTTGCCTGGTAAAAGCTGTGTTGGCTGCTCTCATATCAACACATATTCTAACTGTGTTATTTCGTTTTGGTACGATTACAATAGGTGATACCCATGGTGTTGGTCCAGATACTTCTTCGATAATGTCCTGAAGTTTTTTAAGTTCAGCCTCGACTAGTTTTCTGTTATGGAAGGGAATGCGTCTCGCAGCTTGAGCATTAGGTCTGACTGATTCGTCGATATGGATCTGGAACTGATAATCTTTCAGTTTGCCTAATCCTTGGAAAATATCCTGAAATTCAGATATCAGACTTTCATCTCCTCCCTTTGGTAGATTAAGTGGAATAGTAGAATTAGCTTGAAGTATTTGAACTAACTCCAGTTCCAAACAGGTCTGGTAACCAATTAGAGTACTTGCCTTTTGGTCAGTTAAATAGAATAGTACAACGTTTGTTTGTTGATTCTATAACAGCATCACATACTCCTATGATTGATAAAGGAATTTCTGAACCATAGACATGATTTTAGATTTTGGTTTGCTCAATTCTACTGGATGGTGATTGGTGATTTTCTGATAGGTTTCTTTGTCGTCAACATTAATTGATGCTCCAGTGTCGATAATAACAGGAATGGTTACACCAGCAATGGCGAGATTAGTAAGTGGTTGCTTGCTGTTATAGGGTGAGTCGACCGTAAAAATATATTCATTGTCAGAAGATGATTGACTGTCATGAATAAGATTGATTGACTTCGGTTTGGGACCACCATGGTTAGGGTTAAATTTCGATTGGTTATAACGATAGGTTGGTTTAGCAAAGGGTTTGGTATTAGAAGATGTGGTAGGTCTACCTCCTCCTCTGCAAACTCTTGCAAAATGATTTAATCTTCCACAATTAGAGCAGGTTTCCCCTTTTGCTGGACATGGTTTATCTACATGGGGCCAAATTCCACCACATAAACTACATGTTTTCTTTTGGTTATGGGTATTAGATCTAAGAGGATGATGTGGTTTAGTAGATTTGGTTCTATCTGGTGATATGTGGTTAACAGATTCTGATTTTATGGTACGGGTACGTGATGAATTATCCATTTGGTTAGTTTGACTCTCCGCTGATTCCATAGCTTGTGAAATATCTATGATACTGTTGAGTGTTAGATCTTTCTCTCTAAGTAGACGACGTTTCAGTCTTGAAGAGGAACATTTTTCGACTACTTGGTCCGAAATGGCATCGTTGGCGTCAGGAAAATTACATGTAGCTGATAAAGATCGAAGGCGAGTTACAAACTGACTGATCGATTCATCTGACTTTTGACTGGCTTGTTTGAAAATATGCCTTTCAAATCGGATGTTTTTCTTTGGTTCAAAATATTCTTTCAACTTGTCAGATGCAGTTTTGAAATCGTCTCCAGTGTCCGAAAGGCCATCAAAATCTTCTTGCACTGATTCACCTGCACGGTGCAGAAGCAATGCGTGTTTTTGTTTATCATCTGTAACACCAAGTGCCAGGATATAGACATCAAATCTGTCACGCCATTTCTTCCACCTGGTGGCCAATGACCTATGGTCCGAGTCTGCTTGAAATTTTGGAATCGCCGGTAAATTTAACATTTGATGTTTTATATATGACCGTACTTTACCTCGTCGCCAAATATAATGTTTATCGGTATAGGATAATGTGGAAGATATATAGAGCGATTTAAATCATAGCTTTATTAATGACATAACGGCATGCATCTTGATCATGGGCGCAGCCATGATTTTTTATTCCAGGGACATAACTCTAATAATATATAAAACCACAGGCATGCGTTACAATGGACACTACACATTTGAGAAATATATTGAAACATTTCATCCAATTAAACTTCTTGATTGCACGAAATAAACAAACATGATCATCGGTACAAAGTATGATATTACATGGTTAGATGAATGAAGGTTAGATGAATGCACGGAACGAACGAAGTTGGATTTGTGGGCCTAATCAGGCGCCATGGGAGGCAGCCTCCATTGGGGACAGTTTGAAGTCGTGAGAAGTATAGATAAAACCATTTCCAAACACTAAAAAAAAGAAGAAATTTCGACTTCAAAACCTTTAGTGGGAAGGACGGAACCTTCTCGTGACCCGGGTCTGGCCAGCGGGTCGGAGTTTGAGAACCCCTGTCTTATAGCATAATACATAATATTTCACCAAGTTTCTCCTGTTAAAAAAAATTAAATTCTGTCTATTTTAGCCGTATTCCTAATTCCATATGCGGTGTTTATGCTGTTATTTGGTTTTCCATTAGCATTACTGGAATTATCATTAGGACAGTATTCGGGTAAAAGTGCCTTTGCTGTATGGGATATTTGTCCAGCCTTAAAAGGTAACGTACTTTACTTCTTAAACCATAACCCAATCTTATTCAAATATTATATTTTTGTTTCATTTTTATATCTATTGTAATAAATTGAATAAACAGATTTTACCATGGTCGCGTACTGTTGACGATCACAGTGCCAACCGATCACATCATGCAGAATCCATGTCCAAATATCAACAATGAATTGTATGATTGCGATCTAACAATAAGATTACGAGACTTCAGATACTTGCTTGTAAATGTGATTCTGATTAGCTTGAAACATTAAA
Source organism: Nipponacmea schrenckii (assembly GCA_030562195.1). Classification (NCBI taxonomy): domain Eukaryota; kingdom Metazoa; phylum Mollusca; class Gastropoda; family Lottiidae; genus Nipponacmea; species Nipponacmea schrenckii. The sequence continues at coordinate 20,762,788 of CM060200.1, read as the reverse complement.
TAAATAGATGTGTCTCCTTTCGAGTGTCTAACAATGAAAGAATAACGATAGCACAGGAGAAAACAAGGTAGTGAACAAAATCAGCGGATTAAGAGTTAACTAAATTTGATTAAAGTTCAGAGACTGATATAGTTTCAGGCCGAGCGTGGAAGATATGAAGTAAACGAAAAATTACTTATGACAATAGAATATTTTATGTATAAAATTAAACCTACACGACCTTTGTATAAATCTCGTTAAATTGAATTACAAACACATAGTGCAGTTATTAAAATACTTTTATTAAGTGCAAGACACAATGTCTGCTTTTGATACCAGGGGACCTATGTGTACACAATTGTAAAATTATTCTTGCTTGTCTTTATTATAACAAGATTAAACAGAGGGGAGTAATTTTTTTTTATTAACATCCTTTTACTCATATTTCATCTTTACAAAAACAGATCTTCGCACTGCTTATATTACTATGAAATAAAGCATATAAAAATATTACATGATGCACATATCTTTTCATAATCATCTATATGCATGGAATGTTATATTTCACAAATAACAATATAAGAATAATATTTCACTCCTTTGTTGATTCAATCAGTTGCGACACCAGCCTTCAGAAAATAAATAGCAGACGAGTTTCCTTCCATACAAAAAGTTTTAAAAAATCTAATCGAATGTGGGGCGTATATGCAATGATATTTTGAATTTTATTAGAAATGAAGTGAGTGTTGATTTGGGGGTACACACAATTTTTCTAGGGGGTAGATTTGCCCATTGGCACCGTCATTGCAGTCTTGCATCGGTAAGATCTATAATTCAATATGCCAAGTGGAATAGAATAACTTCACTGTCGACATGGTATGTTGACAAACCCGGTGTACGTCTGTCGTTTTCCACTTCAACGAATATATAGCAATATCAAGATGTATCATTCTGTCTATGCTACAGATAAGATTAACTCCCCATTTTAAGTATATAGTTTCAGCTATCATGTTTACAAAAATCAGACCTTTGCTTTTTATTAAAGAATTGGCAAGTTAAGTCAATCTGAACTATATAATGCATTATTAATACTCAAGTACAGTAAGTATTTTTTAAGTCTCTAAAAAGGAATGGCTTAATGTGAATGACCCGTTGCAAGTCAGTAGTATTGCCAGTGATGTTAAACAACCGAGATAATTATAAAGAAAATAGCGAAAATTTCCAAATAGTTGATGTCAATAATTTCCGATTTGGTTTTGTGAAGAAGCCCTTCTTGTACACTACACTGGTCAACTTGAATGTCAAGGCTGAATTTCTTTTTCGTTTCTGGTGATTTGAATATGATAAAATTAACACTACATTTATTATGTATAAGAATTATTGAATTACAACTTTGCATACAACCCTCGTGAATATAAATTACATTTATTGTATGGTTGAACTCTTTTGACGTATCAGTTGTTTCGTGCTAAATTTTTGTATCGATTTGACACAATTTGTTTTCCAACAGACCATTTTTTGTAATTCTAACCATCGTCTGAAAGAAAATCACAAATAATATAGAATTTCTTTTGTGACCGCTCTTCTAAACTTGATGGAAATTTCTAACACGGAATACCATTTTTTGCAACCGGAAGTATATGAATATGCAAAATATTGCTTTGAAGAGTCTACAGAGCTTATCTGGTTTTTCCGATTCACTTTGGATTTTCTTTATTATGTTCGTTATGACTAATGTTTATTTATTTTAACTTTAAAAGTTGATTGCTTTTTGCAAAGAAAAATATTTGCATAAAACATTTTGTAAGTCTTCGCGTGAAAAATTTGAATTTTTCGCAATCGGCTACTTATAATGGATTGGATCTGACAGATTACAAAGAAGAACTCTTCGTCATTAGACTTCTTGAACCACGTCTGGTTTAAAACAGAAGTACAAATTTGAAAAAAAACATACCCATTATCTATAATAATTCAAATCACGAAAGGAAATCAGATCTAAGCTAGAAGTTTATCTAGCGTCCCCGTTTTTGCTCGCCCACTAATCTATTGTTTGAAAAGCTCAAAAGCAAGAAATGAGATCTTCGCTCTGTGCTGTTGCAGTTCTAGTTCATCTTATTTATCGGAATAAATACGGCATTAAAATATGATTTTCTGTAAAACATTATCACATTATATAGTTTATAATATATAACAAAACAAAAAATTTTATAGTGAGAAACTGGCATTAAAAGTTTCACACATTTAACACAAAACTACAGTCTTTGTAATATAGGCTATTTCATTTACATGTCCCATTCTTCTTTCAGACCCCATTTTAAGTTTTATAGTATTGGAAATTGGCCATCACATGATATCTTATTGTATACTTGTAAATGAAATGAAATGAATGGAGTTTTACGTCCTACTCTTCTGCACCTTATGGGCTAATGCAACGCCATACAGTGTGCAATGAGGGAAATTTTGCAGGACAGCGGCATAAGCCTACTCTTTTTGCGATTTCCAACTGTCGAGGGATCTTTAACGTGCACAGCCTGTAGCACACGGGGCCTCGGTTTTATACTTGTTATTAGGATTGTACAAACAAAACACGTAGCAGATGGGATGTGAATTATTCCTTTCTTTGGTAACAGTTATGAATCTCCCGAGACTCTTTAATTGTCTAGACATACTAATATTGCTTCCTGAATATATTTCATAATTCTGACATTTACGTATGCATTAAATGGTGTACTGTTACACCGGGTTCTACTGAAAATGACCACCTCGTCCATTGGTATGTTTTGTAATGTTATGGCAACAACGATCATATATTGACCAATCAACGAAAGATTTGATGTGGTTTTTATATCCTATAATAGGGTTGAAGTTTTTAACTTCACCACAATTGTTTAGACATTGAGAAAACATAGATCACAGAGTCTAAATAGAACCCAATATATACGCTTAGTTATAACAGGTAACTTCCATTGAGCCAACAAGGCAGTTCGTCACTAAAGTATCGTCACCCCTGTCAGGTTTTCTTTCAATTTTAAATGCTGGTGATTTCGAGACGTTCAGATTAAAACGTGCTACTTCATTCTCATGATGAGGAGACCATGCTAAAACAACACCTGTGTCACCCCTTCTCCTGTCATGTCTCATCTTTACGATAAATACTAATAATAATAATAGTTTATTGTAAGTGTCACCATCCATTTACATATTTACAACAAACAGATAACATCAGATATTTATGTATGTACATTTTTATTTCAGGCATTGGTCTAGCAATGAATGCCATATCAGTATTATATGGAATTTACTACACAATTATATTGTCGTGGATTCTTTTTTATTTTTACAATTCATTTAAAACACCTCTACCGTGGACAAAATGTGATAATTGGTGGAATACTGATTTCTGCATACAAGACAATTTTAATGCAGTAAATAACAGCAATATGAGCTTAACAAATAATTACATAAGCATGCAATCCAATTTCTCAATGGAAGCGCATGAATTTTTCAACGATACGAGCATTGGATCAAATGAAACCTTCACAGCCCCTGAAGAATTTTGGAGGTATGTGTATGTAATAATACAATTCATTCCAATTTGTTAGATAACTTTTTTTTATTTGCGACGAAGACTAAGGACCGGTTCTCCAATAGCTGAGAAGAGTGGTAATTAAGTTTGTAGCCACTAAAATTAGTGCATTCAGAACACCAACTGTAAATCTTGTTAAGAGGTTAAGAACCCTCAAATATTTAGAGACAAACATGCAAACTGTTAGAGTAATCGGTTATTCTTTCAATGTAAATAGCCATATACAGAATGAACATGTGTCCTATTTACAGCTTCAATCTATTACGAATGTCTACTGGTTTAGATGACCTCGGAGATATCCAACTGCATTTGGTCCTCACGTTGGCACTGGGGTGGATAATAATATTCTTCTGTATCATTAAAGGAGTTGAAACAGTGGGAAAAGTAAGTTCACCATCTTCCTTGTGAAAACTTCAAATACAAACAGTGTTGCCCCTCAAATAGCCAAGTGTAGGTTCTTGAAATGCAAGACACAAGACATATTCTCATTCTTGGATGCTCAATACAATTTTATTGAACCGGTATGCGTATATTATTTTGAGCTCATCAACTTGGATGGTGTATGTATTCTTTCGAGGTGTATTGCAATTGCCAGCAGTATTATTATGCAATCGCTATTTGTTTGATCCCTTTAAATCATCACATCATGAACAGTGTTTCATCAAAATATTATTTCATATATATTTTGACGTTTGTTGTTTCAGGTGGTGTATGTGACAGCGATTGGACCATTTGTAATACTTCTTATTATACTAATCCGAGCAGTTACACTACCTGGCGCTGTGAAGGGCATAGAGTATTATGTTATTCCTGATTTTGAAAAGCTTGCAGATATACAGGTTTCAGTATTTCTAAACTGAATGGTTTCAAAGTTATAATCTAGTCTGAAATTCGTCAATGTGTAAAATACAAATGCAAAGTCTTGTTTTGTTGATTGTTTCATTGTTGGTTAGAAATCTATAAAACTACGTCCCTGGGCCCCTGACCCTAAGCAGATGTTAGTTACATCATATACATGTATTGTTTGCAACCATATTTACATTAACAGCGGACTAAAATATTCATTAAGTTGACTTGCACAGGAGTCTCAGACCTCAGAAGAGTAAAGAACAAAATTGTCTGAAGGGGCCCCAAGCCCAAGTCCACGGGCCCTAACAATTGTAGCCAATGCCATGGATTGAGTTAAGTAACAGAGCAGTAAAACACTGTATTTAAATGACGATATGCAATAGTATATAACAATATGCCCTCCCTATTATCACTATAATGGCTTTATGGCATTTCCTGAACTTAGGCACAGGAAGTATACAACATAACATGTAAATAAAAGCAAATAATAGTGATTTGTCATTTTTTAATTATTTCAGGTTTGGATTCATGCTTTAATGCAGATATTTTTCTCCATGGGAATTGGATGGGGTGCATTTATTACCTTAGCCAGTTATAACAATTTCCACAGTAATGTAGTCAGGTATGTTCAGACTGATTGGAAATGAATCTCGGACATCCGAAGAGAATAAAAAAAGATAAACGATGGAGTGTGATTAGCTGCACTCCTAAATGTAATTCGCAATTAACATCATTTGAACGACTTAAATATAGACGTATGAAAGCAATACATAAATATGTTCAAATCAGTGTTCTTCCAGTAAACGCCGTGTTTCATATTTGGGTTGAATTTGAAATAAGGTATTCCAATCAAATACGTAAATTTATGAAAATATTTTCGCTCCCAACCCATACACTCTAGCGCTACTGTTTTTTTTTTTTCAGAAACACGATTGTGTTTTGTGTCGTTGGAGAAGGCACGAGTTTCATAGCTGGATTTGTTGTTTTCGCTGTTTTAGGTTTTATGTCTGAGAAGGCAGGGAAAAGTGTAGCAGAAGTAGCTACAGCAGGTAACATAATTATGTGTTTTGGAAAACGTACAATATAGTCTCTAAAATAAATATAGATAGCCTTGTTGCTTTCAAAGACTACGACTATGAATTGAAACATGTTCTTCACGTTGTATTTGTGCATTGTCATGTTTGTCCTAATAGGTCCTGGTCTTGCTTTTATAACCTACCCAGAAGCATTAAGTCAATTACCACTACCACAATTATGGTCTGTTTTGTTCTTCTGTATGTTGTTCCTGCTTGCCATAGATTCCTTGGTAAGTAAAACTTTTCACAATCTAAACCCGAATCATTCATTGGGAATTTATTTCATGTGATAACTTGAAGCAAAAGTTGCCGAATCTGGACCCTTATTAAAGTAATTGTTGCTGTTACAATACCATATTGCCTTTGGGATTTATATCTAGGCATCAACCCACTAGGATAATTTCGTAAAATTGGATGCAGATTAGGATATTTATACAAAAAACTCTCTGGAAATCAGGTCACGTTTGGATATATTTGCTGTGTCTAAGCCGATAGCGATGAAAGTCTCGGTAATTAAAACGTGAATAGAACAACTTAGAATACACCCATTCTGCGGCTAAAATGTTTTGAAAAGGCGACAATAAAACAAAATTTAATATAGCAAGTAAGCAAGCAATGGATCCGTTCAGTTTGAGTCCGGGTTAAAATGTTCGAGTCTAAAGGTATTATAGACTCCAAATATGTATCGAGACCCAAAACTTCGGACTAAATAAAAACTCGACGTCACTATCACTTACACTAAACTAGTATGTAATTCCGATTTACAAAGAATACATATGAATCAAGGATTATGTATGAGTATCAGGTTCGGGAATATTATTGCTGTACACATAAACGATTGCTGTGAGAAGTGGGTCGGAAAATAATTTTCTGTCGCTTAATGTGTCGGTGGATAAAGCGTTCCATTTAAATGTCACATGTGTGGTTTAACAGAGTCCAGAGTCCAACATCATGTCTTTACCTCATTTGATAACTTTAATTACAATAAATCATCACTTAGGTCGAGATAATACGTGCAACTTTGTCCCATCAGGTTTCTCCCCAGCCAGCGATGAGAGGGTATATAGAAAACGTCTTGTCGATGGTATGGGAGAATATTCCGAGAGAAATTTTATAAAGGTACTATTTGAAGCTGTAAAGTCATCTATTCTTGAAAGCGCCAGAACATCATAAACTGTATCTCAAAATTTATAAATCAAGATTTTGGGTTCCATCCCATCTTATTGTGACGTTATAATACTCATTCTTTTTTAGACTCCAGTCAGTCTGAAATCAAAAAGTTTAGCTTCATTTGTTCGGGGCAGAGGTAGGCATACCAACAATTCACCTTTGATGGACTGTTATTTCGCCCTATTCTGGATAAATTTCAATACATGTAGCAAACAATTTAATATCCCCTGTATTTAAAGAACTTATTTAGAGCCTTATGTCACTTACAAATTAAGTCATTGCTTTGAAAATGAATAGTTTTGAATAAAATGTTTTTGTTTGTTTGGTTTTTTTTTTTTGTAGTTTGTGAGTCTTGAAATAATTGTTACAGCAATTGTGGACGCAATGCCAAAACCGACGTTAAAAACTCGTATATTTGTTACTGCTGTGGTATGTGTTCTGATGTTTCTCGGTGGCCTGATATACACAACACAAGTAAGTTTCGTCCTCTTAAACCGTTACTTTAATGTCATAAAAGGGTGGCTGAAATCCCAAATGAATGATATTAAATTATGATATTTGAATATCAGATCTTTTTTGTTTGGTGTCATAGGTTGTCAAAATGCAATATCACGCTTTATACTGTTGAAATGCGACACCGAATTCAAATCTCTAAGACAATATAATGAAATTTATCTCAACTGGATCTTTATTGTTTAATTTATTTTGCAGGCGGGAATTTATGTATTTCAACTGGTAGATTGGTATATGGCATCAATCTCAGTTTTTATCATAACATTTGCTGAATGTGTCATTGTTTCCTGGATATATGGTAAGTATGGAAGCCGGATACGGCCATCTCGTGTTCTCGCATTCTCGCCTTTGAAAATAAGGAGGCGAGAACGCGAGAAAGCGAGAACGCGAGAACGCGAGAAAGCGAGGGACGAGAAAGCGACAACACGAGGAAACAGGGCGAGAACGCGAGAAAATGAGGGCGACAAAGCGAGAAAAACTTCCCTCGTGTTCTCGTGTTCTCGTGTTCTCGCGTTCTCGACCTTCATTTTCCTCGCGTTCTCGCTTTCTCGCTTTCTCACGTTCTCGCTTTCTCGTGTTTGTAATTTGAACTTTTTTTTTTCTGAAAATGAAAGTTTCCTCGAGTTCTCGCGTTCTCGCTTTCTCGCTTTCTCGCGTTCTCGCGTTCTCGCGTTCCGGTTTCCCATTTAATGCTATATAAAAATAAAAGTTTCAAGTTAACAAATTAGCCACTCGAATGATAAAATTTAAATAAAGGATACGCTAGTGGGGCTGGGGAAATTTCCGGTAATTTCGGAAATTTACCTGGTAATTTTCGGAAACTTTCAAGGGCTGGGAAATTTTGGAAGTATTGAATTTTTTTTTTTAATTATAAAAGTTATTTGACAAAATTTTATTTTTAACATCTCCATCTGGACAAAGTAATGGACAGCCTTGTGAAGTTCAGTGCCTTTGGAAAGGAAAAGGGGTATGGGCGTCTGCGAAACCTGGTGGAAAGGCGGAGGCGGTGGAACCGAGGCTGTATACAATTCTTCTACAAACTCCTCTCAGTTCGGCCTCATCTGAACCAACTTTTCCTTATTCGGCAATATTCACGCCAAGGCTCCCACCAAACTAACAAATGACAAATGCTTGTTTCTAGTAAAGTTAACTGGACTGTTCGAAGCCAACTCTGATAGTCTTCTAGAGGAATCACAGCTTAGTGATGGTGAGGTTGAAACATCTCACGTGGAAATTATTGACTAAATTTGTTTAATTATTCTACACTTGATGGGCTCGTTTGATTTTTGTAATATTTTAGTTATTTACCAAATTGGAGTTACCAATTCTTTTTTCAACGTGATTGTGTTAAATTGCTTTAGTTGTTATCATTATTCACTTTTAATTTTGTTTTGCACCATTTTAAGCATAATGCCATAGCAGTACATAAATGTTGATGTGCTTAAAATGAAATTGAGCCAGATATTATCTTAGTAGTCAAAATTATAATCATCATATATTAAGCAAACTATAGAAGCAATGATTGTGGTAGATTTATTTTGGCAACTGGAATGTGAATGAAGTTAGACTTAACTTTTTACGGTAGAAATGTTCAAAGCAATAAAAATATGACAAAAAAACTTTGTGTTTTGCATTTCTTTTTTCCAACATTCAAACAATATGTCACCTCATAGACCTTAAATGTGTACTATAAAAAAGACTTTATAAATCACAATTGTTTTGTTTTATACAAAAAGAGACAAATACGATTTTTTGAATCTCCAATTTTTCCCAATATTTCCCAAAAATTCCTGAAAGTTTCCTGGAAATTTTATTTTAAAATTCCGGAAATTTTGCAACACTAGGAAACGCATTTGTGAATTTGGAAAAGGGTCCGAAAGAGAAGTGTATCTTTGTGCCATCATAAACAAAACCCGTTAACAAAACACGTGATACGCATGCGTAATAATCGATTGTCGAGAAACCGGGGAAAGGGGAGAACGCGAGAACGCGAGGAAGCGACAACGCGAGAACACGAGAACCGGGGGAGAAGGCGAGGAAATTAACATTTTCAGAAAAAAAAAAGTTCAAATTACAATCACTAGAAAGCGAGAACGCGAGAAAGCGACAACACGAGAAAGCGACAACGCGAGGAAAATGAAGGTCGAGAATGCGAGCAAAAGCACTCTGTTATTAAAATTTACAAAGGCGAGAACGCGAGAACACGAGGGTATTTTTTCTCGCTTTATCGCCCTCTTTTTCTCGCGTTCTCGCGCTGTTTTCTCGTGTTGTCGCTTTCTCGCGTTCTCGTCCCTCGCTTTCTCGCGTTCTCGCTTTCTCGTGTTCTCGCTTTCTCGCGTTCTCACATTCTCGCCCTCTTAACAAAGGCGAGAACACGAGAAATTGAATGGACGCAACCGGCTTCCATACTCAGGTCATCTATGCGACTACTTCAGGAATTGATAGTTATCATTTAGGGTAGTTTATTATGGACGGGTTTTTGGTTCTAAACAAGATGATCTGCTTATTTGTGTAATGCATTGTTAAAATGTTCAGAATGTCAATATACTTATTCGACATATCATTTTGGAAATATCTTTTGGTATTATCATTTTCGACATACGGGCTGTGCACGTTAAAGATCCCCCGACAGTTGGAAATCGAAAAAGAGCAGGCTAATGTTTCTGTCCTGGCAAAATTTCCATCATTTCCATTTCAACGCTTATGACCCCTAATATTCTGGATATACATTCAATTTCGAATTTCGCATCAGTTGTAAGTGATTGTATGCACTCTAGTTTTGTGGCTAAATTGTAGTGATTCTGCCATAAACTTCCAAGAGCATTTCTTCATAAGCCACGGACATTTTCAAATTGTGAATCCAGCAAAACCCCCACCACTTCCGTGTTATTTAGCCTATTCGGAAGCAGAGTCAATTATTTTAGATTAAAACAAAATGGTATTATTGTAATTAAACAAACATTATCATAAACATGTTACGTGGTTGTTAAAATATATCAGTCTGTTTAAACTACAGTAGACCTAGTTATCTTTCCTTGGGAGGTATTATTGTGTGTGAGAACATTTTTCTGGAAGCCACGCCTTTTGACCTCATTTGCATATTGAGCTTTGAGAAATGTTGAAATAGATATTTCGAAAATGATATGTCGAAAATGATAATACCAAAAAAATATTTCGAAAATGATAATGCAAAACTGATATGTAAACGTGTAATAAGTGAGGATAAGAGATTTGTTTTAATACAATTCACTTACGCAATATGACCAAGTTGACGGTATCATAATAAGCATTTTTTGACATTCTGAACATTTCAACAATGCATTACACAAATTAGCAGATCATCTTGTTTAGACCTAAAAATCCTTCCATAGTTTATGTTCTACTTATTTATTCACTCGACCTAGTTTTGAGCTGTAGGTTAATTAGATTTATGAATGATTTCACCTGGGTGTTTAGATTATCGGTCGATATGAGCACTGTAGTGCGACTATGGCTGTGTTTATGAAAATAATGCCTACAGTAAGGTTCGTTGACGGTTTTGCTTTTCCAGACAATAACCATAACATAAGAGTCGGATACTTTCAAATTTTCCAAAATAACGAACTCAAATACAGATTCAAATGGTTCAGGTCGGAGGAAGCCACGGTGGCTCAGTGAGTTACACGCTTGGTCGACAAAGATCGGGATGAACTTTCGGATTTTTTTATCCGCTTGCTACTTGTCATTGATGTAGGTCTGAAGGATATGCATTGCAAGAGCGTCGTTCAGATGCTAAAGACTGTGCATGTTGCAGATTCCTTTACAGTTGGAAATCGCAAAAAGAGCAGGCTTATGCCGCTGTCCTTGCAATCTCCCCTCATTGCACATTGTATGGTGTTGCTCGTCTACGTCAGCCCATAAAGTGCAGAATAGTATGACATAAAACTCATTCATTTCATGGAGGACACCATGTTCCTGCAACAAAGTATCGATATTTACATGAACCAACCGTTGCTTTCACAATCCCAGATTCTCGCCATTAAACTTCCCATGGCAAACCATACGGCATTACTAAATGTATCCAATCAGTAATCTCGAAACATTCGGACTAATCCAAAATGGCGGTCTCCATTTTATTGACTGTTTTCATTATTTCAAAACAAGTTTTCTATCGAATGTCTTGGCGAAACTAGAAAAATGTGACGCAAGCACTGTTAGATAACAAAGACATTTCTATTTTTACCATAACGTAAAGCGGTAAATTACTTTCCTACGAATCTGTCCCGGTTGTTATGCCAGAACCATTTTGTGTGCTCGTAATCGTTCCTTGGCAAAAACTTGGATCTTGTAGACTCGTTTATCCCAGAAAAACTGTAACTAAAGATTTTACGTCTAGTCAATCAAACAGTTCCCGCAATTGCTTGTTACAGGGAATCTAAAAATCAAAATTAATGACGAGAATCAGGGAATGTGAAAGCAACAGTTAGTTAGTGTATATATCCAAACGTTGCTTCAGGAACACGGGAGGACACTGGGATGAAGGTAATGTCAAAGAATGAAAAAGCAGCCTCTGCAATTTGTATACAAATTCCCAAAATAGGGGGCAACAATAAAATGATAATATTATCTTTATGCACCAAATCAGCACGTCTAACCTATCGACTTGCTGATATTGGAGGCAAGTTTCACACTGCTAGTATTTTTTTACATTTAGGTGTAGAAAGATTTTCTGACAACATAGAAGCCATGACTGGAAAAAGACCACCTTTTTTCGTCAAAATACTTTGGAGATTTGTTACTCCAGTTATTTTAGTTGTAAGTACTACGAAATCTACTATAAAGTTAGTATACGCGCTCACCATTCATTTGAAAAACATTTAAACACATGTTTAATAAGTAAGTCTGCATTTTCAGCTATACTTGCATTGGAAACTCTAGGTGTTTTTTAAAAATAATGTAGGTTGCATTGACGTCTTTCATATGACACCTACTGCAACAGAGTATCTTTGAAACGTTTTTCGCTGTTGTCATTTTAGACGGCGTTCGTATTTACAGTAGCGAAATTCAGCCCACCATCATATGGATCCTACGTTTATCCTACCTATGCACGTTATATTGGTTGGAGTATAGCCTTTGTCACTTCAGTACCTATACCTCTGTGGTTTATTAAAGAGATCAGAAAGCGAGAAGGGCCTTTATTACAGGTAGGTTCCACTGAATAAACAAATAAATGTCTTTACAGTCGATATACGAAAACTCGTCTGACTTAGTTACCCGAATTTCATGAAGTAACAATGACGAGATACCTTCGGAGGCAGAGACGAGTCAAACAAACAACCGCTTTATCAACTCAATCGGTACTTTAGACGTTTTTGTCATATTTTTAAAATCATTCAATTTAGCTATAGACAATTTACACAGGCTAATTCCATGTTCGTTTAATTACAGAGAATAAAAACAGCATTCCAGCCAAACGACAATTGGCGCCCAGCTAAAGCTCCTATAGACAGTACCCCAGAATTCACCTGTGAAACTGAAATGTTTTTATCCGGTTCAAAATCCACATGAACAGTAAAGGGTGTGGGGTAACTGTAAATGATTTTTTATAAAAAATGCACCCCTCTTTTATACTTCTGGTTGATAAAAAAAAGTCTTGGATCTTTTATATCTAGAAATGGACCTTACTGTATAATAATATTGTCAATTCATGTGTTTCAATGTAAATTTTAAGGGAATAATAAGACTACAATTTTCTTGGATGTGGTTTTCCGTTTCGTTTGTTTCATAGATAACTATTTTCTAATTTGATATAATTTTCACAGATATGGTACACGGCATTAATTTCAACAAGTTTTCTTATTTATATAATTTACACAAAAATGGTGCACGACGCTTAACAATTTACATTGGCATGATTCATTATTGACTGTTATTTCTACCATTCGTGTCGCTTAAGAAGGATTTTTTATATGAACAAACGTTAGGGAGACGAATATTGTACCACAATGGCGTGACAAGTGATAGAAATATATATGTAACAGAACTAAACTTATACCGTCTACTTTGTAAGTAACCGCATATTAGTCATTAGATTATTTTGTGGTCGGTGGTAAATGCCCCTCCTTCACAAAATAGTTGTACTAATGATTTTTTATGCGTTTATGTGTTTGGGAATAAAAACAAAACAATACCATTTTTCAATGTTTTCTTTTTTTTTTCTTTTTGCGCCCCTCAGACATTACAGAAGAGGCTTGCACACATGGCGCTCACAAAGAGCTGCCTACTGTAAATCCCTATTTGCGCTGTCACTGCATGTGGTTACCTAACATTGATTTTGTTGTCTGGTAATTCATGATCTACCCATGAATTTTGCGCTGAACGATAATTTGTAATTTATTATATTTCATGCATATATTATTATTAAACGTTAAGTTGATTTAGAATTTGTATGGCTCTTGGAGTCGCGTGTTTGTCAACTCATACTTAACTTTAGAGGGTTTCTTTGAACGTTTTCATCTTTATTTCGTCTTCACAGTGTAATGCATCCATGAAAGCGGTGTAGTGTACAGTCGTAAGCACAAGATCATCGTAATTTGAACAATATCGATTTGCTGAAGGTTACTAACGAAATAGAGGATATAAAAAAACTTCAAACTATTTACACAGTCCTGTCGGTAAATTGAACTTCACTCATTAATGTATGTGGAAAAAGTGATTCATAATTCTACTGATAAAAACATAAACACGAGTCAGCCATCATTTTGATCAGTTTTGTTTGAAATTGTTGTCTTATGTTTTTAAAATGTATTTCTCGAACACAAATTTACCCTACGTGCATTATAAAAGGAGGCGTACTTTATCTGCACGAAGTTGTATCGCTCATCGTGGAAAGGGTACAGACAGACAGCGATTTAATTGGAAACGAAATTTTATAGCTTTGTTATATATCCCCCTTTTCTGTTTCTAACTAGGTTGAAAATATGAAATTTGATAAGTTTCTTTGGCCGATATTTTCGACAGTCATTTATTGAGAATATTTTCAAGACGGATTTACATGTTAAGAATGTTCTTGTTTTCGAATCAATGTTATCATGGATCAAAATTCATGTTAAAAAAATTGTTTAAATCATATTATTATTGAGAAACAATGTATAATTCTTTCTAATTTTGGCCAGGGTCCCGGGAAAATAATGAGGCTGGAACCTGCATTATGTGCATTTTGAAAGAGAAACAAAGTAGTCTACCAATCCGTGACAAATTTATTTTAGCTGTGTCATATAGGATTGACATTTGTAAATATTCGAAAATTTAAAAATAAACAGTGATATAATTATATTAAACTATATTCAGATGTTATGACGGTTGAGACGTGTATTTAGCTCAACATAATAGTGGCTGTAATGCATAGCTAAGGGGAACCTGACGAGATCATTAATGACGTCATCTAATTAATATTAACATTATCTCACACCAAGATTCTAGTCCCCTTTTACCAGCCTCAGTCAATCATACACCATCAATATGAATTACGTCTTGGTGTCCGGAGATGAACAGGAAGAAATCAATCAATTATCAATTAATATAGGATCAAGGAGGGTAATTTTCAATTAGGAAATATATTAGTGATGCGGCGCAATCGAAGGATAACGACCCGTCGCGCATTAGGTAAAAATATTTTTATTTAACATTTTGGAATTTTAAGCTCGCAGTAACTGGACTGTCCTTCTGATATCGGATAAAAAGCCAACCAAGTAGGTGTTGAACAACTTAAATATTTTTTTTATTTATTACAAGTTTTATGGTATGTTTGAATATTCTCGTCGTTAACTTATCGTCTTGTTCAATGAGTTTGGGTTATTCTATGTTCAGTGAATTAGCCCCAAATATCTTTTAATATAACACGGATAATGGCCCTTTTTCTATTTATTTGGAATAAAATTGTT
Source organism: Nipponacmea schrenckii (assembly GCA_030562195.1). Taxonomy (NCBI): domain Eukaryota; kingdom Metazoa; phylum Mollusca; class Gastropoda; family Lottiidae; genus Nipponacmea; species Nipponacmea schrenckii. Next base: position 20,747,693 of record CM060200.1, on the reverse strand, counting down.
ACCGAATGTTTCATGTAAACTAAGAATGGTTCTTACACGAAAATAATACATACGAACATAAGTGTATTACTGACAAATACTTGTTAATATTAAAATCAAATACTGGTGAATATTACCATGAAAGACTGGTGAATATTACCATGAAATACTGATGAATATTACCATGAAATACGGGCGAATATTAAAATAAAATACAAGGGAATATTTCCTTCAAATGCATGGTATATATCGAATTCTAGTGAATATTTCAATTAAAATACTTGAAAATATCGAATATTGGTGAATATTACCATCAAAATACTGGCAAATATCAAGTACTAGTGAATATTTTACAAACAAATACTGGTGAAAAATTACCACAAAAATTGGTAATTATCGAAATCTATTGAATATTAATATCGAATACTGGAGAATAATACTATCAAATATTGTTGAATATTATTTTCAATATACTTGTGAATATTAACATCAAATAACGGTAAACACGAATACTTGTGAATATTACCATCAAATAACGGTAAATATAGAATACTGTTGAATATTACAATCTAATAATGGTGAATGTTACATCACATCTTGTGAATATTATCATCGAGTACTTGTGAATATTACCACCAAATACATACCAGGATGACTATATTTATTTACTGAGGGATATAACGTAATGATTGCCTGAAGTGAAAATGATATAGAAAGAAGTACTAATTAATCATAATTATCATATTTTTAATTAATGGACCGTATCCATGATAACCATTATTGATAAGGGATTAAGTGCGAATCTTGAATGTCATTTTTATGGATATAGTCATCTTATAGCTCTACACATTTATAAGAGTTCACCCATCCTCGTTATTTCAGTTTAAACATATTTTACAACATGTTGTAATTTGTAAAAGTACTAGGTTACAAAAACCTCTTTATGATATCATCATGCGACATTCCAGGTCATATATAAAACAGGTACTCAAGAACAGCGATCAATATTTTTAGAAACTAATAAATAACTCATACACACGAAAGACAACCTCATTGTACTGTGTATTAGAACGCAAGAGGACCAAAAATACTTAATCTGGTTTTCTTAAATGTTAAAATACTTTTTAATTAGCTACTGTAAAAATTTACGTGACTTATAATGTTATTTTTAACCCATCTAAAATATCTTTCGACTCTTGCTTAGATTGATTTTTTTAATTAATGCTGAATTCGTAAGTTATCTGCGATTTTGAATCTTGTCACCAACAACTTCTTACTTCGTTATCGATAACCCTCCGGTGGAAATAAAGAATATCCAATCGGACGGATTTATATCACAACAACATCTGTATTACGCAAACAAGCTCAATGACCACTTTTGTGCTGCGCAAAAGAAGCTGTTATTTCAACATGAACACATTAATTTAACGATGAAGCAAACTCTCATCAGTTAGTCAACCCCCATTGACTGGGTTTATATGAAGAGTTATGTCCCTTACCAACAACTTGCTGATATGATTTTTGAATTTCAGACATGGTGCAGTACAGTCAATTATTGATAGCAACAATTATAGTCCTAATCCCATGTACCATTTCATATCCAAATGGTGCCTCAGATAATTCTTGTTTCAACCTTATGCCCGGACATAATGTACCTCCACAACAAACCAGGTCACCTTATGTCATATTAGTCAACCAAACCCGGTATCGGCCTAATGAAATTATACGTGGTAAGTACAATGTATACCCCAAAACCAATATAGGCTTACAACTGAAATCATGAACCGCTCATAACATAGTGGTGTATCATGCTCATCTTTCTAGATCGTATGATGCTACTTCGTGAATAAGTGATAATAGATAACAGATACCCTAAAATACACGGTGATAACAAAGCTAATGACATTTATTTGATGTTATAGGTGTTATTGTATCCGCGGAAGGCAAAAGAAAAACATCGAAGACAAGTAGTCCTCACCCCACCCCACAAAAATGGCTTGCCTCCGAAAAACAAATTACACAAACTACTCATTTTACTACATTAAGACCATACCCCAATACCCCTCTGGATATAATACTGTCTTTTACCCCTCCGAACAGTCTAGTCCGACTTATATCCGGCCTTTCAGATCTGATTCATATGAGGTTTCTGGATCTTCGCACCCTGTGACAATGATATTTTTCATTGTCCCCAAACCTGTTAATTCTCCTAATACAGATAATTACATTTTCAGTTATGATTCGTGGCTTGTGTGGAAGAACGTTTAAAGGTTTTCTAATAGAAGCTAGAAGAGCAGATCCAAGGATGAATACAACCGAATTATTAGGAGTGTTCAGTCAAGTTGCCGGTACACAATGGCGGTGTATGAATGTAAGTGGACATAATTAGCGCACTTGTGACCAAAAGTAGCCTCCATCATCCAATCCCTTGTTGTTTTAGCATAGCTTTGACTAAAGATATATTGGCGTCGTAAACAAGAATGGTCTGGACGTGAGAGGCTAGACTAAAGGTGTCGTACTTTGAATCAGATTACAATCGCCAAAACCAACGTTATAAACTTACGATTCAATGTCCAAAAGGCTTATTACAAAATCTCCCACAAATTAAGGATAGCCTTTTATTGACGTCATATCAGAATTATATTAAACATTATAATATATTTAAATTTGAATAGTTTCAACTCAATTCATTTGGAATGGATGTGATTCTAATGCGTATCAGATTTCCATATTTCTGTTTCAGAAAGGTTTAACACATACTGGCAATACTCCAACAGGTTCCTTAATATTTGAGTGGATGGCACCCAGTATGAGTTCTGGTCATGTGATCATCAAGTAAGTGCAATTTATATAAAGTAGTCACAATTTCTCCAGAAAAGGCATTTGGCAAACAAGCCTAGATCCTAACATATATGAGTAAATGATGTTGCTTGATATGTACATAACAAATTCCAGAAAACTTGATCAAGCACTAAAAAACAAAACTAAAGTGCCTCTCCTTAACCACAGATGACTCTATAATAACGAAGACCCATCAATTTGCTAAAGGACAGAATTAAATTCAAATCATACACAACAATTATCCTTTATTTTGTTTTCAGAGGAACGTTTGTCGAAAATTACAGCACGTATTGGGCGAGCGTCAACTCCGCCATAATCTATGACCCGAATTCCATGCCTTTAAGTGTAACCCCGTCAAGCTTACTTACGCCTTACATAACACCTTGTGAATCAGATCGAGCTGGGACAGCAGTAGATACAAAAACAACAACCACAACATCAACAACAACAACAACGACTACCACTACAACCGCTCTACCAACAACAACAAAAACCACAACACCTGTACCTACAACCAAGCCACCAACTACGATCACAACAACAACGTTAGCTCCTTCAACCCGACGCACACTAATCCCAACAGTAGCCCCATCCCTAACAACTACAGCGCCGAAAACAACTATCACTACTGAACCAGGAACGCAAGCACCTATATGGGAAACAACAGCTTTCATTCCATTCCACGATCCGGACCATGGATGGATCAACCACCCGGATGGTAAAAATATTCCCACAGTTCCTAATGTTCTTAATACACCGAATGGACCGAATACGAATATTAATTCTGGATTCGCAAATGATGCACCTCAAACACCTGTAAGTATTCTGAAGCTGAAGAATTATTATCTCCTTTAAAGTATAACATTGTTGCCTAAGATATATGCAATAGCCAAAGTAAGCTTATACTCCATCGTTTTGAATGACACTCGAAATTAATTCTTATTTCAGATAAAACATATATTAATGAAAGAAGAATGTGGAGCCACACATGGATGTTTCAGTAAATGCGACACCAAAAATTGCGAGTTTCTGGTCACTTGGAAAGAGTACGGTGATAAAGTCAATTTTGAAGTATTTGCCACAGCTTTAGAAGGTATTGAAGATCAATATGTGGCAGTTGCCTTTTCTAGAGATACCAAAATGGTAAGTTGTTAGAAGTCATTGGTGTTGCTGTGATACAGTCCAAAAAGTCTAGTATTCCTTGGGAGGCTTTATACGGGGTATCCACATTATAATACCACTTTATAGTCCCAGTATGTCATCACATATGACACCTTTAGCTCTTAGAATGATGGAATCAATCAGATTCTGGTGCCATCTAGGAAAGGGGTGATCTCAGACGTTGCCTTTTTGGAAGAAGATCTCAGCTTAAAAAAATCTGATACATTTATTTTTTAGGGGCATGACAGTATCGTAGAATGTCTTCATATAAATGGAAGATTTACAGCACATCTATCGTATAACGAACGATTTGTTAACCAACGATTGGAAGATGTAAGATACATGCTTTGTTTCTTTTCTATGAGATTAACAAAGACGTTAAAAATGCTTATTTTATTGAACAAAATAAGAGAATTCGGTTGAAAAGTTTTGACATTATGTTTGACACATCAACGATAATTTTAGCCATTGATTCAACCATGGAGTTTGCAAAAACTGATTTTTGTATTTATTTTTTCAGAATCCCGAGGTTTTGGAGCTTAGATCAGCGATTTTTCATAATGGTATTTTCTCATGCCACTTTTCACGATCTAAAAAATCAATCGATGTGAATAGAATTTTCAATTTGGATAAGGACTACTTTGTCATATTTGGTCAAGGACCAATAGCTGATCCTTTAACAGGTATGAGGTTTTTCATTGCATAAGTGTGTATCGCCTGAAGAGTTTGGTGGTAGAAGTTGTTTACTAGCCAACCAGCACCTCTCGATACAGATGGAAATGAGCTCATATAATATAGGTTATTAATAGCTATATAAAACAGTATGTGCTAACTACATGTATAAGGTTTTTGCATTTCAAACTGGAGGAAACCACCTTTAATCTAATCATTAAGTCTTTTGCAATGGTTTTAACTACTTACACATTCTAGGTACCATTGGTAAACATCTGACAGATCCATACGCCACGGCTCAAATCATAGATTTCCAGAAACACGAAAATGTAGAAATTTACAAATTAGACAAGGTGTTTATTAAAATACATGGTGAGTATAATAATTCTCATTTATGTCTGCGATATTTTCTTCTATATGAGTTGCCATGTTGATCAACTAATCATGTCATGTCCTGTTCACCGGCCATCTCACCATAGTATTTGCAATGATAAAGAAGGATACAAACTGAATGTCATGAATAGTTTTAAAGTGGAAATGAAGGACCGGTACAAGATTTATGGCATGGCATGGGCATTACAATGACTTACAATCTGAAATAATGGCAATAGATTGTAAGAGAGAAGAATAACAACTTGAAGATGATGGCCATAGATCATAGTTTTAACAGCCTACACCCTTTGTAAATATCTAGCATATTCTCAACATTGAATGCTGGAACATGAAATGATGTTTAGAAAGGTTTCAACCATGGAGGCAATATAAGCCGAAAGTTTGAGCCTGTTCACCAGAGACTACAACATTAATTGCAATGATGAAAAAAAATAACTATATAAGCACATGACATTTTTATGCATTTGCTGGAAAATCTGTTACATACATTTATTTTTGTAATATTCCAGGTTGTTTTATGGCGTTTGCTTGGATGTTTTGCGCCAGTATTGGTATCGTTATCTCGAGGTTTTATAAACCATTATGGCCAACAACTATGCTCTGTGGCAGAAAAGTTTGGTATACGGTAAGGATCTTCTGTCCAATGATGTGTTTTTATCGTGTTCAAAAGTTTAAAATTTCTGATTATTGTTGTTTGTAGATGGCATTTTACCGATTATTATTGAACACTGGCTTCCAAAGAATAATTTTGGCTATTTCTTTACCATTTTGGGAATATTGTGTTACTTGCAAAATTCATATACAGTATCTGGATTAGATGGTTGAAATAGTCCAAAATTAATTGTGGTAAAACTAACAATAAAATAATTTCTATTTCAGGTTCATCGATTCCTGATGTGTTTAGTTGGTATTTTGGTTTTAGCTGCTTTTATTATTATATTCCTGGAAGTGCAAGGACTAAGTGAGGTAAGAGTTCCTCATAATCCTATTTTTTGCTATATTTAAGTCAAGGAAAAGGCAAAATTGGAATGTCATACTGATTGATATACGAACAGACTCTTCCTTTCTCTCCTTTTTTTTATATGACCTCTTTTCGTAATTATCATTAATATAGCAATGATGTGTGCGGGATAGTGCGAAGGTGTTCTCGGGGAATATTGGAATGAAAATATCTTTGGTCCGCATTATCCAGGAATCTTACAGTTACGCTAATGAATTGCTTTGCCTTTGACTTTTCGTGATCAATTGTACATTTCTTTTATAGACTAATCATTACTATCGCTTTATTTAGATCAGCCTAGAGAGCATGAAGAAGTTACATCCAGTAGTTGGTATAATAGTTACTTTTCTTACGGTTGTTAATGTAAGTTTGATGCATTTTACTATTAAGGAGATTATATTTTTGATAGTTGTTTAGCTGATTAATGGTTCAAGTTCTGGACAAATGCGATGTTCGCATTCGTAGAGAATTCGCCATATATCTGTTTTAAATCATGATTTATATGTATTGAATATCATTTTCAGATACTGATGGGGATGTTTAGACCAGGTTATGACTCCAAACACAGAACAGCTTTCAATTGGGTTCACTGGTGTACTGGTATCATGGATCACATTATAGCTAGTAAGTTTGATATTATTAATCTGGTGTGATATGATTCTTAATCCAGATATTTCAGTAATCTAGACTGAAAACACACTATTCGTCATCATCTCGAGATGTGTTTGTGATCATGGTATTTCGAAAGTTGTTGACTTTGGTTCCATTTTACTGACAAATATTGTAATCTACTTATTATTCTGCATCAATGTTAGCTATTCATCGGCCTCCCTATTTTAGCCTAAACTCAAAAGAAATAACGGTTAATATTATTTGAATTTGTATTGCATCATATTTCAGTTGTTAATATTGTGCTAGGGGTAGAACTACAAAAAGCACATGTCCACAGTTATATCCAGTATATTATATTCTGTTATGCCGCCTACCAGTTTCTTATAGTTGTAATATTAGAAATAGTTCAATGTAATAGCAGAGTTAAAGGTATGTATGCGATTTTTTGTTCAAACGACACAAGCGCCCACTAACCATTTAAACGTCTATTTGACTTTAACAGGTCTTACAGAATATTTTCGAATCATCCAAACCTATGAGAAAGGGAAATAACCAATACGAGATATAATATATGAACTTAGTATTTAGCATGCATTGTTTTATGAATAAGTAGAAAAATGTTGTACTTTTATTCGTTCTATAAATTTCATTGAAGTCGAATATTTTGCCTTGAGAAGCGACTGGCAAATTTCGACAAAACGATATTAACTTTCTAGTCCAATGAAGTATTTATGAGTTCTTGATCAACGGCTAAATTTCATTTTTTTTTTTCAAATCATTTGTTTCTAGTTTGTTTTATTTAGATGAATTAGTTAATCTTAAAATAATTGAATTATACTTTCAGAGAGAAAACAGCAGACCTACATGATATATGAAAGAAGAAGCACATTTTATTCTAGTTCTAGAGAATCTGGTGAAGATGATACAGAACCACCGGTAAATATTAACTTCACCATATCTATATATCTATATATATATACACATAGTAGTAGTCTGCGACGACTGTGTAATACTAAACTAATATCCCTAACCAAAAATCTACAATAACCGCAACCCATTTCACTTTAGATATGCTTATGTGGATAGTAGAAGATAAAAGAATCTACAAGGCAACCAAAACGATTTCCCAAATTAATTTGAAATGGGCATTCTTTGACTATCGATTGGAAACAATCGTCATATCGAGATTGATTATTGTTGTATATGGATCATTGTAATGACCTTTTTTTTTTTTTTTCAGGGGAGTTTTATAAGAAAGGTTATACTGAAATTGCATGTGTTATTAATAACTGCTTTTTCTGCTGCAGTTGTTTTCATTATTGCTATGGATTAAGTTACCGCTTCTGATGATATGAATACTACTATATCACCAAAAGATGTGACCACATTTCAGATAAAAAATCACAAACACACATTGATTTATGAATGGTGTTCAAAACATTGCCTCTGTCTTCATTAGACCAGAAGGTGCAGAAGAGTAGGACGTAAAACTCCATTTATTTCATTTCAAAACCTTGCCTGTCAACGCAAGCAAAATTGAGGTTATAAAGTAAATAAGAAGTTTATGATATACATGTACTACTACTACAGTGTATTAATTATATGAATTATCAATGTTATTCCTTAAAATATTCACTGTGCATTGTCATTAGTGCAACAAACACGTCAACTCTTTTGTTACTTATTGTTATTCAATAACATTAATTTTTTTCTTGTTGAACCCGATATTTATATTAATTGATTTCCCTTTCTAATATACATGAACTAGTAATAGACTAGAATCGAGATTTAATCAATATAAAATCATTTCCCGATTGCTTTGTATATTGCTGCAGTAGTTAGAAAAGATTTAATCACAGCTCGACATTTATTTAGTTAGATATTTCACGGATCCGATATCCTTTTTCTTTGTATAAGTGAGTAATATAAGTCATAAATAACTTTTTTGATCGACTCGTAGTGATATTAATAAGAATGTATATCTCTCTTTTTTTTTTTTTTTTTGGAAAATGTACTCGCTTACCTATGGTCTTATTGGGACGATCACCATCCACGTCAAACCGTTAAAATGATGTATTGAAATGTCTTATTCATTATTCATACAGAAATGGTGTATCAATTGTTATCGATATCATATTTGAACACAAATATTGAAAACAACTTGTATCTGTCGTATTTTACGGTATGGTACGAACCAATATACTCGCTCATTGGCTATTGAGTGTCATTAGAATTATGACTGTACAGTTTGTATTATTATTATTGTATATAGTTGTAATAATGTGCTAATTTATTAAGGTTTTGTTATGTAAATTTGTGTATAAATCGAGATATTTTGCCTGTTTATCATAAAATGTTAATACTCGAATTTTTTCTTTACATAGTATTCCGTGATACCTTTCGGCGATCAGTTGGGCTAATATTCACATCAACTCACGGAATTATGTTTCTAATAGTCCAAACATAATTGTGCAAGTTTCAACCACCATGTGAAATTTCCAAGTGACCTGGATCAAGAACAGTCTGTCTTTTCCCTTTTGCTTCCACAATACATCCCTTGCAAACGATACAATAACAAGTTGAATAGTCGTCTATCGAGTGACCGCCGTGGCAAATATTAAACACTGGTGAGATCATTGAATCAGACATGCCTCCACCATAGACCTTAAAACATTCTTCTCGTGCTCCTTTTGATGACCTGACAAACTTCAACAAATAAAAGCGTTGTTCAAGCATTCATGGAAACTGTTCTGTTGTATCGCACTTTAATTGAAAAAAATGAAATTGTACATTTTCCCAAAAGTGAATTCAATGGAAGTATTTATGTGTTAGAATGAGTTAACGTTGATTGAATTATAAATCCCTTTAATGTTTTCATTGAATATGAAACTCTCTGCAAGAACGAGCGTATATTTCACATAGCCAAGAGTACAACCAGGTGCGTGTTTCAGGTTGGTATTTGGGGCTGTGAATAATCTTATTGGAAGTGGAAATTAAGCCCTCAAAATTAATATTGAGGTCATCTGAAATCCGTTTGCTTATGGAGCCTCTGGCAGCCCTAAACCTCAGGTAGCCCCCTCTTCAGGGGAAAGGCACCTCCCTCTCCCTCGGGCAATTTATAATTACATCCTCTGAGTACGATGTATGTTGTTAAAAAGTAATGTAATTCCACATGTGCAAATAAGCGTTACATAATAATTGCATTTCAAACTTGTTTTAAGATTAATAATACATCTTATTAGAACTCTATCTCTTTCAAATTTTCTTTCAGTCAAAGAATTTAGAAGACAAAACGGTCTGATTGAAGCGTCTCCGATCAAGACATTTTTTTTACGAGATGACATGATTCCAGTTTGGATCTTAAAACAATGTTCTTGTGCACTAAGTGATTACCTGACAAACTTGTACAAAAAAGTGTTGTTTAAGCATTCATGGAACCTTTCTACTGTCTCACACTTTCATTTAAAATATAAATTTGTTATTTTTGCCAAAGTGAATTTAAAACAATAGTTATGTCTTACAAAGACTTTGTGTTGATTGAAATAAAACTTCCTTAAAAGTTTTCTTTGAGAGAGAGTCACCTCTTACTTTTAGCCTCTCGCTCGGGCATTTTATAGACACCCTTTGAGTACGGTGTATTCTTTTTCTTAAGTAATGTCATTCCACGTGTGCAAATTAGCGTGAAAAAATAATTACATTTCAAACTTGTTTTAAGTTTAATAATACATCTCATTAGAACTCAAAGAATTTTTTGGTAGAGTAAAGGGTCTGCAAATACAGTTTGTTTACGCCCTTGGCTTCAGATGTCTTAAATGAGGGTTTAATATATAGGTAAAACTCTTATGGAGTCCACTTTTTATATCTAACAGAGTAAAATAAAAGAGTTGAATTGTCAGTATACTTTGAAATGGAAATTTGGATGATTTCTGTGGATTACACCGTTCGTTGTTCATGATCTGACGACAATGTTATACATATCATGTTCTATAATGTAGTATTTAACTAATTAAATAATTCCATGTTCTAATAAAGTTTATCGTACATATTATATTTATTCATACACAGATGCTTCATAACCCTTTGATCTTATCAGAGCAAGAACTAACTGACATTATTTTTTCAAAAAAGAAGGTATTGACATCAACTGGATCAAGCCAAAGAAAGTTTAAGATTTGTAGCACCTTATTGGGTTTGTTCGCGTGTAGATTAACCAGAATGCCTCCAGTAGAATTTTAACATTATGGTTCTGTCATTTGCTCACCAGGAACAGACATGCTTGGATTTGTATCCTTGTTCTTTCTTCTGCAATCTGCTCACAGATTACCGCTTTGGGACGTTCGGTTCACCAGTTGTTCTTTGAGTTACATTAATTCTGTATCTTTACTGAAAAATTCTTCGACAGTATGGTGCTCAGCAACCGAGCAATTTTGAATCGGAATTTTGTGCCACTTCTATGCACATTTGGAGACTTAAAGGGAAGCAAAAAAAGTTAAAACCGTTTTCAAAACAAAACAAAATTGACCCACAGGTGGTACTTCTTCATTGTTCACTATTTTTTGAAAACTTGTCAGGGCTAAAGCAGTTGGGATGGGAAATTGACATTTACAAACATTATGGGCTGAATATTCAGCTATCCACCTCCACAATCAGATATGACATGCCTCTCATACTGTGAAATTTCTAACCATTTCTGTAAAATCAGGAATTGTTGTCATTTTTCGCAATAAAGTGTTACTATGCACATTGGGAGACTCGCAGGGAAGCACTGATTCCAAAACAAAAAGACAAATAAAACCGAGACAAAAAACAATTAGTTGAGATAGGTCGATGGATTTTGAAATGTTTTTGGGCCAAATTGCAGATAACAAGTTTAAATCCTATATCCGACCTCCCTCTGTCCGTCCGTTTAGAAATTGAATTTTTCCCTGATCAAAACGATAAAAGTACCGTTTCTCCTATACCACAGATTCTATACGGTATTAATCAGTCTCTCAAACTTTGAAAATTGTTTGAATATATTTCACTAATTTCGCCATTTTATACCTCTAGTTTTTCGCCAAAATGCAATAAACAAGTTTTAATTAATTGAATTTCCGATCCCCTCGGTACCTCCGAATTGATTTTTTGCCCAAACAGAGGAAATACATTGTGGGTAGCTAACTATTGGTTTCTTAATAGGTGCCAAATAAGGTTTTGATAAAAGTATAAGACCGGATAAAAATCGCAGCCTTTGTCGTTTCTAAAAATCAAATTGGGTTTATTTTGCTTAGTCAAGGGTAAAAATTCATAAACTGCTTTTTAGATTGTTAAAAATTTCATAAACTAAAAAAAGTGTACCGTAAAAATTTCCCTCATTTCACACTGCATGGCGTTTTCCGTCCGTTTATAAGCCGATTAAGTGCAGATGAGAAAGACATTCATATCTTTTTTATTATTACATGTATGATTATGATTTGTGTATTATAGCATAGTATAGTATAGTACAAAAGTACTGGAATTTCAAATTAACAACAAAAGAGTGAAATAGTAAATCGATCTATTTCCAAAGATACCTATTTAAGATCCATGATAATAGGAAACTAACATGTTTTCACCATAAATAAATGTTTTGAATACTATAGTTCTGGTCAAATAGATGAAAAACATTCTTAAATCAGCTAAAATAAACATAATTGCTCGAAAAGAATCCCTAAACTAATATTAACAGGTTGTTTTTTGTTTTGTTTTTTTTTTTGTAAAAGATAAAATATTTCAAAATCTACGTCAAAATACTCAGCCGAGCTCAGGGAGAACACCAACAACTTACGTCTTTGTTAGGAAAACTTACTAGCGCAAAGAAATCTAAAGCTCCGTTATAACATGTCACAATGATAAGTCAGTCATGTTAATAAGATTATGAAGTTTTAATGAATCTATTCCACGATTGAGAAGATTTACTGTCGATGTGAACGGTCTCGGTAGAACTCAATAGTGCAATACATGTAATTATTTTTTTTTTAAATTAAGTGCGCAGTGGTTTATCTATCAATTTGATATGATTGTTTTAATAAATAACATCAAAACAGAATGAGAAGAATGCTGTGATTATTTGTTAAAGAGATACAGAAAGTGAGATTATTTTTTAAGAGAGAAAACCAAAATTTGCATGATTGTTGTAATAAAGAACAACGAAACAGAACAAGAATAATGCTATGATTATTGGATTAAGAGATACGAGAAAAAAACATCCAAATTCCTAGTTATTCCTATAAATTATTGAAGAGAGCAACTAAAGTGCGATCATTATTTAAAATACATCATTAAAGTATAAGAATTATTTATGAGGGGTACGGTGATGTGAACTGATTTCCAAGGTATTTTTTAATATACCTTATTCCGGAAAAATACACTCCTCTCGCTAGTTCAGTGATCTTATTGAAGTCAAAAACGATATCTTTACAGGAGAGCTATGAAGTCTTGGATTATACTTAATTTTATCCTCGGAATTATCATGATGCCGTCATTGATAATATCTCGAACAGTATTTGAATTTCTTATGCGCGATAAACTAGAAATTGGCTCTAAAGCTTCCTTAAATACTACATGTAAACTTCTCTGTTCAAAGGCATGTATATCGGAATCAAGTTTTGATTGTTTCTCCTTCGCTTACAACAACAATAGTCAACGTTGTTATTTATATGATAAACAGTTAATACTAAATGATAATGTCGGAGCACATTCTGGTACTGAAACTTTCATTTCTTCAGGTCGTAAGTAATACAGCTTTTCTTCATCCAATACACCCTTATTCTAGGTGATTTTTATAAATTAAATTTCCATCGATATTTTGGTACCGGAGCGTCCTTGGGCCAACTGAAGAAACTTAAGATTTACTTACTTTGTAGAAATTAAACCAATTGATTTTATTTTTTTAATTTCCACATACTTTTCTAGAAATAAATATATTCATTTGATGTCCACATACTTTTCTAGAAATAAATATATTCATTTAATTTCCACATACTTTTCCTAGAATAAAATCAAAATCAAAATGTATTTTCGACTAACTTTGTACTCTAATCGACGTGATTTTAGTATATAAAACACCATTTCCTATTTCGATACTCTTTTACAACTACTCCAAATCCACCGAAGCAGAGCTATCTGTTAATCTTATAAATCTCGATTTTAGACAAGTCCAGCCAACCAAAGCATGGATTGCTGGCCAGAAAAACCTCAGATGCTCGCAAATCAATCTTAATTTTCAAAGTTTTCTTCAGGGTCTCCAGAATGAGCAAATCGAACCTTATTTTAAAATTGGGTCTATAAAGAAAAAAAAAATCGAAAGTAAATTATCACTATAGGTAGTACACAATTTCAGGATCAAAAATTTTACGTCAAAAAAGTAATATTTCTACAGCGAAATATATCTGTTGTAAATTTTTTGTTGTTATTGGATGTATCTAATGCAATGCTACGAGGCAGTAGAAATACTCTTCCAATCTTCCCAAAATCAGCCCCCGTGAAAATTGAAAATTTTCAAAATTGTTCTTTGGGAGCCCCCCCCCCCCCATACGAATCAAGCATCAATGGCGCCAGTACGAGGCGCATGCGGCATCGAGAACAGTGAGTGTAATAAATAAATACATTTTATTTTGAGAAAAGTATGTCGAAAATATTGCAATAGGATTTATTGACGAAACTAAATGTCGAATTTAGTTTTTTTGATTGACCAATCTGATGACAAAAACTTGGTGCCTGTTGTATTTAGCTGTCTTCGACCCAAATGTAAATAGGTACTCATAATTCGGGAAAGATCGATGTCAACTGGTAGTAAGTATCGTTAACTGTAAACCCAATATGTTATTCTTTTAAAATATCATCGTTTCTTTCTTTATTTTCTGAAGGTTTAATCAAGTTTACTTATATATTAAACTTGTAACAATAGCGGCAAAAAAACATTTGATGTTTTCTCTGTATAACAAGGTCATTTTGATGAGCGGGGCCTCGAGTTTGCTATAACTATTGGTATAATCTCGACGGGTGATCACTATTAATTACTGGGTTTTATTAGAAGAAACTTCATTATAATGTTTTACTTTCAGTGGTGTGTAATGGTCCTGTAAGTCAAAGAAAGAATTGTGGCTATGGTGGTGTCGGTCAAAACGAATGCTTGAAAAGACAATGCTGCTTTGACAATACTCGTGATAATGTTCCATTTTGTTTTTTCAAGTTCAAACCCAAGTTTAACTGCTGATGATAAGAAAAAGTCATGTATCTAAATGACGATACAAGATGAACGTTTCGCGTTTTAATCTAGTTGCATTTGAACCAAGATAGGCTACTGTATTGTAGTTGTATTGTTTCTTTTAACAATTGGATATGCAAGAAATTATCAATTTAACCAGAAAAATGGACCTGACAACTTGAAATGCATCAAGAATATTAAAGATACACACCGAATATTAAGGAGGGACCATAAGAGCGGTGGCCAAAATAGCTAAGTCTGCATATTTGATCGTTTCAAAAACGTTCATTAAAACTGTTAATACATTGGCCTGGATAATTTGGTACTAAACCCCTTAATATCGATAAATCTATAAAATGTATAGATAGCATTTACAAGCCAATGTTGATAAAAGTAAACGGCATAAATAAGACAAATATTTGAATCGACAACTCAGCTGATTAGAATAGATCTTATCCTGGATCTAATCACCATGCATCAGTAGTTCTATTTCTATGGAGGTCAATCGTATTCAGAATTAGATGTTATGTACTTATGTCTAATACCACTTTTGCATAAAACACAATACCTCTTTTACACATGTTAAAATATAATTATATTACATAATATTATGATACCCCTAATTCAAATGACAAACGTAAACAAAGCATAATTATCTTTGCATCTTCTACATTTCATTATATACGTTGCATCTTCGTCTAAGTAACTTCTAGAGTGCATAAGCGAAATTGTTTTATCTCCACTGCATTATCTTTTTATGACGCCATGTGGGCGGGGCCTAAAAGAGGTATGAAATCATATGGACTCAGTCCACCAATTCATTTGCCATATGTTTCAATGTTAAGCAAAAGTGGTATTAGACATAAGTACATAACATCTAATTCTGAATACGATTGAACTCCATATTATTTTGTTCAAATCCTATCTTAACTGAGATCTCATTAACATGCATTACCATACAATGATACATTGGAATCAGATCAGCAATGATATCTCTATCTTCTAAATACGCACTTATTTGCTGCGTTTTGCTGTGTGGACAGATCGTTAAAACATAAGAATAAAATGTTATTTAGTCTTGAAATGTTTTTGATATTTTGGTAATCCCGTCTATCTCAAAGGCTTTTGATCGGACATGGCAGGATAGATTTCTCTACCAAATAACAAACAGAACTGCATAGACCATGTGATTGTTATAATCTTGAAAACTTTTTCTTTGCATGTTAGTTCATCATCAAAAATTTAGACAATTTGATTTGTATTTTATGCCAATTCAATAAACAACCTTCAAAGGAATTATTGTTATTTCTGAATAAACAGACAGCAATTTACAATAGTCTGAATAATCAAAGTTTACAATTATTAAATAAAAGATTACATCACATTTTGATTTAATGTAATAATTTGGTGGTGTATTGTTGAAAATCCCAAGGCACTTGTATCTGCACATAAGGACAGGACCATTAAGCGCTGAATGTTGATTGGATAAGCACATTGCGCTATTGTGAATTAATCGACATTCCTTTCTATAACACATGTTATTATTAAAGTAACCACAGATTTCTCTACCATCTGTCAAGAAGGGTCCTTTCTTGCGGACACTATAGTTGAATGGGAAATGGAACTCGGTTTGCCTTGTTTTGTATGCTAATTTATAAAGAAGAAACTTTACATACGTTTATTTTATATGATAAATTAATAGTAAAATCAATAAAGTTTCATTTTCTTTTGTTGAAGGTTTAATTAATACATGACATTAAGATTTGTCTGATGTATACTGTTCAAAATGTCTTACAAATTACATGTATGTTTATCTACTGTTTCATTTTCGTAGTTTTGTTTACTGAGAGACAATAACTGTCAAACAGAGCCTTTTATCGTACATATAATGCTGAGGGTTTATAAGAGTTATTGACATGTTTCTTATTACAATGTAACACATAAATTTAATAGACTTATCAATTTATATAGTACTAAAGAATTTGGATGCGCTCCTCTACCTCTTCTAAAAACGTAACACAGTAAACTTGAAACTTACACTTGTAAACTCACCCTCACTTTAACGTGTGCGCGTTTAAAAATGTGTAACAAGGGAGGTAATCGAAAGATTAGTGGGTTTTAATTTCCTTATGATAAATTTTTAAATAAAGAAAAAAATATTTAAATTAATAATTTTTTCTGAAAACGATAATTGTTAAGTATAATAATGTTCAAATGTTTGATTTGTTAAGATAATATTTAATAAAAAATAAATACTGCATTATTAAGACCAGTTACAAATATTATTAGTTACATTTATAAACAAATATTACCCCATTTTCAGTACGACAATATACCCCACATACTTGTGGATATATGCCCACACAGCAGCATTGTTTTTGAAAAACTAGAATATTTGCGCTCCGTAAAGGAGTTATATTAAAAGTAAATAGGAAATCTAATACTTGAAAATGTTACACCGTGACTGGATTTGAAAGCGCGAGAATATTTTTAACTACAAAAACTTCCATCTTTCTAAATAAATAGAAATTTAGTAGATTAGAAGTATGTAAAACCAAATTTCATCCAAGTCTGTTTGAAAACTCTAGCTTTAATAGGTGCTTAAGAAAGATTGTGACGCTTTGCCTAAATGACTCGTAGAAGCACCCTAAGAACCTATCACTTAAAAATAATAGGAGAGTTTTTGTTTATCTTTGTTACAGATCATGCGTATACGCGGTACGTCAAAGACTTAAATGTGAGTCTAACCCTGTAACACATAAATATAATTAACTTATCAATTTATATTTAATCGTAATGGTACAACAGAATTTGGGCACACTCTGCCACCCCTACCCCACCCCCTCCCAAAAATGCACGATTGTACGTGTAAACTCACTCTCACTTAAGGTATGTTAAAAAATGTCTATATCAAGGGAAGTAATCGAAAGACTGATGGAATTTAATTTCCAATGATAAATTTTTAAATAAAAAATACATTATTTTAATTAATAATTTTTTCTTTAGAATAAATATTTAGTTACAGATAATAATGTTCAAATGTTTAATTGTTTACATAGTATTAAAAAAAAATACTGTCTTGTCAATACCAGTTACAAATATTATTAGTTACATTTATAAACAATTATTACCCCTTTACCTTCATGCAAAATACCCCACTATCCTGTAGATATATGCCCACACGGCAGGCTTTGATTTTGAAAAAAAGATATTTGAGCTCCGTAATGGAGTTGATTGAAGTCAATAGAAATCCCATTACTAAGAAATGTTAATTTAAAATTCCTCGGAAAAATTTTTGCCATATATAAAAAGATATTTAAAAAATATTCACGATAAACTTTACAATCGAATATTATCAATTTCGAATTCATGTGTGATCTTTAACAAATTTCATATAAAAGTTTATCAATTAATTTCAGCTTATATTTTCTTAACGGACCGATATTCAAGGTTAAACTAATCGAGGGAGATAACCCATTCATGAAAAAAGAATCGTCAGAATGTTACTCATCCAAGACCACACCAAATTCCATCAAAATCTTTTGAAGACTCTAGCTTTAATAGGTGCCTAAGAAAGAGTATGACGCCTTGCATAAATGATTCGTAAAAACACCCTAAGAACAAAACCTTTTAAAAATTTAAACCATTTAAAAATAATAGGATAGTGTTTGTTTATATTTGTTACAGATTATGCGCGTTCGCGGTACCTCAAAGAATTTAAGGTGAGTCTAAAAATCTAACACATAAATTTAATATCACCAAAGCGCGACAGAATTGGACACGCTCCGCCACCTCTTAAAAAAACTTAGTAATGATGACTTGACACTTACACGTGTAACATCAGTAACACTATAAAGTGTGTGTGTTAAAAAAAATGTCTATATCAAGGGAGGTAATATATAGACTGATGGAATTTAATTTCCAATGATAATTTTTTTAAATAAAGAACACAATATTTGCATTGATGATCCTTTTTTTTAACTGAAATATTATGTTAAAGATAATGATGTTCAAATGTTTGATTTGTTGACATAGTATTTAATCAGAAAATACATATTGTGTTATCAATACCAGTTACAAATATTATTAGTTTTTTTTATCAACAAATACTGCCCTTATATGCATTACGACAATATACCCCACAATCTTGTGGATATATGCCCACACAGCAGCTTTGTTTTTGAATAAACAGGAATATTTGCACTCCATTACGGAGTTAAATTAGAAGTGAACAGAAAAATAAACACTTGAAGAAGCTAAACATGTCGTGGACTAGAAAAGCCCTATAATTCTGGGCAATTTGATTTGACATCGCTAAAAAATGATAAAAATTACATCTACAATACACAAAGCCAGATAATACCATTGTCTTATGGTTCAATCTTTAAAAAGAGAGGTAACAATAACGGCAGTACATTTTTGTTTCTTTTTAATTAAGATACGTAAGATGATTTTGATAATAAATGTCTCTAATCTAGAAAAATATATAGTTAATCAAAAGACGAAATATAATTCTTACTTTAGTTTTCAAAAAAAGCTTGAACCTATAACACAATATGTATATAATATACTCAAAGAGAGTAGATAGGTTTTACTACCAACAATGACCACTGATCGAGTTTCTTTGTGGTTTTCTACTTTTCTAGACTAGAGAAAGAAATAAAATTATGACAGAAATCTACAAAATAGACATTCTCGTAAATATCACCTCCTTCATAATCACATTCGCAATGTTAAATAAATAACAAAGAATTGTATGCAGTATTTTATATGTAAATTAAAACAATATAATATGGAGTGTGTATAACCCACGCAAACTAGAATTTTACTCTTGTAAGGGAGGTAATCGAAAAATTGAAGATACAACTTTTCTTATTTCCAAAGAACATAATATAAATTTGAAAATAATAAATTATTTTGCAAATTTACATAATAATATTTTGTAAATTTAAAAAAATAAAAATTTACATCTTGTTAAAAATTTTCAATAAAGAAAAAGATAAGCACATTGTTTGATTACCATTTATAAATATAATAAGTTTTATATATATATATATTCAAATCTTCTATCATTACGACAATATACCCCACACTTCTGTGTGAATATATGTCCCACTGGTAGCTTTGAATTTAAAAAAGAAGAATATTTGAGCTCCTGAAAAGGAGTAAATTTTAATACTAAAGTACGTGTAAATCTTACCCAGACTCTGGTCCCTTCTCATTATCCCACCATTCATACTGAATATGACCAATCCACTGCGTTCAGGTTGATATATATTAATCTTAAAAATGACTAGTATACTCGTTTTAAGTTCAATGAAAGACTGCATGTTCCAGTAACTTCGATTTGTTATGGAGATCTAACCAGCCTACACCAGAAAAGTGACTTTTACCGACAATGGGATGGTCCGGCAGAATACTTTCAAAAGGACCAATACCCTAGCTCTCTGGGTGGCCGAAGAACGATCTGATCGTATAAAATCGACAGGTATACTTTACCACATACAAAATTTAAGTAATAAAAATATCAATACCATTAAATGCTTGCAAAATGTAGAGCCTAATTGTTTCTACCCCACCCTTAACAGTGAGGAGAACATGAGGCACTTCTTGCAAGAATTCCAGACAAACATGATGGTTAAAGGCCACATGTTAGTTGTGCAGGAATATCAGGAGGGGGTATGGGAAGAACCTGTCGACCAGATAAATGTGACAGTATTTGGAGCACCTTACCAGCTGGACTCCATTGAAATCTCTAAAACTAGACTTGCCTACGTAAAAAATATACTTAAGCCAATACCTAGCAAACTTTATGTAAAGGGTAGAAAACTTACCATAAGATATGAAGGGCAACCTAAACCAGGACGTAAGTGCTACTGCGGTCATAACGCCAATGACTGTCTTAATCTCAGGGAAGAAAAACAATTGCGATAGGAAGCATCAAGTACTATAGATTCTGTATGAATCCCTCTCTGCACTAGCAAGGAAAAAGATGCCTAAACTATCTTCTGAAAGTAGAATAAAGACACTAGACACCCTTTCCAAAACACTTAAAGATCTGGAAGATTTCATGCCAGCAAAGTCTACTCCAAAAAAATGCATTGACGTTCCCCCTTCCCTACCAGACTCACCCCACCAACAATAGAGGGAGAAAAATGCAAACATGCATAAGCGAGTCAGATACCGAATCTGACAACCGTCTGCATATAGACCTGCAGAGCATAAGTAACAGCACAGCTACCTCAGTGGAGCAGTGTCTCTCAAAGAAAGCAGATCAGTTCTGAGATTTCAGACGTATCTTCAACAGAAGAAAATACTGAAAAGAAAGTGAGGACAGCTTCACTTTTTCAAACTGAACAATCTTCGAAAAAGGTATACTCTACTAAAACTTACTAATCTATACACCCTATAACAATCTGATACATACATTATGGCCCCTAACTTTTTATCACTTAATATCAATCACAATCTCAAATCTAAATTTACAAATATCAACACAACGTTTCACAAATACAGCATCATCAATCTTCAAGAAACATCATTATTAACAAATCAAGATATAATACAACTACAATCTCTGTCAGCATATACAATCTACAGTAACAATGGAACATTAACTTCATAAGGAGTAGCCACCTTGGTTCACGGGCAGCTTACATCCACAGATTTAATGCCCCAGGGTTTTCTAGAGAGGACGTTCCTACACGTTGAAGTTCAGATATCAAATATAACTTTACAAATTATTAACATCTATGCACCGAATGAATATACAGAAAAACACATATTTTACAAACAACTATTAGATTACTTATCAGAACAATTACCTCCAAATAAAGAAATAATACTATCTGGAGGTTGTAACTTCGTTCAAGACTTAATAGATACAAAAACTCCATCACAAATATTCACCCTAAAAAAATATAAAACTTTACTTTGAAACGACATTTAACTCTCTTAAGACATCTGACATCTTTCGGCAAATTTATCCAAATTCAAATCAAAAGACTCAGCTGCAAGACTTGATCGCACATATATTTCCAATACACTAACACCCAAAGTTAAAGTAATTAAACATATGCCAGTGACCATAATCCCGTCAGTCTGGAATCACATTTAAGTAGGAATCGGTGGGGGGAAAGTTACTGGAAATTAAACACGCAAATTCTAAAAGATAAAAAATACAGAGAGAATATTATTTACTATATAACTATTGGCAGAAAGAAACTTAATTAGACGACCAATTGGGAAGGTGGGAAGATTTTAAAAAAACAGTTAGGGACATTTGAAAAAAACACTCAGTCAGAATCCGCAAAAAAATAAACTAAGAGAATCTATATACTAAACTACATAACTTAGAACAAAATTGCAAACTATAATAATAGAGAAATTATATCAACAAAATCAGAAATACTTACCATAGAACAGGAATTCAACTTAGGTACCATTATAAGATCCAAGCAAGAATATACCGACAGTGACGTCTCTATATAGAAATATACAGGCAATTTGAGATGAAGAATTCAACTCACAAAGAAATAAACGAAATAGAAGACAAAGAGGGTAAAGTATTATCTGCTAAAGAACCCATATTGTCGACTATTCAGACCTCTACAGAACACAAAATATTCCCCAATCTACCATCAACAAGTATCTGAATACAGCACACCTTTCAACACTATCTGAAGAACAACAGCGACAGCTCTCACTTCCAATCACTGAGGATAAGGTGCTCGCCGCACTGAACTCGTTCCACAACAACAAATCGCCAGGTATCGATGGCCACAGATTGTCGAGGAACTTACCAACCTTATCAATAAATATACCTTTACCACACTCTCACGCGAACACAAAAATCAGCTATTATAACTATATCGTACAAAAATAAAGGCAGTCATAAACAACTAAAAAATTACAGACCCATTTCCCTTCTTACAGCAGACTATAAGATGATTACCAAAATCCTCGCCAATCGGCTATCCGGAGTTCTGGATGGACTCATTTTGCCGATTCAGACTGGAGCCGGTACGGGTAAAACCATACTGGATAATTTACAATATATCCACTTCATTTAGCAGTACATACAACAAAAACAGATAAAGGGCACCTTTGTCGGTTTCGACCAGGAGAAGGCTTTTGATAGAATAGAGCATAATTACCTTTACAGACTTCTCCAAAATCTAAATTTCCCCACATATATTCTTAACTGGTTCCAAATTTTATACTCTGATATCAATAGCTCGGTCCTAGTCAATGGTGCGTTCACCTCTAAATTCCAAATAACTCGCCCTTTATCAATGTTACTTTTTATCAATGTTACTTTACCCATTGGCAATTCATCCTTTGGAATCAAAAATTCTGCAAAATGACTCCATCATTGGCATCAAAATGCCAAATCTAAAGAACCAAATTAAAATATTTCAGCATACAGACGATATTTCGGCCATTTTAACATCACCAAATTCTCTGACAGAAATCGTCGCTGAAATATCAACGTTTGGTTCAGCCTCGGGCTCCAGGCTGAATGTGGACAAGACGGAATACATCGATCTAAACGGGTTCAGGTCGGTGACTCACCTGGTCCCCAGTGAGACGATTAAAATACTAGGAATATACTTCGGCAAAAATTACATTTACAAAAACAAAATAACAGCATTACAATTTACACATATTCAACGTGCTGGGAACCTCTCTTTTAGAGAGCGCCTGATGGCGTTGAATACCTACCTGATTAGTATATCACAATACACCCTAAAAATAATACCGCCACCATCTGATATTTTGAAACAATTGCAATCGTTTATGTTCAGATTATGGAATGGAAAACCGGAAACCATCAAACGCGAAACCCTGATGCTGCCTGTGGAGCGGGTTGGTCTCAACATTACCAACATTACCAATTAAATAACTATAAACTTCATTCAGCTCATCAATAAATTCATATACTCACCTAACTTTGAACATGCCTGGATGGCCCTTCTCAAATACTGGCTTGGAATCCATTTGCGCAGCCTTCATCCACTCCTGCCTGTCCATATAGTTACCATCCTGGAACCACCTCTAATGGAACAAATAAAACAAACATACAAACAATATCCCAGCATTATAAACTACAATGAAAAAACAACTAGCAAAACAATAAACAAAAAACTTCTACAAATAGCAGACCACAAACCAAAAATAATAATAGAACACCCAACTCTTAATCTTGCACAAATTTCTAGTTCCCAGAACAATATTCACCTTAATAACAGACAAAAAGACTTTACTTACCTTCTCCTACACTCAGGTCTCTAAACAAAAACGCTCGAACAGTCCCACACCTTTTACATCATCAACACAAACTGTAACTATTGTCAACAATAAACCTGAAACTCAAGAAAACATATTTCAACACTGTACTTACCTTTCACCACTCACGCCAGTTCTTCGTTACCCATATACAAACAATTACAGCAGACAATCTTTCACCCTACCAACACCATACCGCAACATTCATACTTACCCAGCACTACAACAAAACTACATCATACAGCTCTATACCATCATCTGGAAAGAAAGAAAAAATAACGTAAGTAGTCAAGATCTAATGTTCCATCTCTATAATGAAATTACTTAAGTACTAATACACTATCTCTTAGCAGAACTCCCAGGAAGTCTTAGTAAGATGCTTAACTACTGGAACACTATCCCCAACCATAGAAACACAAAACTCTGTCCCTGTTCTTATACACAATCACATCCCACTGGTCACAGTGTGGAGACACCCCTAAAAAGTCAGATTGCTTTGAACACGACAAGTCTTCTACCTTCATCTTACTCTCTGATTACTTACCTACTTTCACATAACCTATCCTCTCTTTGACTCAAACTTCTATATGCTTATCTAAAGCAATCTGACTTTCACTCACTATCTGTCACTTCTTGCACAATAAAAACGAAACAACTGAACTGAATTTAATGTATTATAATATTACCTTATTTTTCATCTTTGTGCCAAATTCTATTGTAAATATTCAACACCATGTAAATATTAACTGTAAATACTATACTATATAGTATCCTATAAATATTGTAAATATGATAATGTAAATAAATGGGAAAAGCACAATTGATGATAAAAACAATAGTACACTCCAACCGGATGATTTTTTATAATATATCTCTTTTCCAAACTCATCCTTTACTTTGATCCTTCTAGCTATTCATATGATCACTAACTACAATAGCCCGTAACACTCTACTAGGTGTCTGTCCCATGTAAATAATGTAAATATGAGATCCTTAAACAGACACCATATCTGAGTGGAAAAAAAAATTGTGGATATATGCCCACACAGCAGCTTTGTTTTTGAATAAACAGGAATATTTGCACTCCATATTACGGAGTTAAATTGGAAGTTAACAGAAAATATATCACTTGAAGAAGCTAAACGTGTCGTGGATTAGAAAAGCCCTATAATTCTGGGCAATTTGATTTGACATCGATAAAAAAAGAGAAAAATTACAGAAAGAATGACCATCTACACAAAGCCAGACAATACCATTGTCTTATGGTTCAATCTTTAAAAAGAGAGATAACAATAACGGCAGTACATTTTTGTTTCTTTTTAAATAAGATACGTAAAACGATTTCGATAGTAAATATCTCTAACCTAGAAAAATATAAAGTTAATCAAAAGACGAAATATTATTATTAATTAGGTTTTCAAAGAAAGCTTGAACTTGAATATAATATGGAGTGTGTATAACCCACGCAAACTAGCATTTTACTCTTGTAAGGGAGGTAATCGAAAAATTGAAGATACAACTTTTCTTATTTCCAAAGAACAAAATATAAATTTGGAAATAATAAATTATTTTGCAAATTTACATAATCATATTTTGTAATTTAAAAAAATTAAAAATTTACATCTTGTTTAGAATTTTCAATAAAGAAAAAGATCAAAAAATTGTTCAATTACCATTTATAAATATAGTAAGGTTTATATATGTACATATTCAAACCTTCCATCATTACGACAATATACCCCACACTTCTGTGTGAATATATGTCCCACTGGTAGCATTGAATTTAAAAAACAAGAATATTTGAGCTCCTGAAAAGGAGTAAATTTTAATACTAAAGTACGTGTAAATCTTATCCAGACTCTGGTCTCTTCTCATTATCCGACCATTCATACTGATATGACCAATCCACTGCGTTCAAGTTCATAATATTAACCTGACCTGGTACAGGAGAAACCTTGATCAGCAAGAATGACTAGTATACTCGTTTTAAGTTCAATGAAAGACTGCATGTTCCAGTAACATCGATTTGTTATGGAGATCTAACGATATGTCAGCCTACACCAGAAAAGTGACTTTTACCGACAATGGGATGGTCCGACAGAATACTTTCAAAAGGACCAATACCCTAGCTCTCTGGGTGGCCGAAGAAACATCTAATCGTATAAAATCGACAGGTATACTTTACCACATACAAAATTTTAGTAATAAAAATACCAATACCATTAAATGCTTGCAAAATGTAGAGCCTAATTGTTTCTACCTCACCCTAAACAGTGAGGAGAACATGAGGCACTTCTTGCAAGAATTCCAGACAAACATGATGGTTAAAGGCCACATGTTAGTTGTGCAGGAATGTCAGGAGGAGGTATGGGAAGAACCTGTCGACCAGATAAATGTGACAGTATTTGGAGCACCTTACCAACTGGACTCCATTGAAATCTCTAAAACACTGGCAAAATATTGCACTGTCATAAGTGTTAAAAACACAAACTTTGGTGAATTTCCCACAATTCAAAGTGGCACTAGACTTGCCTACGTAAAAAATATACTTAAGCCAATACCCAGCAAACTTTATGTAAAGGGTAGAAAACTAACCATAAGATATGAAGGGCAACCTAAACCAGGACGTAATCCCTAATCTCGGGGAAGAAAACCAATTGCGAGAGGAAGCATCAGGTACTATAGATTCTGTATGAATCCCTCTCTGCACTAGCAAGGAAAAAAATGCCTAAACTACCTTCTGAAAGTAGAATAAAGAAACTAGACACCCTTTCCAAAACACTTAAAGATCTGGAAGATTTCATGCCAGCAACGTCTACTCCAAAAAAATGCATTGACGTTCCCCCTTCCCTACCAGACTCACCCCACCAACAATAGAGGAGGACAACCGTCTGCATATAGACCTGCAGAGCATAAGTAACAGCACAGCTACCTCAGTGGAGCAGTGTCTCTCAAAGAAAGCAGATCAGTTCTGAGATTTCAGACGTATCTTCAACAGAAGAAAATACTGAAAAGAAAGCGAGGACAGCTTCACTTTTTCAAACTGAACAATCTTCGAAAAAGGTATACTCTACTAAAACTTACTAATCTATACACCCTATAACAATCTGATACATACATTATGGCCCCTAACTTTTTATCACTTAATATCAATCACAATCTCAAATCTAAATTTACAAATATCAACACAACATTTCACAAATACAGCATCATCAATCTTCAAGAAACATCATTACTAACAAATCAAGATATAATACAACTACAATCTCTGTCAGCATACTAGTATACAATCTACAGTAACAATGGAACATTCAATTCAAAAGGAGTAGCCACCTTGGTCCACGGGCAGCTTACATTCACGGATTTGACGCCCCAGGGTTTTCTAGAGAGGACGTTCCTAGACGTTGAAGTTCAGATATCAAATATGACTTTACAAATTATTAACATCTATGCACCGAATGAATATACAGAAAAACACATATTTTACAAACAACTATTAGATTACTTATCAGAACAATTACCTCCAAATAAAGAAATAATACTATCTGGAGGTTGTAACTTCGTTCAAGACTTAATAGATACAAAAACTCCATCACAAATATTCACCCTAAAAAAAATATAAAACTTTACTTTGAAACGATATTTTACTCTCTTAAGACATCTGACATCTTTCGGCAAATTTATCCAAATTCAAATCAAGACTCAGCTGCAAGACTTGATCGCATATATATTTCCAATACACTAACACCCAAAGTTAAAGTAATTAAACATATGCCAGAGTCCGCCAGTGACCATAATCCCGTCAGTCAGGAATCACATTTAAGTAGGAATCGGTGGGGGGAAAGTTACTGGAAATTAAACACGCAAATTCTATAAGATAAAAATACAGAGATAATATTATTTACTATATAACTATTGGCAGAAAGAAACTTAATTAGACGACCAATTGGGAAGGTGGGAAGATTTTAAAAAAACAGTTAGGGACATTTGAAAAAAACACTCAGTCAGAATCCGCAAAAAAATAAACTAAGAGAATCTATATACTAAACTACATAACTTAGCACAAAATGCAAACTATAATAATAGAGAAATTATATCAATAGAAGATCCAAGCAAGAATGTACCGACAGTGACGTCTCTAACATAGAAATATACAGGCAATTTGAGATGAAGAATTCAACTAACAAAGAAATAAACGAAATAGAAGACAAAGAGGGTAAAGTATTATCTGCTAAAGAACCCATATTGTCGACTATTCAGACCTCTACAGAACACAAAATATACCCCAATCTACCATCAACAAGTATCTGAATACAGCACACCTTTCAACACTATCTGAAGAACAACAGCGACAGCTCTCACTTCCAATCACTGAGGATAAGGTGCTCGCCGCACTGAACTCGTTCCACAACAACAAATCGCCAGGTATCGATGGCCACAGATTGTCGAGGAACTTACCAACCTTATCAATAAATATACCTTTACCACACTCTCACGCGAACACAAAAATCAGCTATTATAACTATATCGTACAAAAATAAAGGCAGTCATAAACAACTAAAAAATTACAGACCCATTTCCCTTCTTACAGCAGACTATAAGATGATTACCAAAATCCTCGCCAATCGGCTATCCGGAGTTCTGGATGGACTCATTTTGCCGATTCAGACTGGAGCCGGTAGGGGTAAAACCATACTGGATAATTTACAATATATCCACTTCATTTTGCAGTACATACAACAAAAACAGATAAAGGGCACCGTTGTCGGTTTCGACCAGGAGAAGGCTTTTGATAGAATAGAGCATAATTACCTGTACAGACTTCTCCAAAATCTAAATTTCCCCACATATATCTTAACTGGTTCCAAATTTTATACTCTGATATCAATAGCTCGGTCCTAGTCAATGGTGCGTTCACCTCTAAATTCCAAATAACTCGCCCTTTATCAATGTTACTTTTTATCAATGTTACTTTACCCATTGGCAATTCATCCTTTGGAATCAAAAATTCTGCAAAATGACTCCATCATTGGCATCAAAATGCCAAATCTAAAGAACCAAATTAAAATATTTCAGCATACAGACGATATTTCGGCCATTTTAACATCACCAAATTCTCTGACAGAAATCGTCGCTGAAATATCAACGTTTGGTTCAGCCTCGGGCTCCAGGCTGAATGTGGACAAGACGGAATACATCGATCTAAACGGGTTCAGGTCGGTGACTCACCTGGTCCCCAGTGAGACGATTAAAATACTAGGAATATACTTCGGCAAAAATTACATTTACAAAAACAAAATAACAGCATTACAATTTACACATATTCAACGTGCTGGGAACCTCTCTTTTAGAGAGCGCCTGATGGCGTTGAATACCTACCTGATTAGTATATCACAATACACCCTAAAAATAATACCGCCACCATCTGATATTTTGAAACAATTGCAATCGTTTATGTTCAGATTATGGAATGGAAAACCGGAAACCATCAAACGCGAAACCCTGATGCTGCCTGTGTAGCGGGGTGGTCTCAACATTACCAACATTACCAATAAAATAACTATAAACTTCATTCAGCTCATCAATAAATTCATATACTCACCTAACTTTGAACATGCCTGGATGGCCCTTCTCAAATACTGGCTTGGAATCCCTTTGCGCAGCCTTCATCCACTCCTGCCTGTCCATATAGTTACCATCCTGGAACCACCTCTAATGGAACAAATAAAACAAACATACAAACAATATCCCAGCATTATAAACTACAATGAAAAAACAACTAGCAAAACAATAAACAAAAAACTTCTACAAATAGCAGACCACAAACCAAAAATAATAATAGAACACCCAACTCTTAATCTTGCACAAATTTCTAGTTCCCAGAACAATATTCACCTTAATAACAGACAAAAAGACTTTACTTACCTTCTCCTACACTCAGGTCTCTAAACAAAAACGCTCGAACAGTCCCACACCTTTTACATCATCAACACAAACTGTAACTATTGTCAACAATAAACCTGAAACTCAAGAAAACATATTTCAACACTGTACTTACCTTTCACCACTCACGCCAGTTCTTCGTTACCCATATACAAACAATTACAGCAGACAATCTTTCACCCTACCAACACCATACCGCAACATTCATACTTACCCAGCACTACAACAAAACTACATCATACAGCTCTATACCATCATCTGGAAAGAAAGAAAAAATAACGTAAGTAGTCAAGATCTAATGTTCCATCTCTATAATGAAATTACTTAAGTACTAATACACTATCTCTTAGCAGAACTCCCAGGAAGTCTTAGTAAGATGCTTAACTACTGGAACACTATCCCCAACCATAGAAACACAAAACTCTGTCCCTTTCTTATACACAATCACATCCCACTGTCACAGTGTGGAGACACCCCTAAAAAGTCAGATTGCTTTGAACACGACAAGTCTTCTACCTTCATCTTACTCTCTGATTACTTACCTACTTTCACATAACCTATCCTCTCTTTGACTCAAACTTCTATATGCTTATCTAAAGCAATCTGACTTTCACTCACTATCTGTCACTTCTTGCACAATAAAAACGAAACAACTGAACTTAATTTAATGTATTATAATATTACCTTATTTTTCAGCTTTGTGCCAAATTCTATTGTAAATATTCAACACTATGTAAATATTAACTGTAAATACTATACTATATAGTATCCTATAAATATTGTAAATATGATAATGTAAATAAATGGGAAAAGCACAATTGATGATAAAAACCATAGTACACTCCAAGCGGATGATCTCTATAATATATCTCTTTTCCAAACTCACCCTTTACTACTTACTAACAATAGCAGGTAACAGTCTTATGTCTAGAGTTGGGATCAAAGGGCCAATTTCCACCCTTTGATCCTTCTAGCTATTCATATGATCACTAACTACAATAGCCCGTAACACTCTGCTAGGTGTCTGTCCCATGTAAATAATGTAAATATGAGATCCTTAAACAGACACCATATCTGAGTGGAAAAAAAATAATTGTGGATATATGCCCACACAGCAGCTTTGTTTTTGAATAAACGGAAATATTTGCACTCTATATTACGGAGTTAAATTAGAAGTTAACAGAAAATATATCACTTGAAGAAGCTAAACGTGTCGTGGATTAGAAAAGCCCTATAATTCTGGGCAATTTGATTTCACATCGCTAAAAAATGAGAAAAATTTAGAAAGAATGACCATCTACACAAAGCCAGACAATACCATTGTCTTATGGTTCAATTTTTATAAAGAGAGATATTTTTGTTTCTTTTTAAATAAGATACGTAAAACGATTTCGATAGTAAATATCTCTAACCTAGAAAAATATAAAGTTAATCAAAAGACGAAATATTATTATTACTTAGGTTTTCAAAAAAAGCTTGAACTTGAATATAATTTGGAGTGTGTATAACGCACGCAAACTAGCATTTTACTCTTGTAAGGGAGGTAATCGAAAAATTGAAGATACAACTTTTCTTATTTCCAAAGAACAAAATATAAATTTGGAAATAATAAATTATTTTGCAAATTTACATAATCATATTTGTAATTTAAAAAAATTAAAAATTTACATCTTGTTTAAAATTATCAATAAAGAAAAAGATCAAAAAATTGTTCAATTACCATTTATAAATAAAATAAGGTTTATATATGTACATATTCAAATCTTCCATCATTACGACAATATACCCCACACTTCTGTGTGAATATATGTCCCACTGGTAGCTTTGAATTTAAAAAATAAGAATATTTGAGCTCCTGAAAAGGAGTAAATTGTAATACTAAAGTACGTGTAAATCTTATCCAGACTCTGGTCTCTTCTCATTATCCCACCATTCATACTGAATATGACCAATCCACTGCGTTCAGGTTGATATATATTAATCTAAAAATGACTAGTATACTCGTTTTAAGTTCAATGAAAGACTGCATGTTCCAGTAACTTCGATTTGTTATGGAGATCTAACGATATATCAGCCTACACCAGAAAAGTGACTTTTACCGACAATGGGATGGTCCGGCAATTAAATAACAGGAATATTTGAGCTCCTGAAAAGGAGTAAATTTTAATACTAAAGTACGTGGAAACCTTATCCAGACAGTTAAACATAAGCAAGAAAGGCTAGCGCGAATTATGATTCAAACGTAGGGTACATAGGAGTCCACCCGACACATGTTGTCGGTATTTAAAAGAATCGCCAATTACAAAAACAAAAAATATCCACACTTCTATACATGTAAGAAATCTAATGAATCCTTAAAATTTATTCTCGTGTTAAATTTTTGAAATGTATGTGTAAAAATATTGTTTCATCATCCTCGTGAAACGTAACAATTCCACAATGAATGGACCCTACAATCCTGACTATCCATAATTCCAAATGAATATCCATAATAAACGGTTCTTCTAAATTGTCATTCAGTTGTATTCTGGAACATGGATAACAGGTAACAACTTTTAGTATTTCGAGTCACTCCTTCCGAGGAGCTGAAATATTTTTATTCACAAAAAATTGTAGGGTATATTGTCGTAATGATAAAGGCGTTGTATATGTATATATATGAACCTTTTTTTTATTGATAAATGGTGATTAAACAATGTATTTATCTTTTTCTTCAATACATCTTAAAACAAGATGTAAAATATTTGAATTTTTAAAGTTACCAGCAATTTTTTATGTAAAATTTCACGTTCTCAAATTTGTATTTTGTTCTTTGCAATAAGGAAAAGTAGTATCTCCGATTTTTCGATTACCTCCCTTAGAAGAGTTAAACGCAGGTTTACGTGACTTATACATAAATATATTGTTTAAATTACATACAAAGAAGTGAATACAATTCATTGTTATTTAAACTATTTATTGATCATTTTTTAGAACTAAAATGTTATGTTCATGCTAAAGCAGAGTCTACACGATCAAACATTATCAAACTAAATGTTCCAATAGTGGACAGGCAGTGCAACATCGCCCAAACAGTGCAGAACACCCAGTTTGATGATGCTTGTTCGAAGATGTTTGATCGTGTCGACCCTGCTTAAGACGCAGTATCCCTTTGGCCTTTAAAAAGGATAGTCTCGGACACATTAAATATATCACATTCCTCTTCTGTTGATCCCACTAATATTTTATCATTGTTTTGCACATAGTGCATATAATACCATAACCATCTAATGCTTATTCTGTTTAGTTCAACAAGATAGTCATAAAAGTATGATATTTGGAGTACGCAACTATCTATCTGGTTATGGACATTGGAGGAATTTCTCTGGAAGACTCTTATACTATCATGAACTATCTTCCTTGCTCGATTACAACAAAGTAAAAAGTTGGGTCATTTGTCACAGTGATTTGGACATGATGTAAATTATTCATTATTGTTCGGCCTTGTGACCAAATTCCTGTCACCTATTTAATTTGTAACTATATTACTTAGGTTAAATGTACTGTGTTACGAAATATTTATCTTCAATATGCATTCCTGTCACCTATTTAATTTGTAACTTTATTACTTAGGTTAAATGTACAGCGTTACCAAATATTTGTATCCGATATACCTTGTGATCACATTCTTGACACCTATTTAATTTGTTGCCATTTTACTTGAACAACATCTGTTGCACTACATTTGATTTGAATATGTTATTAATTCTACCATGTATTTACAAAGCATATTATGCAAAATCCGTTTTAGCTATGAATTGTGTGATAGCGAAACCAAAACTATAGCGACATGACTTACGAAATTATGACTTATATTAGACTAACACTGAACACTTTTTATATTTTTTTAATTTTCATCTAGCGGTGTTAGATCGGACATACGTTATCACGATCTATCGTTTCCGTCCACTCCGGCCTTGTTTATAAAATAGCATCACTTATATACCAGATTAAATACTACAATACGAAGACACGTGGGGGGTCTTAATTAATATAACAATATTCTTATGCCGTTTTACAAAGAACGTAGCACGTAGAACTCCATTCGTTTCGTTTTTTTTTTTTTTTTTTTTTGGAATATTTAGAGAGTAATATCCCTTTATGTTCAATAACCTGTTCAATTGATTTCATTATTAATAGAAATATATTGAAGTTATTAATCAAATAAGTAATTACAATTCTGTTAGATTCAGGAGAAATAGGTTGTTAGATCGTAGAGCTGAATATGAAATTTATCATGTCGTTCCTGGTGGTTATGGCATTAGGTTCCTTACGTTATCCTTGATATTTTTTAATTGTAGAAACCAAATCTTCACAATGTCAAGCTATTGAAAGCTGTGTCTTATACCTTTGTTGTATTGCGGCAATTTGTAAATGCAGTAATTGACTGAATGAAGACATCCAATCAAAATCCAACAAGAAAGTCTGTAAATATTGAGACATTGCAAGCGCTCTGATTGGTTGTATTTGTGAGCGAACAATGCATCCAAATTGCTGAATTCTCTAATACACGAAAGGTTGTAATAGAATAAGAAAATTGTCCCATTTTAGGAAGGAATTGTGCGATGTTTGCGAAATGCTATGGTATATTCAAGATTCAGAAAAGGTTGTCATCCTTGGTCTTTAAAGTGATGATGATGATCTTTATAATTGCAGCATTTTGTCTCGATGGAAAAATTTATATTCTTGAACAAAAGACGTTATCATCAAACCTGGAAGGCAATTTCTACACTAAAACAACCACATACAAAAATAAATGTATAGATGCTTGTATAGATGATGTCAATTGTGGTGCCTTGTTATTCAGCATCGTAGGACGAGAATGCAAATTTTACAATGAAACTATTTCTTCTTCTGTATTGATACCGTCGCCATACGGTACATTTGGTCGAAGACTATGTTTCGGATTAAACTAATAATAAAGTTGTTTTCACTTTAACTATATATTTTTTATATGCATATTGTATAGTTAGAGAGATGGAATATGAAACTTCCATAACGTAGGCAGTAGCATCAACATCAATAAGTTGAAACGTTATACTTACATTAAAGCAAAGTCACTCTCATGACGGCTTTACTTTATCTATTTTTTTAGGAGCCGCAGTGCTTGAGGGTCCAGGGTTCAATCCCGTCAGAGAGGTCGGGAAAAAATTTCTTACTTTTCAGCCCGGTTCCTTGTCAGTGATGCAGGTCGGAGGGGCTGACATGGTAAAAGCGTCTAGTCGTTCGAATGGGACGATAAACCGAGGCTACAGGCTGTTCACGTTAAAGATCCTCGACAGTTGAAAATCGCAAAAAGAGTAGGCTAATGCCGCTGTCCTGGCAAAATTCCCCTCATTGCACAGGTGCAAAAGAGTAGGATGTAAAACTCCATTTCATTTAATTCATATTAAACACAATATATGACAACAGTAGCAGTACATATCAAATGCTTTATTGAATATAAATGATGATGATTTGTTGGTCATAGTCGCTTTGTAACAGTACATTTAAATGAGCCAGGGAGAAGTGTTGATTCCTTTCCCCAGGCTTCTGAATCCATTGATGGCAATGGATCGCAGCCCTTTGTAAAAGTAAATTTTTGGAGTAAGGATGTAACATATAGAAAGACGCGTGATTTAGAAAATGATTCACCAAGACAACTTCTTCTACCAACTCCAAATGGAATAAACCTGAAAACAATATTTAGAAAGGTGAGAACGTTCCGGCAAAATTTCTAATGCACCCTAGCTCAATATTATGTGCAAAACAGTATTACCAATTTTATTTTGAAATGGACAGAAAAACCAAGAAGATGATTTCTGCACTATCATTTGCTTATAGTCTTTGAATCAGATTTAGGTCCACGCAGGCCCATACGGTAAGCAAACAGTCCTAGTTCACATAATTAAAAACCTAAACCGTCACCCTGAGATGGATACAACCACCAAAGATATAAGTTGACCAGAACGACACTGGATCCACAATTTACCGTCACCGACTAACTTAATTTCATCTTTGAGATATAGTTCATATTTGAAAATACTTACTGCTGTCTAGTGGGATGATCAACCGGTAATATTTTCCCATTTTCATCAAGAAATCTATCTGGATTAAACTCTTTTGGATTTTCCCAAGTTTTTTCGCTATGAGCCATTGACCAAAAGTTGGTAAACATCTGAAATGTATATCAAATTTCAATTAAATTGACATAAGTTAAGCTAAATAATAGGAACTCGCCTTTTACTTCTTAATGATAAGAATCAAATTATAGTATAATGGAAAGTGAGTTTGCATTTTAATCAAATTTTCGAAAATTTAATTGAAAATTAAATGAATAATCGACGAAATGTTCGTAAGCTGGAAAATATTCAGTTACCGTTGAGTTAGCTGGAATTCTGTAACTATCAATATCTAGATCAATCCTATTACAATGAGGTACACCGTAGGGGACATGGCGAATAAACCGCATGGTTTCTAAGATGGCTGCATTTGTGTAATGCATGTGATTTCTATCATATATAGTAATTTCCTTGTCGCCTATTTTATCGTCGATTTCATCTTGGATGCGCTTTTGAACGTCTGGGTAATACAGCATGAGTAGGAAAAATCCACTTAATGTGCCTTTCGTTGTCACAAATCCAGCAGCTATAATATTTCCAAGTATACCTTGAACCGTTTCTTCACTTATATCTTGATCATGTTCTTGGTTCTCAAACATAACACCAAGGAGCCCTTTCTTATGCTCTTTTAATTTCTTAAAGAATATAAATTTAAACTTTGATTACTCAAGGAGTTGTGTAGATGACAATTGAAGCTTAAAGGGTGTTTTATAGCAAATTGTACGAACAGAGATTCCTTTGAGTTGTTCGTGACAAATCATATTTGCCTCAACCTTCTATCTGTTTGTTATTGTATGCCATTATAAGCCATTAGTACAAAGATTAAAAAGATACCCCGGATTACTACCTTGATCATTTCTGGATTTAAAAATATACTTCTCATGGCATTTAAGCAAAATGTATAATAATCATAAAATCTCTTCATGGAACCTGGTATAAAACGTAACCATGGGAAAAGTGTAAGCTTCAGGTTAACTTCTAACTGGAACATTTTAATCAAAGCTTGATCAAATCGGTGTACCACTTCAACAACCTTTTCTGTATTATCGGGTGTTTCATTGGTTAACTGAAATACAAGATAACTAAATAAATGTTGTTGTTTTAGAATATATCAAAACCAGTTGTTTTTTTTTCAATTCCATCAACCCATATCACCGTCCGGTCTAAGACAATATTCGAATCATCTATTGAAAATATTTAGTAAATAAAAAAAGATTGAATTTGAGACTGAATTTTGAATCCCGATAGTCGACGGATTAAAAACTGACTGGTAGACGGAATTTGTGACCTAAATACTCGTTTTTTTTTAAATTTGAGCTCAGCGACAGATTAATTGATATGCGATAAAACACCACCTGAATTCAGTTTGGATAAGTGCTCAATGACTACGCTGGAATGGGTACAAAGAGGTTCAAATTGGGACTCATGAAAAGGTAATTACTATCTTTGGCTCAACTTACAAATATATATACAATCCGTATCAATGATGTTGTTAATGCTGCATCAATATCAAAAGATTTAACTGTGGAACCACCATCATCAGCTGTCATAGATTTTTCTAACAGCCGAATTTCAGAACCGACCATTTCCTCAAATGCCTGGATTCCTTCTCCATAAAGCTTTACCGTGGTGTGCACCATTTTGCGCAATTTTATCAGCACCTCATCATAGTCTCTTAAAACGATATCAGTTCCTTTCTGTGATACATACGTCTTGAAGAAGGAAGGAGGTCGATCAGCTGTCACATCACGATAGGCGACAGATGTGAATAACTTTCGTATAGTTTGGGCACTATTTAAGAACACCATACACGTGCCTGGAAGATTAAATGTCACTATCTCTCCGTATTGTTTGTACAAATCATCCATGACAACATGCATTTTAGCATCTTTGTTTTGCAACAAGTATTTAAATAATTTGAGACATTCCCAACTTGATGGTCCTGGTGGTAGTGGTGCCTGTTTCGTTTCATTACCTTTGAGCCAGTATATAGCAACTAAAGTCAGAAACAGAATTACAAACGACACTAAGAGAATACTCATCATTCACGTAATAATGGCGATGTAAATCTTAAGGCGAATCACTAGTGGTGTTTATGGTGAATTCATTAGACAATCTTAAAAATAAAATCATAAATGTTTCAGCAATTGAAAAAATGAATGAAAGGTAATAATAATTATACTGATAAACAACCGTTTGGTGCTGCTAGAATTTCTGATACACGAATATTTCCTTTCGCTTATATTATATGTAGTAAAATTTATTGACTTTGGGGAGTTAAAAAAATTGCAATTTTTGATTTTCGCTATAAGATATATGCCAGAGTTAGATAATGACGAATGCAAGAATGAAGACGTTTGATTGAAAATAGCGGTGGTTTAAAAGATGGCTTTCAGTGCCTCCAATATACATTCGAAGTTTGAATTAAATAAAGCAAACGATATACTATAACACACAGTATAAGTATACATATCTTAATACAAGCACAAACATGACAAAAAACAATTACAATGACTTATGTCAACTGTGAAGATAAGTTATGGTTTATCCCTTGAAAGCAACATCGTCTCTATAATTAGTATTTACAGTTTGGAGAAATAATGTTCACTTATCCATTTTCACTTTTCAGATGAAAATAAAACTCACCCTTCTTTTGCAATTAAATAAAACTTACTGCTGAATGCTAAATCTATACAGAGTATATTGATTTAGTCAAAATCGATACAATAAAGCTTACTGTTTTGTTTATTCAAATCACGACACAGCTGTTTATGACAAGCATTTTATTATCTCTGCATAGTAAACTAAAACTACCTCTTATAGATAACATCTTTAAAACACACGCATGGATAGTTTCCCCACATTCCTCTGTATTTTCGTATTCAATTTTTTTTGTCTCTGAGGGCATATGAAAGAATTTAAATAGGCCTATCATTTTGCACAAACACAATGAATTCACTTAAATCATTTTTAACTCATCATATTTCCTTTTGAATACGTTTAGTAAACAAAAACTACGAAGATATGACGTCATTAGGCCATGTGATCAAACATGGAGTTAAGGGTTTCACAGTGGATTGTAGTTAGGCTAGATTTCTAAAGCCTTTCTACATCCACATACGTAACGGTTTAAGAACTTAATGGATTATTAGAATTGATAAGCTTGATTTGACTCTAAACAATAAGAAAACCCAACTTAAAGCCTCCTCCAATAATAACCTAGTTACATGGATAATTAAACTAATTAGTTTTGTGGTGGCATAGTTTTGGTCAGCCTAGGAATGTAACATTCCTTTAATTTGTCACAATGAGATTGTATTATTCCACGTCAATTTCATCTTTGGGGATTTTTGTGCATGTTAGCCATTATACTACACAAACGAACACAATATAGGAATAAAAAATATTTTATTACACTAAATGAACACGCTTTACATAATCGTAGTTAAGGCAACAACCATGCTTTCTTTATCTTGCCTCTCAGAATGCAGACCGATATGTACTTCACGTGTATCAGTAATTCGTCAAATCGAATAATCATGTAGGTACAGAACAGTGACATGAATATTGGTCTTCTTGATCTTCGACCCTTGGGTCATCCGAGGCAAACAATCTTTAGATATTTTCGGTCACAAATATTTTTAAAAAATTGCTTGTAAAAGGGATACATAAGAGCTCTATTTATAAGTAAATATACCTGCTGCCATAAATAACATAAAATAATTCATAAATATTCCAAACACTAA
The DNA here is from genome assembly GCA_030562195.1 of Nipponacmea schrenckii. NCBI lineage: Eukaryota > Metazoa > Mollusca > Gastropoda > Lottiidae > Nipponacmea > Nipponacmea schrenckii. The sequence goes on along the minus strand of CM060200.1, from coordinate 20,707,691 downwards.
GTCATTATCCATGAAGATACATTTAAATATTAAAATTGATTAAGCTTGATTCAAAAATGACTAAGGTTAAGACGCAGTATCCCTTTAACATTCAAATTCAGCTACCCGTAGATTAAAGGGATAATAGGCGTTAGAACGAACATAAAATTTTAAGTTCGCTCAAATTTGGACAATAACAGTATATATCCATCAGTGGACTTACCTATACATCAAAATCCCCCTAAAATCCGATAAATCCCCAAAATAAAGTAGTTAATCATAAAACGCTTGAGCCATCCATCAAGCTTTTTCACGCGTCCTTGACCCCTACTGTTGAATTCCACAATGATGTTTTAGTGTTGATTTACCAGACGCTTTTATTTTCAAACCGAATGGAATCGTCGCTGGCTCACTTTTTTTTTAAAATTCCGAATATATTTTTATTATGGCTTTTTAAAATTTGGTAAAGTGTTGGATGCATACTTATTTAACTAATAGTCAATATGAAACACAAATATAAGCCGTAGGACGAGTGTATTCTAACGCCTATTATCCCTTTAAGCGAAATTTCGGAAGGGGAATGTACAAAAACATAAAAAAACTTGTAGAGCAACAGCCGAGACATTTTGCTTCAGACAAAACAGTTTACATAAGATAATTTATTATCTCTTGTACAATTTTCAAAACAGATAAGAGTATATAATTGTTATCAGCACAAAACTAGGACAATGGTAGACTAAGACCCATGTAATAACATTATTATCAAGGTTAAAGATAAAAATATGACGGCTATCATATGCACAAATAATAAGATTTGTCTGTACTTGTCTTCTTTCTGAAAAATTTAACAGAAATAAATTACGACTTGGAAATTAGCTTATATATGTATTATAATATATTGGTTGCCATAATTCTAGCTGAAGTAATTGGTTCACACCAGTCTCAAAAAATGTAATTAGGTCTTGGTGACGGCTGTATGCTAGCTCTGTCACTTGTCTGAACACATAGCCACCATTTAGATAAATATGGGACTGAACCCAATATGTGATTGTGAGACAATATTGTATATCAATTTGTTTGGCCTTTGTGGCTCATATCCTTCCTAATAATCCTAAATGGATATGACTATCATATATACTTTATCAGGCTGTTCTGTAAAATTAAATATATAAGTTTATTACCATTTTATGTAGTGGATTTTCATCTATAGATTTTAAATTCGCATTCGAATTAGTGGTAGTTACTGGCTGATTTAAATCATTCATTGGCGTAGGTTTGACTTTTCTTTCTGAAATTTAAAATGTTCAAACTTCAAAAGGTGTACATTATCAGATGGCTGTTTACTAACGATCCATAGATATTTGATAACATAGATTTTTTTTTTATTCAAAGTGTATTAAGCCATATCTAAACAAACCTTAAGTTAGTGTATATAAATGGGGAAGTACGTTATAATTCATAGGGTTATGAATATGAATTTTGTGTTTCGATTGAATGGTACATCATATAGTATCATGATTCAATTGATTGACGACAGTCAGCCCCATTGTATGTATGGAGGGAAATTTGAATTCCTACCTAACAAGATATCTAGCCATAACCTAGCGCACGCTAATAATATAATAAGAATATTATCTTACCTTCTTTAAAATTAACGATTAATGGTAATGCTTCCATTAAGATTATAAAAACAGTTTTATATATGATATAAATAACCATTATAGCTACAAAAGCTTTTGGTGCATTACTTTTATTTAAATCTAAACCGATGAAAACAGCAATAACTGAAAACAAATTGCAGATGATTTAAATGACAAAATGTGGCATACTGAAAAAAATCTACTTCATGTACGTACTATTAAAATCTCAAATGTGCAACAGATAAGAGATAAACATCTTAACCCAAAGAAAGGAATTCAAACATGGTTTAAGAAAATCATACCTGCTAAAACGAAACTTGTAAACCCAACCGTTTTATGACACCAATTGAATATATAGCGTTTTGGGGCATCACCATCTGGTCGAAACAATGCCATAATGGGCTGAAAATCGTAGAAACAAAATTATAAAGAGATGATCTCTGTTTTATAACCCTTTTCTTCCCCATAATACAATATTCATTAACTCTTTATAACATGGCTAATATAAAAATACAAGTAATTTTAAGCAGACGCTATGTTGTCAGTGTACCTAGCAGAAAGCGCTTACCCTCCCCATGTCTTTTCATAGCTATTTTCTTCACTTTGTGAATTCCTTTTATGAAAACAACAATCATGATATAAATTGTAAGAAATTAAAAACATATTCCATTACTACTTACATTGGCGATAGTTAGGATGACGACAATAAATCCTATAACCGGATGAAATTGCCAGTATAATCTACCTGGAATATTTGGCATCTGAAATAAATTATCTATATGTATTTTCAATTGCTTGCCTGGACCCATGAAGGATGGAACAGGGAGAGTAGCAAAAGACTATTTTTATACTGATGAGATATTCCTCGAGCCTTTCTAGAGTGGGTATTACCAAATAACCAAATCTCTGGTGTTACCGGTGATCAATATTTAATCTTGGAAAACGGAAAAGGTTAGCCGGATTAGGTTCAGTGAAGAAGCCTATTCTTTAAAGTTTTCAGCAAGTTTTTTGAATAATAGAATATTATAAAGATAATCCAAGACAATACCTGGCTTATTCCACCAACTTCTATTACTATTAATAGCAGTGCCAATAATGTTATAATCAAAGTTGATATCATACATATTCTATGAGTCTGAAAAGGTTAAACAATTTCAATTTATTCGTTTCTTTGATATTTTAAAGTTGTGGTTAATATCATGTAACTGCAGTTACGACAGGAAATACAGACTTTTAGTTTCTATGTGATGGATATAACGATTCATTGGTGTGTATTTCGAAGAAAAAAATATGGTTACTTACATGGAACCATATTTTAATACCAAAAGGTGTTTTATTGCCCCACAAAGGTTTTGCATATCGAGCGAATACCATACCAATACTGTTTAACACGAGCCAAGCGATCATCATTAACGTACCTGAAAATACATCGTAAATAATCAAAGAAACCTATATCTCTTGCCATACATATTCTCTACAATGATTGAATGTTCAGAATCGAAGAGACCGTGTAAAACACCAGAGGATGTTGACACTGATCATTGTGTGACAGATAGATAGAAAAACGTTTTACCATGTGCTTTTACTAGTGGAAATTGTGGTTCCTCAACACCCAACAATCGAACGGACTGGAAATCAACCTTATTAACACTAACCATAGGCAATACGGCCATTGAATGAGGTAAAATGCGTCCTGAAAGGAAAATGTTATGCAATTTCTGAAATGTATTTGCTTTTGATTTTTGTTATAAAGGTACTAAACAACAATCAACAGCAATCAAATTCAGTGTTTCACCTAATTCATCTTCAAGGTTGTGTATCGGGAGAAATTTCCAGTATAAGAACGATTGGCAATACCGTTAGTTTAGTTCATAATAATATTTGTGATAATTTTTCATGTTATCATAGAGGACCATCCAATAATATAAGAGCCAACTCAAAAATCTCATTCAAAAAGGTAGCAGATAGTTTTGTCCTGTTATATATATTTGTAAATCTTTTGTACCATTCGACTTACCATCTCGTGAATCGCCGTCAGCAAACATAAGGTAATGATGTAACGTGAACTGTTTTCCAAAATCAACATGTACATCAACAGTGAAAGAACAATACAGGACACCATCTTTATATGATCCTGTTGGGTGAATCAAAGCGTGTGCAAATTCCTGAAATGATTTAGAAAAAAAAAACTGAGTTAATGATCACCCTGTAAAAATATATGATAGACTTTTGAAGTCTCTATTTGTAAAACATCTTACGATTCTATTTTGCTTTGCATTAAAGTCTGGACAAAGCTTGATGTCATCGATTGTTTTTGAAAAATCTTCTTGTCGTTTTATCCTGAAAGATTCATAATCAACAAGATGATGCTGAATTGGAATATCTAATGTTTATTATGGCTTAATATATAAAACTACAAATTCGGATTTAAACTTACATCGATCCTTCTATTTTGTTTTCCTTCATTGAACGATACATGAACTTCCACTTGGCCTCCAGAAACAACACATTCAATCACTAAATCATCTCCCTGTAACATGTTAGCAAATCATATTTCAACAATATTGCATCATAATTTGTTTTATCAATATTTAAGCTAGAATTGTCTTAAAAGCTTCTTTGCTTCTTGTGTTTCAACGTAATCGATAGATGTTTCATTATGTACCTAACAAAAAATGGTATAAACAATAGTTATTTACGAAAAGCTTCGACCTGCAGAGATCGTCTTCAAAACATATATTAAAAGAATAGAATATAAAATACTTCCACAAACCATTTTAGTGTCATCTGAGAAGCCAACAGCAATCCATTTATTCGCCGAACCATCAGTTTTAGCTGTCATTTCAAACGTAATATGAGGCGATTCCGACAGCCAATTTATTGCAAACCTACACTTCCCTTGATGACAATCTTGAAAGCAGCCAACGGATATTCCGCATTCCGTATTAGGTTTGATTGCAGAATGTCGTATCTAGTGGTACAAAGGGAAAGTGAAGCGTTAATATATAATGCACCAATGTACAACATCGGTAACTGCAAAACACTGATGCAAATGAAATCTTAATATCCAAGACAAGGAGGAGATAACCCTGTATCGACCTTGTACCTCCGCCTACACAGAAAGGAGTTTCTTATCTATTATGTATCCATTGTGCGGCTTAATATTGAATATTGAATTTAAATATAGTACCGGGGTAATGTTGATAATCTAGACATTTCTGGATCTTATGTTCATGCTAATTCATGATTAACAGTTTATACCTTCATAACATCCAACATATTGATGTTGAAAGTTCAAGCAGAAAGCAACGCTCGATGGATACCCTCAACGGGCATTAAAATCAATGTCTACAAGGAATTAGATTAAAGGCAACAGTTGAAGCTTTGACTAAAGAAGAACAATGGTTAGTAGTCCTACCCAATATACCTATTTATTCTTTATTTTCAAAATGAAACAATCACCATTACAAGATCGCAGTGTAAAACAGGTTGCAAATAGTAGTAAGAAAATTATAGACATTTCTAGTCTGGGAAATATAGACATTTCCGATGATGAATAGGATTAGAATTAGGAAGAGAGACCACAAATAATTAGTTGTACAAATTTATGCCCATGGAAATAAAACCAACATCCAAACACGTATTCCTGTGAAATCAAAACCACCGAAATCTGCTAAGGAATCCATCACCAATGTTGAAAAATTGTTCTATTGTCTGATACGACTAGTTAAGGATTTCCACCACCTTGGAAAGTTCCATCTAAAACGCCTTTGTACCGGATGTAAGACGGCAGGTGAAGCTTGTGTTGTTGGAACTGGAATATTGACTGTTGTTGATGGTTTAGCTATAGCAGTCCTGTCTACTTTAATTGGTAACGATTCTACTCCTTGCCAATAAACTTGTACATTCTGTACTATTGTAACACTGAAATGAATAAAATTTAAGATTCGTCGGTTACACTCCATTTATAAAGTAAATCACAAACGGGAGTATATAGTGACACTTACTTATCCCATTCGTCTGTTCATAAATCACATAAGTCTGACTGATGATTAAGTAATGATAAAAAGTATTCAAGTTACATTGAAGTTTAGGATAACCAGTTTGCTTTTTCCAATAAATAATCTGATGTTGTTGGTTGGTACAAACCTCTGCAAAATTATGCACCTAAAGCATAAGACACTTAATTGGAAATAACCACTTAAAACTCAACCGTTTATGTTATCTTGTCATATGTTATTACAATTACTAATCACTCACTTGAATATAATATCATCCCCTTGTTGTAATGTAGCTGGAGCATTCCATGTCGTGACAAGATTAGGCACATTCAATCTTCGAGCGTGTGTTAATCCATTCTTATCCTGACAATATAGTAACAAAGTGTAACATAGTATATTTTTTAGGCTCAGATGGGATTAAGAAGGGCTTTAACAACGATTTGGGTATTAATTCACATAAAATTATTTATGAAGTTATTGCTCCGTTGCTTAAGCTACTTCTCTGTTACAGCCTTTATATAATGCAATAGTACAGTCGCTGTTGCTAGTATTGCTGTTGATAAGGGGCAAATGGGTATCTTGATTTGGATAGGATTGTTTTCGGATGTTGATCTTCAGGATGATTGAATATGATGATGAGGTTATTATAAATCTTACTTACCGGGCATGTTGTTCTGGTAGCATCAGACTCTATGTTGAAAGAACCAACATATCGCTGTTCTAGTCGACTTCTCGCTTGAATAAGTAAACCCATGATCAGCGATGTATCACTTGATGAAATATTTACTGTAATTAAAGAAAATATGGAGATTTGCTTTATTATTTTGTATCGCAAAGAAATTTATTTTCAACGTTATATTCAGTGCCTGAAAGTCTTGGTTTGAGATTTAATGTTTAAACGGACTTGACTGGATCGTGGAACACAATCAACACATCTTACAATCGTGATTACGGTTTACCGTTTAAATTCCATATCGTATATTTCACTCATTAAGAAAACCCACTATCTAGGACGAATTGAGCATTGTATCGTTCTGCTAACAAAGGAACTTGGGAAGCAATTTGGGAAGTGACCAAGAGATCAAGTGACTTTGAGCGTTATGGCAAAACAAACATTTGAAAATATGGAGAGAATTGAAGTGAGAGAGGATTATGGTATGATTGACGTAAGAAGTAAGATACGTTCGAGTGATATATTGCAGAATTTAGAAACAAAGAAAGTTTGGAGCTGTGTCTAAACCAGATTAATCACCAAGATTCTCTCTTACCTTTTACTTGTGAACCAGGAGCAAGTCGGTCATTATGAACTGTAATAGTATATGGTGAGGGATCAAGCGACTGTGCTCCATGGCCAGGTTTCATAAAATCACATCGGTAATCTGGGGCACCCCTACTGAAGGCAGTGACATATGTAGGTAATAGTATTGTTAGGACGAATTGGAGAGGAATTGTCATAACCTTTTCTTTATTCTGGAATATAAACGAGTTTTCTTCGTCACTAAAATGTTTATTATCGCGACTATCCTGTTTTCACTGTACCGGTACAACAACCTTCGTTAACTGGATTTGTCGGGTATGGAATTCTATTCTCCATCCTACAATGATTGGACCTGTTGTAACCCCTGAGATATTTTTGACTAACACGGAAAAATACTGTAAGCGGAAAAACCCATATCGTTTAGGTCATTTTGTAAATAATCATTTATACATGCAAGGACTAATTTCCGAAATATGTCTGGAATGTGTCCAAAGGGATAACTCCAAAAATAAATGACATTTTATAAAACTGTTAAAAGATATGAGAATAATTGGATGATAGAGGGGTAATGAATGAATGGATGACTTGATATTTTATATTTATATTCCGGTGTCAATAAGGCTGAAATATAATTAATTAATTAATTAATCAGAAAATTGCCTTGGGTACTTTCAGTAATTAAAGTTTCTTTGCTATGTTTTGAGCTTTTATAGCTGACAGTTATAGTCCGGAAGTTTTGAGAAAACCCATCATATGCTATACTTTTTGCCATGATCCCTAAAGCCGATATACCTCTTCAATGCTCCGATACCAATAACTTATTGAACCCCAATTTTTGTACCATTGCAATTGTATGTTTTCTAACTTTAATTCAAATAAATTAAGATAAAGACCGGGGGCAAAACCCCCGTAGACGAAACAAGCATTATAAATGGAAAGAGAAAGCCCTGTTGATTTATCCGCATACCGGAATTGAATACAGAGATCAAATTACTTCAGTATACTAATAAAAAAAAACTAACGCATTATCTTGATGTCTGACATAGACATTATCATATGTATAGGTTAATGGCCCACAGTCAAATGTGAAAACACAAACAATATTTGGCCCTAAATAAAACGATACATCAGTCAAATTTTGCCGCCATTTTGGTTGTGAAAGAGCGCATTATACTGTGACTCTCTTACGTTTTTCGCCACCGCCTTCGTCTGATTCACAGTGCACGGTGAAAAAAGGCCCTTTATGATACATTTTAAGCAATTCCATTATGTTTATTTATTTTAATCTATGCAAAGAAAGACGATTGTCCCTTAAACGAATAGTAATGGTAAAATATGCGTCCTCGTGATTTTCTATTTGCAATTATAGGCCGATAATCCGATCATTATTGTCTTTCAGAAATTTACAAATTACAAATTACAGGCTGGCAAAAACGTACTGACCTTAGATTTATTAATCCCCATTCAACAAAAAAATATCCAATAAACAATTTTCAGAATTTGAAATGTGAACAACGCCAGAAACACAGGTTTAAGTCTAAATTTCACAAACAACGTTATAAAAGGAAATGGCTTTCAGTATGTTGAGATATATGTATTAATATAAGTATGTTGACAGGTTGACGCATTATAAATGCTTTGGGGCGATATAATTTGTTAGCGATTACTTTCTAAGATGATGGTTAAACTATTAGTAAATAGTTTAGCTTTGATTAAGTTAGAACTAATTATTTTCGACGGTCTCTTAAAAACGAATAAAAAGAAAGAAAACTCTTGACCATAAAACATATTATGAAAAAAAGGGAACCGCTGAAGACAACTGATATACTTAATAAACAACTACATATATATAATGTAAATTGCATTTAATCTCTACATATTTCTAAAAATGAATCCAAAAACAACGAAAAATATATCAAAATCAAGCACAAATTCAAGCAAAAAAATTCCAAAAAACAGTAGGAAAATTAAATTTCAAAAGTACAACCACTGCAGATTTTGTTTGTATCTTCAAACAGATCTAAAGATATTGGTTTTCTTCTATGGATCTGTATACAAATTTAATGAAAACATGGATACATTATAATCAATAAGGTTTTATATTACCAACTTTTGAAAAGTTTGAAACTTAAGGTTTTTTTTTTCAATTTAGAATTCAACGTATGTTGATAAATTTGCACCAAGAGTATTTGGTCAAAGCTACAGAAAATTCTAAAATTTCTTAAGTTTTTTATCAGTTTTCTGCTGTGGTAAAAAAAATTTTCTCTTGCAAAAATGCTGAATAATGACTTTTGTTTGATTTGTCTTGCTTTATTTCCAGAAGCTTCGTGCCGTTTAAGTATGAATTGAAATGTTTAATTGTCTCCTTGTCACCAGTTGAACTTTGGTGTGCGATTAAATTAAAGGGATAATAGGCGTCAGAATACACTCGTCCTACGGCTTATATTTGTGTTTCATATTGACTATTAGTTAAATAAGTATGCATCCCACACTTTACCAAATTTTAAAAAGCCACAATAAAAAAATATTCGGAATTTTAAAAAAAAGTGAGCCAGCGACGATTCCATTCAGTTTGAGAATAAAAGCGTCTGGTAAATCAACGCTAAAACATCATTGTGGAATTCAACAGTAGGGGTCAAGGACGCGTGAAAACCCACATGTTAGAGTTACTTCCCTTTATATTTACACGATTTGAAAATCGCTTCATGGATGGCTCAAGCGTTTTATGATTAACTACTTTATTTTGGGGATTTATCGGATTTTAGAGGGATTTTAATGTATAGGTAAGTCCACTGATGGATATATACTGTTATTGTCCAAATTTGAGTGAACTTAAAATTTTATGTTCGTTCTAACGCCTATTATCCCTTTAAATACTGAATCGGAGAGTTATCGGGTTACCAACATATTATCGAAAATAGTTATAAAATTTTTATCTGATAACATTTTGAAATTAAAGGACAATACAGTGGTCTAAATATTATCTAATTATCAAATTTTTTTTTTCTGCTGATTTCCGTATACATGTATATCAAGGGCAATAACAAAAACAATGAACATCGAAATAACTTGAACTTTCCTGACAGCTCATAAATATGCATAAGTATTTTTCAAATCCAATTCAAACCGTGACTATGTACAAATTTTGGGAATGGAACTCATTCAAAATCTCAATAATTATAACAAACAAAACAAATTTTGTCAAACCAATCAAAAGAGTAATAATTTTCACGTTATGAAACGTATTTAGGGTCAAGGGCAATAATTTAAAAATGTTTCTTGAAAAAATCACACTGTCCCTTTAAGGATATCATTTCATATAGTTTAACCGTACATTAGTCTTACACAATTGCCTTAGACCTTGAAAAGCACTTGTTTGCTCCATCTGTCTTTTTTATGTAATGATGTTTTCGTAAGTATATATTTGGTTTTTTTATTATTATAAAAAAAGTATATATTTGTTTTGCCTAATGACACTCTTTTTTATCGACTTAATCGTGCAATTAGTTACACAGAATGTAGTTTGCAGTTTGTAGAGAGATGAATGAATATAAGGGTATATTTATATACGCCCACATTATAATGTGGTCGTATATTGTCGTCACCCCTGTCCGTCGGTCCGTCCGTCTACAAATGCTTGTGAACACAATAAAGGCTACAGTTTTTGTCGGATTTGAATGAAACTTGCTGTGATCATTATATTGATGAGATCTCGGAAAAGTCGAAATTGGCAATTTTTCGATGAACGGTTTTTGAGTTATTGCACTTGACTTAGTAAAAACGCGTCAAAATTGGCTCGTGAACGCGATAGAGACTACAGTTTTCATCAGATTTGAATGAAACTTGCTGTGATCATTTATATTGATGAGATCTTGGACAAGTTCGAAATTGGCGATTTTTCGATGAATGGTTTTTGATTTCGGGGAAGGGAGGGATTGAATCTCCCAAATGTACAGGCCTAGGGTGGAACAAATATTTTATTGAGAAATTGGGATCTGGATCTGTTGGACGATTTTCTTCTCTTCTGATCTGAAATTAGAAAAAAATAAAATAACTCGCCAGAAGGGCGAGTAGTATAGTACCTGTTAAGTACAGATTGTTTTTAGTTTGCTATGAACAAGGTTGTCATTTAAGTTCTGATTTTTTGAATATGCCACTATCATTTTCTGTTTATAGACATGAGGAAAGATTGAAATGATTAGAAACAGGCCTGTCTTTTTTTAATATAATATCTGATCTATGAGCATTAAAACGAGTGCGTAATTTGTTCTTTGTTTCCCCGATATATTGTTTGGGACATTTTTTACATGAAATTAAGTATATTACATTCGAGTTTTCACATGTTAGGTGCTCTTGGATCGGGTATCTTTTATTCGTAGAGTTACTTAGAAAATGATGCGTTTCTGATTTAAAGGGACATGTTTTGCATCTGGTTGACATACATGGGGCACTCCTTAAACCTGGAGGCACTTCGGCATAAACTCTATTTTTAGCTGCTAACTGTGCTAATGTGGAATTTTTTATGTTTCGTGAAAAATCGTTAAGAGTATCCACGCTCTTTCAGTTTTGAGAAAACAATCGTACAGGCTTGGTTGAAATCAGAAGACCTTGTGCAAATTCGGTGAAATCGTAAAACTTGTGACTTAATTATTCCAGAAAATGTATGTTTTGGATGAAATGAGCTCTTATGCAAAAGTTGATGAGTGTCGGTTTCTTTGAAATATACTTTAATATCTAATTTATTAGTCTCTGGTATGGAATCTCCTTTAAAAACAGTAGTATCGAGAAAACCTATGCTTTTGTGGCTGACGTTGGCCGTTAGTTTGATCGACGGGTGGTGGTTGTTGAGGATTTAAAAAAATTGCCAAAATTGTTCTATGGAGTAAGTCCAAACCATGAAAATGTCATCTAAGAAGCGTCCATAGAAAAGTGGGTCAAATGGACAAAGGGGTAATACCTCACGTTCCCACTCTGCCATGAAAAGGTTTGCGTATGAAGGGGCGAATCGTTTGCCTATGGCTGTACCTGAGGTTTGTAGATATGTTTTACCATTAAACGTGAAATCATTGCGACTAAGACAAATCTCTAAAAGCTGTAGTATTGCATCTGTCTGGATCTGGGTTTCTATCAAAAGCTTTGCGAACTGCCATTAGGCCAGTAGTGTTGTCGATATTGGTGTACATAGAAGTTACGTCTATTGAAATTAGAATAGCATTTGAAGGGAATTTGAGGTTTTTTTTTATTTTATTGACAAAGTCAGTTGTGTCCTTAAGGTAGGCTCGATGTTGACATGCTAGTGGTAGTAAGAAATGATCGATGTATTCTGACACTGCATAAGACTCACAACCACAGTCAGAGATAATCGGGCGGCCTTTAGGGATTCTATTAGGCATGAACCAATCCTTGGTAGGATTCTTATGAATTTTCGGCAAAGTGTATAAGTGTCTCTCGCGGCAAAAAGGTTTGGCAGAAAGATAGTCATATTGTTTCTGTTTTAAATGACTTGTTTTAACTAAGTCGGCAAGAATATTGTTTATCATATTAGCAGTTTCTTTAAAAATCGGCTCCGGTAAAATTGCATAGTGTTTAGGATTATTCAATTGATGCTCTGCTTCTGCAATATAATCTTCCCTATTTAATATAACGCAACATGAACCTTTGTCACTCTTTTTAATTACAATGCTATTGTCTTTTTTAAGTACATTTAATGCTTCACGTTCTACTCGCGTGAGATTAGGCTTCTCGTGTGTTATGGAAAGATTTGATATTTGGTTATTCATACTTGTAAATACGTTTAATATTTCTGGATGGATAGCGGTTTTAGGTGGTTTCCACGTGGATTTAGGAATAAACATTGTTCTAGCACCGCGTGGAGGGTGGTTTCAAAAAATGTATGTGCAACTGAGATTCCGTTGAAATCGTTGAACGGACGGTGGAAGATAATCAAGGTTAGGTAATTTAGGAGTCGGAAAAAATTTTAAGCCCACGGTCTAAGATTGAATGCTGGGGGGTGTGAGAATTTTTCGGTTTAAGTTAACGACGGTTTGGCCTAGCGGCGGCCTCTCAATATTTTTATCCCCAGTAATTAGTTTAAAGACTTACCCGGTGCTTGAAGCTGGTGTATCCAAAACAGGTATATATTGTTGGCTGTTTCCGGAGACCAATGAAGATTATCAACTGGTTCGAAATCTTCTTCGTAGGGTGACAGGATTGTTGCGTTCTCAGTGTCGGAGTTCATCATCATATCGTTGAATGTCTTAAGATTCTGCTGGGCTTTCTTAGAGATTTTAGATAGGTATACATGTGAAGATGATCTTGGAGCTAGGAAAGGTTTGGTTGGCTGTGGAAATTAATTTCTGGGCTTGGTTAAATGAGGTTTTGGCTAACTGGTCACGATTGTTGAGGCCTACATGCAGAATGATCGTAGCCGGTTTATGATCATGGTCGTAAGATTCAAGGATGGACTGGATGTGGTGGATTTGGGCACCAGGATACGAGTGTATTTCGGTGTCTGGAGCTGTTTTGGTAATTCGGTTGAGGTTTGAGGACCCAATAATTAAAGTAGATTTCTGTAGAGCAGGTAGATTCCATGATAACTTGTCCTTGGTTTGGTGATAAAAGGGTTTGGTAGCGGATATAATGGTTGTCGACGGGGTGAAAAGTACTGGATTGGTATTTGTTACAAATGTGGCATTGGGTACGGACTGAGATCTGGTTCGTGGTGGAGATGGTCTGGGCACACGACTTGACCTGGTTGGAGACTTCGGGGTGGTTTGTTGATCCAAAAACTTACAGAAGGAAGAAAGGTCGACCGAACCTGGGTCACGTGGTGAAAATTCAGATGGTGTAGGCGAGGAATCTGAAAGGGAAAAGAGAAGGGGGTACCTTCTCTACGAGAACGTTTACCCAAATCTGGTGAACTGCGGGCTCGTTTAGGTGTCTGGTTCGACATGGTGGTGACTCTTGTTGGTGCAGGTGTTTGTGGATCAATCTCCATTTCAGTTGGTATGGATATGGTAACTCTGGTTTTGGTTTCGTTGATCGTTTGGTGGAATTTGGCAATCACAGGTCGAGTTAGACGTTTCCCATAGGATCGACGGGCCCATGAGAGGGCATGGGAAATAATGCGGTCGATGGCTGGTTGTGATAAAGACTTGGTTCGGATGAAGGTGAGTTTCTCCTGTAGGGTTGCTTGGTACTGGTCGACCAGGGTCTGCGTTAACTTAGAGAGCCATGTCCGGTTGAGGGATCTAATATTGGCGTCAACAGCTGACGTTTTCATAGCTGGACGAATAAAACAATCCAACTCAGAGACTTTGCGCTTGAAGGTGAACGCAGGTTGACCTTGCTGCTGGAGGGTAAGGATTGCCAAATGGTGAAGACACTGCAAAGCCTGGAAGAATATCTTAACAAAGGGTTCTTCCTCCTTATGAGTGGGAACTGGTTGGCGTCTGTGGGTTGGTGTGCGTTTCTGATATTGGTGAGGCCGGTGGTTATTTTTGGATGGGTAGACTGTGTTGTGGACAGGTCGATGGTTATCTCTGGATAAATAGGCAGTGTTGTGGGTACGTCGTTGGTGGGGTGGGATTTAAATGGCTTGATTGGTTGGTGGTCGGCGATTGGTAGATGGTAGAGGTCGATGGAATACTGGGCCGTTATAGGGTTCGTGATGTTGGTTTGGATGGCGATAAGTCTGGCTTCTTGCCAGTGGTTGTCAAAGTTGCGGAGCATAATGAAAATAAGTCTAGGTTAGACGGGGAATGTTCAGTTGTATTTAAATATTTGTGAAATTTTAATATGTTAGCGTAAAATGTAGGAATCAGGTATGCAAAAGAAGACGAATTGGGTGTTGGAAATAAAATAAGATGAAAATATAAGTGAAAAATGCAAAAATATATATTAATTAAATAACACAAACAATAATGTTGAAAAGCAAAACAAAAACTTGCATAAATGACTCGAACCGGTTTTCGAAATATTATTCTTTATCAAGTGTCGAGAAACAGTGGCTATTTTTCGATGAATGGTTTTTGAGTAATTGCACTTGACTTAGTCAAAATGCCTCAAAATTGGCTTGTGAACGCGATAGAGATCACAATTTCCATTTGATTTGAATGAAATTTTGTGTTATCATTTATATTGATAAAATCTTGGACAAGTTTGATCGTGACGATTTTTGGATGAACATTTTTTGAGTTATTGGCCTTGACTAAATCAAATTGCGTCGAAATAGACTTGTGAACACGATAGAGACAAAAGTTTTCGTCTGATTTGAATGAAATTTGGTGTGATAATTGAAGTTGATGTCATCTTGGTTAAGTTCGAAATTAACATTTGGACATACTGTGTTTGAGGTATTGTACTTGACTTAGTCAAAACGCGGCTTGTGATTGAGATACAGTTTTCATCTGATTTTAATGAAATTTGGTGTGAACATTTATATGTACGAGAATTTGGATAAGACCTAAATAATCTTAGAGTTTTTGCCTGTGTTAAAACAGAAAATATATTTCAAAGTGGGCGTATCTTGCTCGACAACCACTTGTTGAGATGGTAGTCCAGTTAAATATATTTTCATAGTGTCGATCAGCTGTTGCCTTTCTTCCTCCAGCTGCTCGCAAGTGGTCAACAAATGATCTGAAATACCAACCACACAATGTTCCTTGATATCTCATGCGCTTTGGAAAAATTAATAAATGTCTTTAAATCCCAGAATCATCTTTTTAGCAGTAGTTAAGTCGTGCTACAGGTTTGTGTTTTGGATCCCGAAGATGAATTTGGTATTTGTTTTATTTGGTTCTTTGGTGGTATGGTTAGTAGTGTCTTGGTTCAGAAGGCCAAAGAAGAGTCCTGTACCCCCAGGACCTCCTTTTCTCGAATCTCTTCAAATCTTCAAAAGGTGCCTCAAAAATTTTGAAATACATCTTATTTCTGAAAAACTGTGGAGACGTTACGGGGAGCTTGTCCGGGTTAACTTTCTAGGGAAGGATCTAATTTTCGTAAATAGTGTTCGTTTGGCTAGAAAAATATTCATTTCAGCGCAATACAAGGATTATACTAACGATAGACCGCCATCTTTCATACGAAATGCATTTTCCAAAGGGGGCAAGGACGTGGTATTTGGTGATAATTGTGAGCTTCAAGCAAAATTACGAAAAATGATTCATAATGTTGTAAGACTTTATGGGACTGGTATAAAAGTGTTTGAAGATACGATTAATTCGGAAGTTCGAATTTTAGAAGATCAGATCACTGCTGGAGTGGGTCAAGCGAAATATGATTTGAGTAAGGCACTAACAACCTCATTGATAAGAGTTATACATGTGTTTGTAAGTATTCCCTTTTTTATATAAGAATTAAGAATAAATCAATCAATGAATTTCTTAGACTTCTCCCAGTCATGGTAGACTGTTTCATCAGAATTAAATATTTATATCTGGACACAACCGAGTGTCTGTACAGCAGCAAAGACGCACTTTAAGAGAGATTACAAACCAAATATTGTTCATTTGCTGTTGTTTTTCTGATATCACGTGGAAATGTACACTTTTATTTCAGTTAACTAACCAGCATGTCGAAGACCAGGATAAATTATGTTCGGTAGTACAAACGTATGAACGCCTTTTAACTTCATTGTTAAGATTTGATAATAATTAAGCGCTGATGTTTTTCCCATTTCTGCAGTATATACCCAATTCTCGAAAAACACTGGTGGATGATTCCTTCGCTAGTTTAAAACAGTTATTACAACTGTACTTGACTGAGGAAAAATGCAAGGTAAGCTGTTTGCGCAATACTATTACTTATTAGTGAAATCGACAATGCAATATTGCCGTCAAATGAAATTTGACTTTGAAATTTTGTCCTTAGATTTATATTAACTCTATCTTTATTTTACCCGAAAAAACAAATTTGATATGACAATTGTGGGAGTGCAAAGCATATTTGATTGTTCACTGCATCATTCAACGGAGGAAAAATTGATAAAAAATAATAATATAGTAGTCCCTTCAAATTAATATGTATCAATATTGATCTTGATAGGTATATGTGATAAATATTATCATTGACAATACATTAATGCACTGTGTTATTTTATAATGTAGGAATTGAAGGGTAATGGCAGTCTCATTGGAAAATTGCTCGAAGAACAAGACAAAGATCCTGAGCTAACCGACCAACATGTACAAGGTGTTGTACGTAATACAGTTGTAGCTGGGTTTGTTACTACTAAAGGGAGCCTGTGTGGGTTTTTCTTAATGATGATGCACTATCCCGAAGTACAAAGAAAGATTCAACAAGAACTGGATGAAAAGATTGGAAGAGATAGACATCCTAGTTTAGATGATCGTCCAGAGTTACATTATACTAATGCTGTTATTCTAGAGGTTCTTCGATACATCCGACACACACCACTAGCCATTCCTCATATGACAACTAAAGAGTTGGAAGTAGAGGGATACCGGATACCATCTCACTCCACGGTAAGCATTTATCTATCTTGGATAACTTACAGGAAACGTCGTACTTGATTTAAAAAAATGAGAGAAAGATAGCTTGCTAGGCAAAGTAATAGACCTTCACTGCATATTTGCATATAAGATCAAATATCTTCAAGATTCGACCAGTTATATTATTAAAATTATCAAAATACATATATGCATATCACACATCTTGGAGCCGATGCCATATACGTCTGTGTTTATCTCCTTTTATAATTGTGGGCATATTTTTAAATTCGATCATTTTAGGTCATCATGAATATATGGGTCATGAGCAGAGATGAGTCGATTTGGACAGATCCTTATTCTTTTAAACCAGAACGATTTTTAGATGAAGATGGTAAATTTGTACCCAGTAGTCATCAGTTTAGGCAACAGTAAGTACTATCAAAAACCTTAAAGGTAAAGATTAAACCTGGGGTCCATTTTCTGTTTAATTTGAAACTCGAAGTATATAGCTACTTCTTCAGATCACGGATGCTTGGTGAAGTATATCACAACAACGACGAAAAACGAACTTTCAGATCTAAATTTTAATTAGATTGACTATAAAAATCTAAAAACCCTTACCCTAACCCTAGCCAAGTCTGAGCCCACTATATTTCAAGGTCTTATGCTATTTTGCATTCGAGTCCCTCATATAATTTCTATCAGGACCCTAATTTCAATGTAGGTTAATGGTTTTTGGTATTGGGAGAAGAAGTTGTGTAGGTGAATCTTTTGCTAAGTCACGTATATTTTTATACGCGACATCATTGCTGCAGAAATTTAATTTCAAACCTGGTGATAATGAGCTAATCCCAGAAAATTCTGAATTATGGCTGAAAAAGGCAACTCTCTGTCCTGAATTTTTAAATTGTATAGTTGAGAAACGCTAATCAGTTCGAATGCAAATCTTGCTTGATAGAGATTATGTATATTTATGTGGCCAAAGAATTTCCTATGTATTTGTGGTGTCTTTAATATTCGGACATCCTACGACAGTCCGACAGCTCACTTTGAGATTTGATATTCGCGAAATGAAAAAATATATATTTATGAATCTTGCTGCAATAAATAGTTTGCATTTTCTTACTAGGTATTGTTAAATCCAGATGTTTTACGATTCGAGAATATCAAGTCTCAAACTCAGCTGTCGGGGTATTAGCGTATTGCATTGCTATATTTATTAGCGTATAATATAAAGAAGGGTGCGAGATAAAATTATATACCATCATTGAGTTTTTATTATTTTTGCTTATCGGCGATTTGATATTCATGTCCTGATTATAATCCAGAAACGCAAAGAGTCATTTTAAAAGCGGCCAGCCTTTTTATAATTTGTCACCATGTTTCAACACTTTTGTAAAGAAACAATAAGTTCAACCAAATGTCCCTCGTTTATTCATTTGTTTCAATGTAAAATCACGAAATGCAACCGTTTAAACCTAATTAATGCAGGCAAAAAGCCAAAAAGGGAGGGAGAAAGAGACAACAATTATTATGGATTTAGACTTATTTTATTCTTTCAACACAACGTTTCATTATACATTACACAAAACATTGTGTTTAAAAGAATAAATAGATAGCTATAACCATAATAATAGTTGTCTCTTAATGTGCAGTGATACTTCTAAATGTCTTATAAGGATTACTTTATCATTAGCATAAAAACCTTATACAAAATACGACGAAATTATATGTATAATTATCTCCTAAAAACACTTACATCAGATACCATAAATCCATTGTTTTCATTCTTAAACTTTGGAGAAAACAAAATTAAAGTGCCGTTAGACTGATAGCTGTAGGTTTTTCCATTTTCTTACTTTTACTTACAGTAATTTAATGTCACATCTGGACTCCAGTTATTGCGCACTTTCCTTTCTGTATAGGTAGGACTCAACTCTAAGGCGATCAAACACAAAATCCGATACGACAAGGTACAAAACGATTTTAAATTGCTTAATTTTAAAGTGTTATTGAATTGTATGTCGTTTGTGCATTCATCAACAGGTCTGGTTCCACTGTTTCAATTCGAGATCTGTACAATGAGAATATGTCTATTGATTCAATAGATGAATTGGTTCTTTAAGTTTTATCAATTGTTTTTATACCTCACTAATCAGAAAACGATATCTGATACACTGAACATTTTTGCTACCTTAGACGTTAGCGATAATGCAGTCTGAAACGCCAAAGTTACACGCAAATCGAGTCTTAATTTTAAACTTTTCGTGATGCTCTTTTTTAACCGTCTTAAGATGTACATGATTTACAATGGCCCTCACACCAGTTCCTTTGCAAAATAAATAAGAACAGTGTCATATAATGTCGAGTGCAAATTTTGTACTTCTGAGTCATGAATTGCGTTCGGAACGAATGGTCACTTACATTATTCCAAACTTCAGTCTTACCACATTCACAATAAAAAAAAACAAGTGAAGTGCTCAAATGTGGCTTATAAAAAATAAACAGAGGTTTCAAAAATAATTTCAGGGTCAACTTTGAGATGTTTTGGCTACTCAACATATAAGCATTCATTCGACCCTTTTGTCCACAACAATAGCCAGTATTATTAGAAAGGCACACAAAAGCGTCTCTTCTCCTCCCGAGCAATCCAATATCCGTTGGTTTTCTCTAACAAATTTCCAGATTTTTAGACAGAACATCTTGAAAATGGGTAGGACATGTTGAAAAGAGATAGAACATGTTGAAAAGAGGTATAACATGTTGAAAAGAGGTAGAACATGTTGAAAAGAGGAAGAAATATTGAAAAGAATTATAGCATGTTGAAAAGAGGAAACACGTGTTGAAAAGAGGTATAATATGTTGAAAAGAGGTAGAACATGTTGAAAAGAGGTAGGACATGTTGAAAATGGAGGTAGAACATGTTGAAAAGAGGTAGGACATGTTGAAAAGAGGTAGAACGTGTTGAAAAGAGGTAGAACATGTTGAAAAGAGGTAGGACATGTTGAGAAGAGGTAGAACATGTTGAAAAGAGGTATAACATGTTGAAAAGAAATAGAACATGTTTGAAAGAGGTAAGACATGTTGAAAAGAGGTAGAACATGTTGAAAAGAGGTATAACATGTTTGAAAAAAAGGTAGAACATGTTGAAAAGAGGTAGGACATCTTGAAAAGAGGTAGAACATATTGAAAAGAGGTAGAACATGTTGAAAAGAGGTAGGACATGTTGAAAAGGGGTGGAACATGTTGAAAAATGTTGTTGTGGAAAAATCGACACATACACTTTGTATAAATTAGCAATTACGATAAAGTTATTATATTGCAAGAAATAAAAACGTCGTCGTCCATTACTTTCTTTTTTTTAACTATAACAAGAACAATCAATGCTGATTACAGTTACTTATATACAGTTCCTATTCGAATACATATAATTAATATATATCTACTGCTTTATTTTCTTTTCACCACAACAGAATTTAAGAATGCTGGACAAAGTGATGCCTTTGACAACCATGTTGCAGAATCTTCTGTAGGTAGTACGTTATCACCAGGACCAAATGTGAATTTCTGTAGTAATGACGTCACATACAAAAATATGCGTGTTCTAGCAAAAGATTCACCAACACAATTTCTCTGTCCAATACCAAAATTGATCAAACTGAAACAACGATAGATAAACATGGTTGACATAGGAACAAATAAAACCTTGACGAAATTCAGATTTAGAACAAGATGGAACACAATGTTAAATACCCTTTTTTTCTTTTTTTCTTTTATCCAATGTATTGCCCTTGTGTATTGGAGCTAATTCTGACCTATGTAAAATAAAGAGTCATTATTATTATGATTATAAATGCACTTACTTGATCCATATAATGTGACAACCTTCGGTGCACTCAAAATTGTGAGACTTATCATTTGATGGCCGAAGTACAATATTCCGAAATGATGAACTTACTGTTGTCTCAGTCGATGATCAACCGGCACCAGTTTACCATCTTCATCTAAAAATCGTTCTGGTTTGAAAGAGTAAGGATCCTCCCATACAGATTCATCTCTAGCCATGACCCAGTGGTTAAGAATTAACTGTAATAACCAAGGGAAAACTTAATTTTATTTTCAACAGGAAATGTTTTGAAGTTTTAAAATGTCACTTCAAAATGAAGTTTAAAAGGTACGGGTGATCTAAAAAACAGTTTCATAGCGTAAACTTCAATAAAACAATAAATGAAAATGTCAGGACTCAAACAATAATTCACGAGACTTTTTCCAAGAGAAAGCAAACTTACAATGGAATGAGCGGGTATTCTGTAATCTTCAAACTCTAGGTCCTTTGATGCCATATGAGGAACTCCTACAGGTGTGTGTCGGATATATCGAAATGCTTCTAAAATGACAGCATTAGTATAATGTAACTCCGGGCGATCATCTAAACTAGGATGTCTATCTCTTCTAATCTTTTCATCCAGTTCTTGTTGGATCTTTCTTTGTACTTCTGGATAGTACATCATGAGTAAGAAAAACCCATTTAAAATACCCTTTGTGGTGGTAAAACCAGCAACCAGAACGTCGATAACAACACTTTGAATGTGATCATTAGTGATTTCGGGATCTCTTTCATTTTCATCGAGCAGGGTTGCTATAAGACTACCATTACCCTTGATACTCTACAATAATATATAGAATATACAATTATGTACGTGCATAGAAAGGCAATACGTGGGCGTTACCAAAAGATTGTACCCGAGTTCATGTTCTATGGAAAAAACTTAAACAAAATTACAGTGCAGATGAAATATAACATATATTATTTCAATTAGAAATATATAATAGAAGTAGAGCAGGTCTGATGTAGAAACATGAGGTTATATCTACCAAAAGGGCAGTTTTATACGTACTAGCGTGTGTAATGTACGATAGATCACAATTTGCAGGGCTATCAGCTATACAATACTCCATAATTACCTGACACATTTCTGGTCCTAAATAAAAATCTAGAACTTCCTTATGGCTGGCCATAGAATCGTCCACGAGTTTTTTAGTTGATCCAGGAATATATTTTAAAAACGGCAACATCGTTAAGGTCATTTCGTTGTCAAATCTGAACAACAAATCCATAAGTCTATCGAACTCTTCGACCATGGAACACAATTCTTCTGAGTTTGATGGTCTTTGATGTGTCAACTGAAAAAGGATGAAATGTCTTCAACAATTCTTTCATTTACATTGATGGAACAATGGTCCACGTTTAGTCCCTGTGCTCGATATAATAGATATAATGAGATTTTCTATTGTCGCTCAGTCGCAAATTGAGAAAAATAGCGATGACCATCGTAATACGCCTATACATTTTTAATGACAGCTTAGTTCTTTGGGGTGTTCACAAGAACTATCAAAAAATTACAACGTCTTCTGAACCCAAACTCATATTGAATACTTTTCGATTGTTTTGATTATCGATTAGGTTTATCCTTGGGTTATAGCAACCAAGTTTCGTGTAAATCCGCGAAGCATTGTGCCTTCTTGAGTGTTTGTAACAGGCTTTAATTGTTCAATATATTTTTTGTTGTTTTTCCCACAACATACATTTAACACGTTTTCAAGAAATAGGGCTATAACTCGATTTTTCCAAAATAACTCTTAGACAAAATCCATTAATAAACCAGCTGTCTATCGCGTCCACACAAAACAAAAATAAAAGGGGCAATAACTCTTATAAGTTATTTTCATGATGTTCAATAGGATTCACCTTTGGGCTAATACAAACATTCACACGAAGTTACGCCCGATCTCTATCGTGTCAACAACAATTGTCGTGAGAAGGACATAGGCAACGAGTACATACATTAATATACATAATGGGGGAACGTATAAAGAGATTTTAAAATATTACATACAAACATATGTATTATATGGATAATTGAGTTGGTAAAAGCTTTATCCAAATCGAACACAGGTTGACCTGCACCAGCTTGTAGTTGATCTTCCAAGATTCGAACTTGTACGTTGACCATATCCTCAAAGTCCTTTATACCTGTACCATATATTTTAGATACAGTGTGGATTACTTTTCGAAGCTTCGTGTGCATTTGTGAGACTGGACTAAACACGATATCACAGCCCTTTTTCATAATGAATTTCTGAATAAAAGACGGAGGTCGTTCATTTGTAAAATCTTTATATTTCGCAGACGTTATCAATTTCCGTGCGAGTCTAACATTGTTCACAAATATTATATTTGAACCCAAAAAATTGACCCTCACAAGATCCCCATAACGTTTCCACAAGTTTTCAGAAATGAGATGTATTTCAAACTTGTTCAGACATCGTTTAAAGATTTGAAGACATTCTAGTATATGAGGCCCTGGTGGTAATGATGGTCCCTGTTTATTTTTAAACCATGAATGAAGTAAATACACTCCTAGTGCAGCTATCAGAATCAATATCCAACTCATTGTTTTGGTATTTCTGATAAAACCTGAAACATATTTGAAACACTTTAGTTCGTATCCCCTCTTCCGTCATAAGCAATGATGATCAGTACGCAAGTTCAGAAACATGCAAATTTAATGTTCGTGTTCATGCGCATTGATCTCCAATGTTTTCAATAGTTGTAATAATAATATATTATACTAGTAAGTAAAAACTTGGGTATATATTATGGCATACCCTATGGGATAACGAATGAAACAGAAATCAACATGGACATTGGACACTATATTCTGGTCACATTGCAATGTTTGCATGGTAAACAGTTTTCAGATTAAAAGCAACCTACCTTAAAGCATACTAATCGCTATCCACATATGATAGTGACAAACCTGTCACTCTTACGAACACAATCTGTTTCTCAAATTACTGGTAAACGTGTACTAATGAATTTATATGTGTTTGAGGCAAGTAATGACCCTACGCCCTACTTATAACAGAATGTTGAAGTCCTTGGGTATGCTTTGCTCCACAAATAAGATAGTCAAGCGATAAAATCAACTTGTCCCAGTTTCATAGAAGTATAGTAATGAAAATAAAAACACTCTATCTTATCTCCGTTATGAAACAAAATCTGTATTACCCACTATTTAGAACAAAGTGTTAGGGACATGGTGAGACTGTATTTCATCAAAACATATTTTGTCTCAGATTACTGGAAGGAGCGTTTGCGGACTTTTCATTCTTAAAATTTCCAGGGTGCTAGAGACGGTTAGTATCAAATTTATGCATTTTAGAGCATACACCTGTAGGTTCTATATCATTGTTGTAAATTGATGTCCTAACTAGTATATATATACTATGTGTTGTTATGATTATATCATTAATAAACTGGACCGAGTAATCCCTGTTATTACCCTAGGTTTATATGATATTAAATATTACTCAAGTGTTCACAGAGCTAATTTGAAAGATGTTTTAAAAATAGACACCTAGTCCTGTGTATGTTAGAGAATGTGATACATACAATCGTCCAAAAGTGTCAAAAACTTCTGCCTCTAAAACCGAAAGTTAAAGTTTGTCAACCAATATTAGCATACCTATGGGTAGCTGAGGTCAAGGACATCTACAATATAGACTTTTAAATTTTCTAAAAATTCAAACGGGCTAAAAAGAAAATTTAAATTAGAAAATCAAAATTCTGTTTCCAACTATTTTGAGATAAAGTAGCAAGGTTTTAATAGACACCGAAATCGTACAAATCGGACTTATCAAAATGCGTCAATCTGCGATGACGGCTCAAGTATGACTTTCGTTTTGGAATTTTTTTCTTCTATGTGGATTCTTCGTAATATGCATTATAGTCAATATATAAATATTGAAAAGATAGCTTGCCCACTTCAGCAAACAGAATATTCAACGTTTTTTTCATTTAATCAAGTAAATTTTAATATTTTCTCATTAAATATAGGGCAACAGCTCATAAACAGACATCTGGCGAGATATTATCAAGATGAATACACATACCAAGTTTCATTCAAATCGGATGAAAACTACAGCTTCTATTGCGTACACAAGTAAATTTTAACGTTTTTTCATTTAATCAAGGGCCATTACTCATAAACCGACATCTGGAATCGCACCATTTTGAACTTCTCTGAGATGTTATTAAGATGAATACACATACCAAGTTTCATTCAAATCGCATAAAAACTACGGCTTCTATTGCGTACACAAGTAGATTTTAACATTTTCTCATTAAATCAAGTGCAATATCTCATAAACAGACATCTGGCGAGATATTATAAACATGAATACACATATACCAAGTTTCATTCATATCGGATGAAAACTATAGCTTCTTTTGCATACACAAGTACATTTTTACGTTTTTCATTTAATCAAGGGCCATAACTCATAAACCGACATCTGAAATCGTGCCATTTTCGAACTTGTCTGAGGTATTATCAAAATGAATACACATACCAAGTTTCATTCAAATCGGATGCAAACTATAGCTTCTATTGTGTAACAAGTAAATACTAGAATTGCTTACAATTATGAACGTATTTCGAGAGCCTTAAAATATTATGTAGGCTAAATTTGCAATTACCTACATCTAGACAATATATTGAATATCATTTGACCTAGTTTTCAAAGTCATAAAATAATTAGGTCACACCTTCCGTAACGGTTAATGATGGCGAAAATATGAAAATTATCAATTTTTGCTGTATTTAAGTACACTTATCTCTATGAATTTTTTAAGTAAGCCAAATTAAAAAATATCTACTCGTAGACAATATATTGAATATTATTTGACCTAATTTTCAAGGTCATAGATTAAGTGGGTCACACCTTCCGTACCCGTTAAAGTGACCTTAATTTTGAAAAAATTGAAATTTAAATAATTCGAAAGAAAATACGAAATTTGAAAATCGGTCTCCAAGAAAAGGTAGATAATGATCCATTGTATCTATGTGCTAAATTTCATCAAAATCGGTCTATCAGTAGTGTCTGAATTTCGGATTTAAGAATTGTAACGAAAATTCAAAATGGCGGCCGATATGGCAGCTTGACCTAATTATTTAGGTCAAATCAATTACTATTGACAAGTTATTTATAAAACAGTTTTCACTTTTCACCTAGCAGTTATAGACCGGAAGTTACGTAATTACGTCATTTGAGGCTAAACCGGAAGTGGAATTTTTATTTTCACATTTTTTCAAAAATTATAAACATATCGCCTATCAACTGGTAAAGTTTCAAAATTTTACCATTTATATTAAAGGAGAAATCACGGTCTGAAATTTTTGCCGATGACCCTTGAATATTGAATTGCAAATCGTGGGTAAAATATTTAACCTAATTGCATAAAACCTATAATTGTTAGTTGACAAATACATTGAAGTTTTCAAATCTGAAAATCCGGTCAAAATCGAACTGAAAATAAACTTGCTAAAGCAAAAAAACCTGAACTTCCGGTTCTCACTTCCTGTCAGAGATAGAACTTCCGGTTTTGTTTTATTTGATAATAGAAATCATTCTAAGATCAACTGTAGATTTAGAATTTCTGCACCTTTTACCAGTTTGTCTGCAAACTCATCCAAGAATTACAAAAAAAAAAAAAAAAAAACTAGAATTGCTTACAATTATGAACGTATTTCGAGAGCCTTAAAATATTATGTAGGCTAAATTTGCAATTACCTACATCTAGACAATATATTGAATATCATTTGACCTAGTTTTCAAAGTCATAAAATAATTAGGTCACACCTTCCGTAACGGTTAATGATGGCGAAAATATGAAAATTATCAATTTTTGCTGTATTTAAGTACACTTATCTCTATGAATTTTTTAAGTAAGCCAAATTAAAAAAATATCTACTCGTAGACAATATATTGAATATTATTTGACCTAATTTTCAAGGTCATAGATTAAGTGGGTCACACCTTCCGTACCCGTTAAAGTGACCTAATTTTGAAAAAATCGAAATTTAAATAATTCGAAAGAAAATACGAAATTTGAAAATCGGTCTCCAAGAAAAGGTAGATAATGATCCATTGTATCTATGTGCTAAATTTCATCAAAATCGGTCTATCAGTAGTGTCTGAATTTCGGATTTAAGAATTGTAACGAAAATTCAAAATGGCGGCCGATATGGCAGCTTGACCTAATTATTTAGGTCAAATCAATTACTATTGACAAGTTATTTATAAAACAGTTTTCACTTTTCACCTAGCAGTTATAGACCGGAAGTTACGTAATTACGTCATTTGAGGCTAAACCGGAAGTGGAATTTTTTTTTCACATTTTTTCAAAAATTATAAACATATCGCCTATCAACTGGTAAAGTTTCAAAATTTTACCATTTATATTAAAGGAGAAATCACGGTCTGAAATTTTTGCCGATGACCCTTGAATATTGAATTGCAAATCGTGGGTAAAATATTTAACCTAATTGCATAAAACCTATAATTGTTAGTTGACAAATACATTGAAGTTTTCAAATCTGAAAATCCGGTCAAAATCGAACTGAAAATAAACTTGCTAAAGCAAAAAAACCTCAACTTCCGGTTCTCACTTCCTGTCAGAGATAGAACTTCCGTTTTTGTTTTATTTGATAATAGAAATCATTCTAAGATCAACTGTAGATTTAGAATTTCTGCACCTTTTACCAGTTTGTCTGCAAACTCATCCAAGAATTACAAAAAAAAAAAAAAAAAAAAAACTAGAATTGCTTACAATTATGAACGTATTTCGAGAGCCTTAAAATATTATGTAGGCTAAATTTGCAATTACCTACATCTAGACAATATATTGAATATCATTTGACCTAGTTTTCAAAGTCATAAAATAATTAGGTCACACCTTCCGTAACGGTTAATGATGGCGAAAATATGAAAATTATCAATTTTTGCTGTATTTAAGTACACTTATCTCTATGAATTTTTTAAGTAAGCCAAATTAAAAAAATATCTACTCGTAGACAATATATTGAATATTATTTGACCTAATTTTCAAGGTCATAGATTAAGTGGGTCACACCTTCCGTACCCGTTAAAGTGACCTAATTTTGAAAAAATCGAAATTTAAATAATTCGAAAGAAAATACGAAATTTGAAAATCGGTCTCCAAGAAAAGGTAGATAATGATCCATTGTATCTATGTGCTAAATTTCATCAAAATCGGTCTATCAGTAGTGTCTGAATTTCGGATTTAAGAATTGTAACGAAAATTCAAAATGGCGGCCGATATGGCAGCTTGACCTAATTATTTAGGTCAAATCAATTACTATTGACAAGTTATTTATAAAACAGCTTTCACTTTTCACCTAGCAGTTATAGACCGGAAGTTACGTAATTACGTCATTTGAGGCTAAACCGGAAGTGGAATTTTTTTTTCACATTTTTTCAAAAATTATAAACATATCGCCTATCAACTGGTAAAGTTTCAAAATTTTACCATTTATATTAAAGGAGAAATCACGGTCTGAAATTTTTGCCGATGACCCTTGAATATTGAATTGCAAATCGTGGGTAAAATTTTTAACCTAATTGCATAAAACCTATAATTGTTAGTTGACAAATACATTGAAGTTTTCAAATCTGAAAATCCGGTCAAAATCGAACTGAAAATAAACTTGCTAAAGCAAAAAAACCTGAACTTCCGGTTCTCACTTCCTGTCAGAGATAGAACTTCCGGTTTTGTTTTATTTGATAATAGAAATCATTCTAAGATCAACTGTAGATTTAGAATTTCTGCACCTTTTACCAGTTTGTCTGCAAACTCATCCAAGAATTACAAAAAAAAAAAAAAAAAAAAAAAAATAAAATAATCCGAACGATTACAATACGTTTTCGACAAAGTCGAAATACGTAATAAAACTAGATCCCCAGGCTTCGCGAGGTTCTGACGCAGTGCGTAGCAGTTTCGATATACGCTTTAAAAATGCCCCCTTAAAGTATCCGTAAAACAGTAACGTTATTTTTACAGAGTATAAGTCGTTTTATTTCAAAGCATAATTGGTTCGCTGAAACTAGTGCCATGTAGATCGCCCAAACGCATAATTCAACAGCCAGTTTTTAACGATGAAATTCGCAATTTTCATATGGTGATAAAACGGAAAGTATGCATCGTATAGCAAAATATAATATATCAATGGATAGATCTTTTCGAGAGCTATCACATTTGTGCAGCTCACAAGGTCACCAAAGGTCAAGGTTACAATATACGACCATTCGAAGTTTTTATATGTTACTTTCGGTCAAAATATCAAAATCAAAATCAAAATTCAAAAATCGGTTTCCAAATATAATTCAGGAATCGATATAACATTCTATAGACATCAAAATTACTCGAATCGTAGCATCTCCAGAGGCCCAATTTCGATTTAAAGAAAATTACGCACAGTTAGTAGAGAAGAAAATATAAAATTTCCAGATATTAAAAAGCGCATTTTTGGTGGAAATATGTGGTTTAATATATCATTACAAAGAGCAGATGAACCCTAATAAGGTTCAATATAAATATTTGTTATTTATAAATTAATTCACGTGACAGAGCTCGTTGAAAATAAAAATCACAAATTTCGATCGGCTATAAAACCGGAAGTAGACATCGGACAACACAAATGAATATATCAGGGGATAGATATCATCAAGGGCAATAAATCGTGTTCAGGTCACAATGTCACCAAAAGTCAAGGTCACAAAATATGGGCCTTTAAAGTTTTTGTCATTACCAATAAAATTAAAATGGAAATAAAAGAAAATCAAAATCAAAATTCAAAAATCGGCTCCCAAATAAAGTTGCGCAATCGACTCTAGTCATAAGATATGAAAAAATAACGAAAATCGCTTTATCCCCTGAATTTGAATTTGAAATTTTACAAAAGTTTGACATTTCAATATGGCGGCTTATCGTTTGCTTCCGGTCTGGATTTTTTCATCTTCGTTTTTTTGTATGACTTTTTCAAGCATATCACAAAAAGAATTTTTGAAATATCTTGAAAATTCCGGAAGTTGAATTGTTAAAGTTCAAAAGCGAATAACGTCAAAACCGGAAGTCATTTAGAAAATTTGAATTATGATTTTTGATCGCATTAAAAGTGTCTATCTACCTATAAGTTTTCAAGTGGATGGGAATAAAACTCTAAAAGTTGATAAAAACGCAAAAAATAAAATTTAAAAAGTCAGCTACAAAAGTAATGAAATCAGCAGTTTAAAAATGCAGTTATGTAGCTAGCAATTAAAAGAAGCTATCAAAAGTAGTTCTGTCAAAATCAGTTGAAAAATAGAGGTAATAAATGGCAAAAACCAAAACGAAGCCATTGCCCACAGCTCGTTTCCGGTCACTCTGAATGACGTCATTTTACATTTAAAAAATAGTAGTCTCGCAGTTTGAATGGCAGACAGCAACAGGTAGTTTGCAGCAAGTTGCCTTCTTTGAAAATAATCGAGGGTAAAATTCAAAAAAAAAAAAAAAAAAAAAGACATTTCGAAAACAAAGCAGTGCGTTCGATGAACGCACTGCAATAATCCGAACGATTACAATACGTTTTCGCCAAAGTCGAAATACGTAATTAACGTTTTTTCATTTAATCAAGGGCCATAACTCATTAACCGACATCTGTAATCGTGCCATTTTTTAACTTGTCCGAGATATTATCAAGATGAATACACATATCAAGTTTTCTTCAAATCGGATATAAACTACAGCTTCTATTGCGTACACAAGTAAATTTTAACGTTTCTTCATTTAATCAAGGGCCATAACTCATAAACCGACATCTGGAATCGTGCCATTTTCGAACTAGTCCGAGACATTATCAAGATGAATACACATACCAAGTTTCATTCAAATCGGTTGGAAACTACAGCTTCTATTGCGTACACAAGTAAATATTAACGTTTTCCCATTTAATCAAGGGCCATAACTCTTTAACCGACATTTGGAATCGTGCAATTTTCGAACTTGTCCGAGATATTATCAAGATGAATACACAAGTTTCATTCAAATCAGATAAAAACTACAGCTTCTATTTGGTGCACAAGTAAATTCTAACGTTTTTTCATTTAATCAAGGGCCATAACTAATATACCGAGATCTGGAATCGTGCCATTTTCGAACTTGTCCTAGATATTATCAAGAAGGTATTGGTTGACAGATGGACGGATGGACGGACGGATTTTCATGTAGGCGTATAAAAACGTTCTCACACCAGAGACGTAAGTGATAGGAAAAAGGATGACGTAGGTTTATTTGTGTAGATAACCTGTCTATAATCTTTGAGTTTCAGATCGATCGGATAAATTAGCGCATAAGACAGAAATCTTGAACTTTTTAAACTGTACCAGATAAATCTTCTTGCAATTAAG
Source organism: Nipponacmea schrenckii (assembly GCA_030562195.1). Lineage (NCBI taxonomy): Eukaryota > Metazoa > Mollusca > Gastropoda > Lottiidae > Nipponacmea > Nipponacmea schrenckii. The sequence continues at coordinate 20,676,052 of CM060200.1, read as the reverse complement.
ATATTAAAGGGGCCCAGGCTTTATTTGTTTCGGACAATCATCCGATAGCCTTAAACACATGAAATCTTTTGGTTAGCTAATCAGAAATAGTCTACAGAGCTTACCTTTGAAATTTGAGCCTAAAAATCCATGTGTATCCATAATTATCCGTGTTTGAAAAATCATAATGACTTAAGAAATTACAAACGTCCCGCCATATTGGAAAACGGTTCGTCTTGATAATCAAAGAGTTATCCTTCCCGTCGTGCAATAGCGGTCATCTATATAAACAGACTACAACGCATTTTTTCAATTGTAGACTTTGTCAACAGGACACACATTTTTCAGACTGACTGGAGACCAGCCGCGTACAGCACGGAAAAAAAATGAAAAGTGAAATTTTTTGTTTGAGGCATATTTCAAGGTATTTTGCGATTTTCTCAGAGCTTGAATATTTCTAAGGACTGTTTAAATGTAACAAAGGCCCAAAACGACCCCTAAAAATCAAGTCTGGGCCCCTTTAAAGAATACGATACGAGGAAAACGACCCATAAACAATCCCTACAGACTCGATACAAAATCAATGCAATAGCTAACTTTCGGTTTAGCACAAACCTAGTTCAAGATATATTTTCGATTCCAGTTCATTAAATAACTTATATAATTTTAAATATTTCTACTGATATTTATTCTCTTGTATCCACAATACAGTTTAAAAATGGCGGACAAATTATTGCCTTTGACAACCATGTTGCAGAATCTTCTGGAGGTAGTATGTTATCTCCAGGACCAAACGTGAATTTCTGCAGTAGTGACGTCACATACAAAAATATGCGTGTTCTAGCAAAAGATTCACCAACACAATTTCTCTGCCCAATACCAAAATTGATCAAACTGAAACAATGATATATAAACATGGTTGACATAGGAACAAATAAAACCTTCTTGACGAAATTCAGATTTAGAACTGCTCCGATTTCTTCCAGTCTAATTAAAATTGGACAAAACTTTCGTTCCGTTAATTCAGCTTTTACTTTTACTTTGGCCACTTCAAACCGATGTACCGAATCCCAAAATGATGAACTTACTGTTGTCTAAGTTCATGATCAACAGGTACCAGTTTACCATCTTCATCTAAAAATCGTTCAGGTTTGAAAGAGTAAGGATCCTCCCATACAGATTCATCTCTAGCCATGACCCAGTGGTTAAGAATTAACTGTAATAACCCAGGGAAAACTTAATTTTATTTTCAACAGGAAATGTTTTGAAGTTTTAAAATGTCTTTTCAAAATGTTGTTGCGCAAACTTCAAGAAAACAATAAAATGTCAGGAGCCAAAAATAATTCACGAGACTTTTTCCAAGATAAAGCAAACTTACAATGGAATGAGCGGGAATTTTGTAATCTTCAAACTCTAGGTCCTTTGATGCCATATGGGGAACTCCTACAGGTGTGTGTCGGATATATCGAAGAACCTCTAGAATAACAGCATTAGTATAATGTAACTCCGGGCGATCATCTAAACTAGGATGTCTATCTCTTCCAATCTTTTCATCCAGTTCTTGTTGGATCTTTCTTTGTACTTCTGGATAGTACATCATGAGCAAGAAAAACCCATTTAAAGTACCCTTTGTAGTGATAAAACCAGCAACAAGAACGTTGACAACAACACCTTGAACGTGATTATCGGTGATTTCAGGATCTCTTTCCTTTTCATCGAGCAGGGTTGCTATTAGACTACCATTACCCTTGATACTCTACAATAATATATAGAATATACAATTATGTACGTGAATAAAAAGGAAATGCGTGGGCGTTTTCACAAAATGGTATCCGAATCCATGTTCTATGGAAAAAGCAACATTACAATGCAGATTAAATATAACATAACATATATTTCAATTAAACAGAAGTAGAGCAGGTCTGATGATGTAGAAACTACACCACTCCATAATTACCTGACACATATCTGGTCCTAAATAAAAATCTAGAACTTGCTTATGGCTGGCAAAAGAATCGTCTACGAGTTTTTTAGTTGATCCAGGGATATATTTTAAAAACGGCAACATCGTTAAGGTCATCTCTTTGTCAGGTCTGAACAACAAATCCATAAGTCTATCGAAGTTTTCGACCATGGAACACAATTCTTCTGAGTTTGAGGGTTTCTGATTTGTCAACTGAAAAAGAATGAAAAGTCTTCATCATTTCTCTCATTTACATAGATGGAACAATGGTCCACATTTAGTCCCTGTGTTCGGTAGAATAGATATTATGTGGAGATGTTCTATTGTCGCTCAGTCGCAAATTTATAAAAATAACGATGGTCATCGTAATACGCCCATACATTTTTCATGCCAGCTTAGTTCTCTGCGATGTTGATAACAGCTATCAGTAAATTACAACGTTTTCTGGAACAAGACCAAAACTCATATTGAATAATTTTCGATTGTTTTGATTATCGATTAGGTTTAATCTTGGGTCATAACAAACAATTTTACCCAGTTTCGTTTAAATCCGCCAAGAATTGTGCCTTCTTGAGTGTTTGTAACAGGCTTTTAATTGAACAAGGTCAATATCTCATAAAAAAAAATTTCCACAACAATACAATCATTCAACACGTTATCGGGAAATAGAGCTGATTTTCAGTAGGGTACATCTTTGGAAGAAACAAACACGCACGCTAAGCTTAGACAAAATCTATCTATCGCGTCAACACAAAACAAAAATCAAAAGAGGCAATAACTCTTATTAGATATTTTTCTGATTTTCAATAGGATTCATCCTCAGGTGTATACAATAATTTTTGTCGTCAGACTGACGGACGAGCATAGGTGACGGCTACATACATTGATATTCATAATGGGGGAACGTACAAAATGTTTTTAAAACATTACGTACAAACATATGGATTATATGGATAATTGAGTTGGTTAAAGCTTTATCCAAATCAAACACAGGTTGACCTGCACCAGCTTGTAGTTGATCTTCCAAGGTTCGAACTTGTACGTTGACCATATCCTCAAAGTCCTTTATACCAGTACCATATATTTTAGATACAGTGTGGATTATTTTTCGAAGCTTTGTGTGCATTTGTGAGACTGCACTAAACACAATATCACGGCCCTGTTTCATAATGAATTTCTGTATAAAAGACGGAGGTCGTTCATTTGTAAAATCTTTATATTTTGCGGACGTTATCAATTTCCGTGCGAGTCTAACATTGTTCACAAATATTATATTTGAACCCAAAAAATTGACCCTCACAAGATCCCCATAACGTTTCCACAATTTTTCGGAAATAAGATGTATTTCAAACTTGTTCAGACATCGTTTAAAGATTTGAAGACATTCTAGTATATGCGGTCCTGGTGGTAATGATGGTCCCTGTTTGTTTTTAAACCATGAAAGAAGTAAATACACTCCTAGTGCAGCTATCAGAATCAATATCCAACTCATTGTTTTGGTATTTCTGATAAAACCTGAAACATATTTGAAACACTTTAGTTCGTATCCCCTCTTCCGTCATAAGCAATGATGATCAGTACGCAAGTTCAGAAACATGCAAATTTAATGTTCGTGTTCAAGCGAATTGTTCTCCAATAGTTGTAATAATAATATATTATTAGTAAAACCTTGTTAAAAGCAAGACAAGTTTTGGGGAATGGCATATCATATGGGATAACGAATGAAACAGAAATCAAGATGGATGTTGCACACTATATATTCTGGTCACATTGCAATGTTTGCAGGGCAAAAAGTTTTCAGATTAAAAGCAACCTACCTTAAAGCCTACTGATCGGTATCCACATATGATAGTGACAAACCTGCGTATGACAGAATGTTGAAGTGCATGGGTATACTTTGCTCCACCAATAATGTAGTCAAGCGATAAAGTAAATTTGTCCCAGTTTTATAGAAGTATGATAATGAAAATAAAAAACCCTCTAGCTTATCTCCGTTATGAAACAAAATCTGTTTAACCACTAACAAGAACAAGGTGAGACAGCTTACTTGTGGGGCACGGTGACACTGTATTTCATCAAAACATTTGCAGATTTTTCATTCTTAAAATTCCCAGGTTGCAGGAGACGGTAGGCCTAAGTATCAAATGTATGCAGTCAATATATCATTGTTGTAAATTGATGTCCTAACTAGTATATATACTAAAAAATTAAAGAGTTAAGGAATCTTTCTCTTTAGAGAATCCTTTTTCGCTCCGACGCGTTTCGTACAATTTGTACTCTTCAGGGAGACTGTTGCTGACTTCTATTTATATCCTATGGTGCATGGAGGCGCTTCACGGAGGACCTCAGTGAAAGCGCTACTTTGCCAAGACGTTATAACAATGGCGTGGAGGCGTTTTAATTTACGTGGTAACTCACACAAAGATTTTAGTGTGCAAGTCTTATCCTTAATACCTAAGAATCCCGATCTGGGAAAGACCACAGACCACAGACGCACTTTGGAATTGGATTGCATCCATCAACTCAAGTCCATGGCATCGAAGGGCATCGGCATCAATGAATTTTATTAGTAGGGTCACATCACTGGCCCTTATCTCTAGTATATATACTATGTGTTGTTATGATTATATCATTAATAAACTGGACCGAGTAATCCCTGTTATTACCCTAGGTTTATATGATATTAAATATTACTCAAGTGTTCACAGAGCTAATTTGAAAGATGTTGTACAAATAGACACCTAGTACTGTGTATGTAAGAGCAATCGTCTGAAAGTTAAAGTTTGTCAACCAATTTTAGCATACCTATTGGTTGCTGAGGTCAAGGATATTCTAAAATAAACATGTCAAGGTCATTGGAGGTCAAATTCATTTAATATAGACTTTTTAATTTTCTAAAAATTCAAACGGCATAAAAAGAAACTTTATATTCGAAAATCAAAATTCTGTTCCAAACAACTTTTAGATAAAGTAGCAAGCTTTTAATAGACACCGAAATCATACAAAGCGGATAAAATTAACCGGATTTATCAAAATGCGTCAATCTGCGATGACGGCTCAAGCATCACTTCCGGTTTGGACTTTTTTCCTTCTAAGTGGATTATTCTTATGCATTAGAGTCAATATATATAAATTTTGTTCACATTGGTGTAGTCACCTGACGTGATATTGAAAAAACGGAAGTTCTCACACCAGAGACGTAATTAAAGTGATAGAAAAAAAAATGATGTAGTTTTGTTTGTGTAGGCAACCTGTCTATAATCTGTGAGTTTCAGATCGATCGGATAAATTAGCGACTGAGATAGACAATTTGAAATTTTTAAACTGTATCAGATAAATCTTCTTACAATTAACATATTAAAGAATACAATACAAGAAAAAACGACCCATAAACAATCCCTACAAACTCGATTACAATAGCTCACTTTCAGTGAAGTAGAAATCTAGTTCAAGATATTTATTTTCGATTCAAACTCATTACATATAATTAGTATTATATTCGACATTAAAATGATATATAATAATATTTCTACTGATATTTATTCTCTTTTCTCCACAATACAGTTTAAAAATGGCGGACAAAGTACTGCCTTTGACAACCATGTTGCAGAATCTTCTGAAGGTAGTACGTTATCCCCAGGACCAAACGTGAATTTCTGCAGTAGTGACGTCACATACAAAAATATGCGTGATTTAGCAAAAGATTCACCAACACAATTTCTCTGCCCAATACCAAAGATGATCAATCTGAAACAATGATATATAAACATGGTTGACATAGGAACAAATAAGACCTTCTTGACGAAATTCAGATTTGGAACAGCTCCGATTTCTAAAATTTGACAAAACTTTCGTTCCGTTAATTTAGCTTTTATTTTTACTATAGCCACTTCAGACCGATGTAAAGAATCCCAAAATGATGAACTTACTGTTGTCTCAGTCGATGATCAACAGGTACCAGTTTACCATCTTCATCTAAAAATCGTTCTGGTTTGAAAGAGTATGGATCCTCCCATACAGATTCATCTCTAGCCATAACCCAATGGTTTAAAAGTAACTGTAATAAACAAGAAATATTTAAAGATATCTCTTAAAGATAAAAAGGGATTGGGTGATATGAGTGAACCGTCAAAGTCATGTTTCTGTAAATGTTTCTGTAAATTTGGAGAATAACTCTGCCAAATATCCAAATGGTCTAGGATAGAACAAACATTTTTAATACGTCATCTGATGTAATATAGGCCAAATAAAAAATGAGATATAATACAATAATACTCACCATAGAATGTGCGGGTATTTTGTTATCTTCAAATTCGAGGTCCTTTGACGCCATATGAGGAACCCCTATAGTCGCGTGTCGGATGTATCGAAGAACCTCTAGAATAACAGCATTAGTATAATGTAACTCTGGGCGATCATCTAAACTAGGATGTCTATCTCTTCCAATCTTTTCATCCAGTTCTTGTTGGATCTTTCTTTGTACTTCTGGATAGTACATCATGAGTAGGAAAAAACCATTTAAAGTACCTTTTGTAGTGATAAAACCAGCAACAAGAACGTTGGTGACAACACCTTTAACGTGATTATCGGTGATTTCAGGATCTCTTTCCTTTTCATCGAGCAGGGTTGCTATTAGACTACCATTTCCCTTGACACTCTACAATAATATATAGAATATATAAGTTTATACATGCATAGAAAGGAAATGCTTCGGCGTTACCAAGGGAATATACCCAAGTTCATGTTCTGCGGAAAACAGTTAAACAAATCTACAATACATATGAAATAATGTCAGAAAAGGGCAGAAGATAATTTCAATGAAATAGAAGTAGAGTAGGTCTGATGTAGAGGTCATATCTACCAAAAGGGCTGTATTATACGTACTAGCGTGTGTAATGTACGATAGATAATAATTACTAAGACCATCAGCTGACTTATCACTATACACTACTCCATAATTACCTGACACATCTCTGGTCCTAAATAAAAATCTAAAACTTGCTTATGGCTGGCCATGGAATCGTCCACGAGTTTTTTAGTTGATCCAGGAATATATTTTAAAAACGGTAACATCGTTAAGGTCATCTCTTTGTCAAATCTAAACAACAAATCCATAAGTCTATCGAACTCTTCGACCATGAAACATAATTCTTCTGAGTTGGATGGTCTTTGATTTGTCAACTAAAAAAAGAATGAAAAGTCTTCCGCAATTGTCTTATTTACAAGAACAATGGTCGACATTTAGTGCCTGTGTTCGGTATATTAGATATTATGTGGAGATTTTGTATTGATGGCCAAGGACCCGAGTTCAGCCGCAAGTTTAGAAAAATAGCCATGACCATCGTAATACGTCCATATATTTTTAATGACAGCTTAGATCTCCGAATAACAAGAGCTAACAGTAAATTACAACGTTTTTTGGAACATGGCAGAATCTTATATTGAATAATTTTCGATTGTTTTGATATTCGATAACGTTTATCCATGCATAATAATAAACTATTTTACCAAGTTTCGTTTAAATCCGCTAAGGATTTGCCTACTTGAGTGTTTGTAACTGGCTTTTAGTTGAACATGGTTAATAACTGATTAAATATTTTTTGTTTCACAACAATAAATTTAACACGTTTTCAAGCAAAAGGGCCCACGCTTAGTTCAGACTTTAGTATTGGATATTTTCTGACTTTGAATAGGATTCATAATTGGATGATTATAAAAACTCACACTAAGTTTGGCCACAAGTCGTGAAGAAAAAAGTTTTTTATCGTGTCCACAAAAAATCAAATATACATTGATATACATAATGAGGGAACGTTAAAATATTTCTACGTACAAACATATGTATTATATGGATAATTGAGTTGGTTAAAGCTCTATCCAAATCGAACACAGGATGACCTATACCAGCTTGTAGTTGATCTTCCAAGATTCGAACTTGTACGTTGACCATATCCTCAAAGTCCTTTATACCAGTACCATATATTTTAGATACAGTGTGGATTATTTTTCGAAGCTTTGTGTGCATCTGTGAGACTGGACTAAACGCAATATCACAGCCCTTTTTAATAATGAATTTCTGAATAAACGACGGAGGTCGTTCATTTGTAAAATCTTTATATTTCGCAGATGTTATCAATTTCCGTGCGAGTCTAACATTGTTCACAAATATTATATTTGAACCCAAAAAATTGACCCTCACAAGATCCCCATAACGTTTCCACAAGTTTTCAGAAATGAGATGTATTTCAAACTTGTTCAGACATCGTTTAAAGATTTGAAGACATTCTAGTATATGAGGCCCTGGTGGTAATGATGGTCCCTGTTTATTTTTAAACCATGAATGAAGTAAATACACTCCTAGTGCAGCTATCAGAATCAATATCCAACTCATTGTTTAGGTATTTCTGCTAAAACCTGAAACATATTTGAAACACCTTAGTTCCCTGTTTCTAAATCTTTCGGATTTTCGTATTCCTTCTTCTGTAATAAGCAATTGAAGTAAATGTTCGATCAGTATTTACTCATTTGCTTTAAAACATTGTTTATCCCAATTGTGACCCAGTGGCTGTAGCCCAACAATAATGTTTTTTCAGTAAAATATTGTTCATAACAAGAAATAACAAGGAATAACGAATGGATGAAACAACGGAAAACATCATGGACGTCCCACACTATATTTCCTTGTCACATTGCAATGTTTGCAGAGTAAAAATTATTGAATATCCGAGATTAAAAGTAACATACCTTAAAGCATACCGGAGTCCACGTAGGGTTTGTCACATTACTGGTGAAAGTATACTTATGACTTAGGTATGCTTGAGTAATTCAGGGCTATTAATATAGACCTTACTTTGAACCCTGTGTTATTACAATGGTAAAGGTTTAGTCGACACCGGACGACAGTATACTATTGATGTTTATTGATGTCCCAACGAGTACGTAATATGTGCTTTTGTGTATATTTCTAATTAGTTGAGCTGAATACATAATATATCCTTAGTTATGTGTTTTATGACTTATAATTTTGACATAATATCGAGGTTTTCGGTGTATAAACGAGAGTTAGGAGACTGTGCTATAACTTCTACTTAACTGGTCACTCGGACTCTTGCAGCGCTATCTGACAAGGCACCTTTAAGACAAGAACAAATAAAATTGGGAACGCCTCCTATACAATTTAATTAAAAAGAGCATTAACTTATCACTGTATTCATACAGAATATACAGGTTATATTGGTAGATAACCTTGACATTATATGTGTTCATTTCATTTCTAACATGTATAAATATAACATTTTTGTTTTTTTGAAATTAAGAAAATTCTATTTAAAAATGCCGACATTTACTAGCCTAGAACTCCGTTTCCCCCACATCATTTCTTTCTATGATTTAGAAGGAGATTTCGCAAAAAAATATTCCACTATTACTTATTTATTCATTTAACTAACAGCGATATTGGGTAGAGGGGGGAACTACTATCTCGTAGTTCCGGGAAAGCACGGGCCTGGGAATCAAACCTAATTTTTATTTCCTCGCACCGATCGGGATTCGAACCCACGGCACCTAGTCGCCTAGCAGACGACAGTCCAACTCGCTAACCACTGAGCCATTCACCACCCATTGGGTGATAAATAAAATCTCAAACTCGTCTTTCTGGTTCAAAAATATCACCACTCATCGATAAGATTGCATCAAAACCTCGGTTGTGCCTCAGAGTTTTGCACTTTTATGGACTTGTGGTGATATTTTTTTTTATATCAAGAAACACTCTTAAGGGATTCTCTACATTATACATAACCTGAGTAATAAATACATACGAGATTAGCGATAATAATTAGGATCAAAGGGTCCAAGGACCAAAGTCAAGGTGGTAACATTTCTGGAGTTTGTATTTTTCGGGGTTGATTTGGGTTTGAAATAGTCTTCAGAAGTACATGTACCATAGATGACCAAAAATCGTACGATTCGTTCGAAAACGCCTCAAATTTGGATTTCTTCTTTCTATTCTAAACATAGTGGTTAAAAAAAATGATGTTTCAAAACTAAGATTTACAGTGTTAATATCTGGAACGAATTTGATTGAGGCATTAGAACCCTTTGTGAAGTTATCTAAAAAAATACAAAGCATTTTTCAGTGTCATCTGAAAATGGATAACAAGAGTCAAAAGTTTCAATTCAAATCAAATTACGATACGTTGAAAGTTATGAATCCTTTGAAAGACTTCTCTGCTTCAGAATCAATTTTGGAAGAACTCCACTAGATGAGAATGTCCAATGATTTTGTATCAAATATGTAAGGGATAGAGGCCGAAAACTGTCTATTATGTTAGAGAGAGGATAGTTTGTGAGGGGCATTAGCCCCAAACACTGTTCTCTCTCTCTAACATATTAGACAGTTTGAGGACTCTTACTTAAATAATAGCCCTACAAAGTTAAACTAATTGTAATCAACACAACTCATTGATTGATTAATAGTTATGTGGGTTCAGATTGTGATTTAGACTGTGGCAAACATACTCTGCAGGTGTCTTCTACACACAATGTATTCATCAAGTGAAAACGATATATTTATAATTCAGTCCACCTTTAGAAATACATCCCAAGTCGAGCCAATGGATAATATTTAGTATTTAGTAATTTTCAAATACGGAGAGACCTTTTTTTCTGATATTTCATCTGATGATATCAAAGTAAGAGCAAAAAGAAGATGAAAATAAGGATATCTAATGCCACAACAATTAGGTTTAACAAACCTTTGAAAAAAAACAAAAACATAGATGCGCTTGTTAACAAAGGCCTATCAGAAAAAAACAGAATAAAAAAAGACGCTGTATTTCACTTTATCAAATGGGAACGTTGCAAAATAAAACTAAATATATAATTGAATTGCTTTGTCAGTGAAAAGATAGAAGGTCCAAACAACTAAAAAATAATGGACATTTTTAAAAAATAATGGACACTTTTTTTTTTTAAATAATGGACATTTAGTGAAATAATGGATAGTTAGTGAGAAGTTCAAACAACACTCATGCATTCCACTAGAGAATGCATAAATACAACAAAGGATGACGTCATAGCTGTTATTTAATGATCATTAATTCGCCTGAATGTAATTGTGTGGACGTGGATTATGGGGGGGAACTCTCTCAACGTGTCAAAAACTTTACTAAAGAAAGTAATGAAACGAAAAGCGCTTATTTAATTCAGAGAATAGATTTATTGTTTAACCACTCAAAAACATTATAGACTGTTTGTGTGTTTTGGATCATGTCTAACACAGTGGGTTTCTCAATGGTTCGTGTTGTTGTTTGGTACATGCTCTTGTTATTGTCCTCTTTATACATAAAGAAAAAAGAATTCAGAGAAACGAAATGCATCTCATAAAATGTCCAGAACACTGTAATGTGGAAATATAAGTTCTTAAAGTCGACGCCTTGATGCTTTAAATAAGTCTTAAATAACGTCGTAAAAATAGAATTCCATGAATTCAACAGTCTAAACTACCGTGAGGACAGTTCCTCTTCATACTGTTTAAGTAGTACAGAATCTCTTATACAAATCCCTCTAACATAATATCATTATCATATTTGTAAGACTCATGCTTAATAATACTGAAATAACAGCACTTCGAAACATATAGTTGTAACTCTATAGACTCGTGATTTTTATGGGAATACTATTCTCATACCACCTTAATATTGGCCTTTATTAATACAAGGCTTCTCAATTCTACCAATGTATCAAATTTAATTCTTAACATCAACGGTTACTATTGACGTAGTCGTCGTAGCATGCATGACCTCAGAGATCATGGTCATGTCAAAAAGTAGACCTACAATAATATATATACATATACATTTGTGTCATTTCAACCAACCACAGTGAATGTAATTATGTAAATACAACTAATACATATGGCCACAGTTACAAGTAAGTCGTGTTCTGTTTTTTTTTGTGTCCATTTCCTTCCATGTGGATACGACTGGGTGTAATTGATTTCCTAAGGAGCAGGGGAGGGGGGGGGGTGGTAATTAATAATGCAAGTTATGTACAACATTACTTCTTAAACCCGAGGATAAAGCGGTATTTGACATTCACCTTTCATAGATCGACTCTCAGTCTATATCACCAAAATACATAAACATAAACACTATGACCTTTATATACTGATATACTATATTGATAAGCTTTATATCCCTTCATTTTTAAGAGAATTTGTCGTATAATGGAATAAATGAAGCTTTTTAACCCGAATCAAACGTTACGGTGTAGGGTAGAGGGATCACAACATAGAAGCCACGTCGTTCTTCTCTTCAACTGATTGTCGGACTTGTTCCTGGCAATTTTCATCGTACATTATTGAAAACCCGAGTGCAATTTCGTAGTATAATTCGAACCAGGCTTCGCCCATTTCCTATCATTCGATCATTATTGAGGGAAAACGCGTATGGAGCTCTAAGGATCCCCCTTGCTCCTCAAAGTTAATACGTCTGGTTTGTTTTTACATAAATCGTGGGTGAACTTAAATCGTAAGATTTGAATTTATCCACAAAGATATGGTCGATGAACAGCCTTATACGTTTTAAATGCAAATGTGTAGCTTACTTAACCTTCCGGAACACTAAGTGCAGGTATTTTAAACAATTTATTTAAGGTTTACAAAATATAACACTCGACTGTGAAAATACGAAAATAATAAAATACTAGAGCACAGCACTAACCTGCACTAATATTGATACAGACATTTTGCACCATAGTATTAAGGCCCTTTTGTACTTCAATACCTTTCTCTCAGCTGCTTTGAGTAAAAAGGCAATCTGTGACACTTTTCACTCTTTTGTTTTTGCTGAAGTGTTAAGTATTATATCAGATACAGCATCAAGTTTGATTCCATTGTAATGTACTTGAAATTAAATTTGTAACTATGCCTTTGTTGCCAAGTTGTCCACATTGAACTTTCAGAGATATGCAAATATGAAAATATGTGGTTTAAGATATTAAACTAAGAGACAATGTCAAATAGAATTATATAATGTTTGTGTAAATTCACGTCTATAAATTGATATATAAAATAATATGCATAAACAAGATTTGTGAAAAAAGTGGAAAGAAAAATGCTATTAATTAGACCAGATAAAGATAACTAATTTGTATCGTCTGCTGACATTTGTATAGAGTTACTCCTATTGAAACACTAGCATAGTTCTAATTCAAACGGTTTTATAACTTGCGAATTCACAGCTTTAAATGGAGATATGTTTGAAAAGTTATTGTCATATATCGTTGAAAAGAGAATCAAATGGGCATTGCTAATTTGATCATTGAAGGTCAAAAAATTCAGAAGTGCACAAAAATTGTTTAAATTATAAAATCAAAATTCTATTCCAAACAAGGTTTTAGTAGACACCAAATACCACATAAATAGGATAAAATTAGGCTAATATTTTGCTATAGAAAAAAAGGTGATAGAAAAACGTAGTTTTATTTATATAGACAACCTGTTTATATTCTGTGATTTTCAGATCGATTGGATAACTGACAACTGAGTTTAAAACAAAATTGAAAAATTTTTTGGACAAAATATTTTCAACATTTTGAATTTTTCAACTCTTTAAGGTAAATCTTCTAACAATTTACATATTATAGATAATCCGAGGGAAAATGATCAATAAATAGGCTCTACCCTACAAACTTAGTGCACATGAAGCAAAAGCTCACTTCCGATCTGACACTAAATCATTTTTAAAAATGTTTGATCAAAACAGTAATACTATATCATTTTCAGATTGAGCTATAGAGCTTTCAGAAAAAAAAACCTTTCAAAAACAAAGCAACTAAAGTCTGATATCTATTCATGTCACTGTGCATTCTATTTTCCAGGTACTCCAATAGCATAATATATTATTTAATATAAAATGAGTTTGTTATTTGTTGCGGCCGTTGTCCTGTTATGCTCTTATATATGTGTACGCTGGTTCAATGGAAAGGAGAATTCTTCGCTTCCCCTTCCACCAGGACCTTCTCACTGGCAAAGTTTAAAATTATTTATGAACCTGTTACGAAATAAAGATGCTAAATTGCACATAATGGCTGACGATTTGTACAGACAATATGGAGATATCGTGACTTTAAAACTGCCGGGTTCTAATATGATTTTTTTAAACAGTACCCAAATCATACGTAAACTTTTTGCATCACCTAAGTGTCGTGACGTCACTTCCGACAGACCACATTCATTCTTCAAGAAGTATCTTCTTAACAAAGATTTCGTTTTGAGAGATTATGACGATTTACAGATTCGTCTCCGAAAGATTATACACAATACAATGAAGCTTTACGGAAATGGAATTCAGTCATTTGAGGAGATGGTCGGTTCTGAAATTCGGCTATTAGAAAAATCTATGACAGCTGATGATGGTGGTTCCACAGTAAAATCTTTTGATATTGATGCAGCATTAACAACATCATTGATACGGATTGTATATATATTTGTAAGTATGAATGTATTAACCAATATCAATATAAGATGAAGGTGAGACGCTAATCGACATTTCTGAGTGACAAGCACCTTGTTTGCATGATAATTTATGATAATCAGCATGTGACTCAAAAATAACTGTCAGTTTGTCAATAATCCATTCGTCCATACCATTGGAAAGTTCTTCATTCGAACTATTGTGTCTAAGATTCTTGTGGAATGAGATGTCACGTAAACCGTTCGTAGTTCACATTTATACGGGAAATGGAAATCGGGTAGTTGGAATTCTGAATTTAATTACGAAGGCTGGCCAAAGAAAGGCTGTTGCAGTAATCTTTCAGGAATGTTTCTTTTTTGGTCCATTGATTTTATCATTCTTTCTGTGCATGGTTCAAAACACCAAGAGCCAAACGGTTGACGGGGTATAATGAAATAACTTAAACATATAAAACTTGTATTCGGAGTCAAAAAGTTTAAGAACCAATGATCTATCATGATTTTCCTTCCCCTGTTTTTTAGTTAACCAATGAAACACCAAGAGATGTAGAAAGGGTCGTTGAAGTGGTAAACCGATTTGATAAAGTATTGATAAAAATATTTCGCATTGAAATTAATCTGGCGTTCACCTTATTTCCATGGTTACGCTTTATACCAGGTCCAACAAAATCGTTATATGATTATTATAAGTCTTGTGCAGATGCCATTAACAGTGTTTTCTTAAATCCAGAAATGATAAAGGTAATTAAAGCTAATTGAATAAGATGCTTCCCTAATCATTTCGGCTTAACGATGGATATAGCCGTATACCGCTCTTGAATTCAAATACAGATATTTACCTTAATTGTTGGTCGAGGAGCTTACGATGTATTTGAAACAGTGAACTCACTATAAAGGCACTTTCGTAGCACTTTTCTGGAAATTGTTAATCCATAGCTGAATAACCTACATTTGAAGGGATATGAGTGAGTGGCCTATGTATAGATAATAATAATGTAAATAAATTACACCAATACAATATATACTTCAATTGCAGAAACTAGAAGAACACAAAAGTGGTTTACTAGGAGTTCTAATAGCGGATCCAGATACACCAAACGATACTATTCCAGGAATACTGGTTAATATCCTTTCAGCTGGATTTGTGACAACAAAAGGCGCATTAAATGCATTTTTCCTTCTTATTCTAAATTACCCAGACGTTCAGGAGCGTATTCAAGATGAAATCGACAATAAAATAGGTCATCGAAAACCTTCAATTGAAGATCGGTCAAAAATGCATTACACGTGCGCAGCCATCTTGGAAACATTGCGGTTTATCCGTCACATCCCCTTTGCTGCACCTCATTGTAATAGGGTAGATATAGATGTTGATGGTTATGGAATCCCAGCTAAGTCAACGGTAAGCGTGATATATAGGACAATTACAAAAATGATGCAAGTTGATATTGAACTCAAAGCACTTTCAATTTGTTTTATCATTTCGCACGTTTAAGGAATTAAAACTCTACTGACTCTTTGTCTTTCACTCTCTTTTAAGTGTCATCTTTTTTTATCTTGGAAAGAGATTTTAAATACATTTTATACTCATTTCAGATCCTAGCAAATTTGTGGTCGATTGGTTTCTCTGAACAATACTGGGAGAATCCTAGTAAGTTTAGTCCTGAAAGATTCCTGGATGAAAATGGTGAAATCTTGCCTGTCGACCATTCAAGAAGACAACAGTAAGTTCATTCTCGAAAATGTATTCACTGTGTTCTGTTTTCACTAAACTTGCTTAAACGGTCTTCTATAAATCTTCAAATTTGTGTTTAATGACTTGTGAGAAAACATACTAAAATGAATGTTTGGTGTCAGTGAAAGTGTTTCAGGCCGACTATAGTTACTTTTCAAACAAAACTGTTTAATCTAAATCAGGTTGAATCTACTCCAGATAGGGCAAGGTTTTCCTTCAGCATTTAGAACAATACAATTTGCATTTTTTTAATTGGATTGGGTGCTTACGGTTTTACGTTTCAGTGCTGTATGCCTATTGTATATTTCAATAGGGCAACAATCATAGTGGATAACTTATACTTCCTTACGCGTTTTGTATCGTTCGTCCTGTTTTATATTTATTCTATCATAAAACCTGGAAAAGTTATATAACGACTTATTGAAAAGATGCTTGTGTGATTAATAGGTATTTGTAGCTTTAGTTTAAATGAGGATACTGCAACTAAATTATCAATAATACATCCATTAAAACATATTCAATATAAGAGGTTTATTACATGGGCCTCCCCCATTATATTGTTGCTTCTCTTTGATGTTTGGTATTGGTATATTTGGTATTGTCCCATTACATTATAAAGAAGATACCAATGACAAAAAAGAATAAATCATAAAACTATATTGAAAAAATATTCTTTTTAATATATAACCCTCATAGTTATTTTACTTTTGATTTTCAGATTCATTCCTTTTGGAGTTGGTAAAAGAAGTTGTGTTGGTGAAGCGTTTTCTAAATCGCGCGTCTTCCTATATATTACATCCCTACTGCAAAAGTTCACCTTCACAAAAGGTGAGGAACCATTGCCTTCTATTTATTCAGACACGTGGGGCAATGATTTCGCTTTAATCCCAGGACCTTTTAAGTGCACCGTTATTAAAAGACGTTAGATTAAATCCCAATCGAAAAAAATAATACAAATTTAGAAATGCACTCCTACTCTTCAAACATCTCTCCGCCTTTATCACAAGACCAAAGCCTTTGCTGAATTTTTTTTCCAGAATCTTCTTAAATAAAAAAATGTATTTAAAATGTATTTTGTTTTGTGGGTATTGGGCTTGGTAGTTCCTCGGTATGCTATGGGAAAAGCATAAGAGAAAAGAGTCAGACTCAAAAGCTGACCCTTTATGGTAAGCCAATTCAAAGAGATTCCAACATTCATGATTGCACTTGTGGCCTATTTTCATTACCCATCTCAAAATAAATGTGAACATGTTAAATCGAAAAAATAAGCTTACTAAAACGATCAAGAAAATAGTACATTTCATTTCAACTGTGCAGTAAATAATGAACCAAATAATCAAGGTCAAGGTAATGTGATCCCAACTGTTCAAGTGCATGGTCTTGTGATTATATAATTGTTACCCATTTCTGTGTGACTTAAACCCGCAAAATTATCTCGTCAATTACATTAACTTAATTGGAGCTGAAGAATCTGCATCCGTTTTTGTCGTCTAATATTTAGCCGAGACATTCGACATAATATGTTTCAACAGAACAGGAATTCCAACAGGTAGAAGCAACTAGCCGTATTCGTATCGCCCAAAACAAACAAGATAACAGATTCAAGTCAATGACCGTTGCATATCCTGCATGAAATTAAACAATGGAGAACCATTGGCACTTTGAGATGTATCGTACACCTCGCCTAACTTCAGAAACCCAACACGCTCAAAGAACTCAATAGATTTTTTAGCACTCTGCAGACGAACAGGTCGCGTTCGTTTGTGTTGTCGCATCATACTGATGGCACGTTCCACCATTCTCCGCCCGTAACCTTCACCTTGGTGGTATTTTTTCACAAACAGATATGATATATGATGGTAATATTCACATGAAAATATTGAAGTTGGTTCTTCAAGGCTTATGTCAGACAGTCTAAATGACATCACTGCTACCAATGTGTTAGGAAAGGGATGATTAACGTAACCAAACAAAATCTTGCTTCGATCTGGGATGTCACAACTTGTACCAGTCACATCTCGCGACACAGTTCTAAACATACGATTAAACTTAGCATTATTGACATGCTGTTTTACTTCAAATTTAATCGATTGCTTTTGATGAGCCATATTATGTAGAAATTACCTGAAATGCATAATATTGTTTAATAGAAGTGACGCATTGTCTATGTAGTTCTACTTTTAACTGAATTGTTGTTAAGTTTTTCAGAAAACAAGCTAATTCATATGTAATTCTAGTAACTGTGCTGCAGGTTATAATTTGAAAATCTGTACAAATAAAATGCTTTACTGAAGTCATATGATGACTATACCATCGAGTATTCAAGGCGACTACAACAGAGAGGAAAAATCCTATTAACTGACAAGTTACGTCCCTTGAACAGAAATAATATTGATGTGTTTGTTGTTCATTTAAAGTTGTGCACGAACAACGCATCGTGAATTAGCAATTCAAAAGGTGAACATCAGTTTGACTTAAAGGGATAATAGGTCTTAGCATGATCATAAAATTTTAGTTCTCATGGAAGGTCAATGTGAGTTAATATTCGTTAGGGAACTTACCTGGTGTCATAATGTAACAGAATCTTTTAAAATTTTGAAAACTCGCAAAACTAAGTCATTTTTGAAAACGCTTAATCAATTTATTAAGCGTTTTTCAATAATCAAATTCATCTTAATGGATCATTACTTAGAGTTTTGGATATTTTTTTATGTTATTTATGATAGCAGGTATATTTACTGATGAATAGAGCTCTTACTGACCAAATTTCAAATTATATATTCTTTCTAAGATCTATTATCCCTTTAAAAACAATGTATATCAAATCCACCAACTAGAGGCAGTCTGCAAAAACAATCACAAATACAGAGAAGAAAGAGTAGGCCAATGTCTCTGAATTTTGAGGATTTATTATGAAATCTTTATTTTATTTTATTATTTTTTTTTTTTGTAAGTGATCTTTAAACTTGATATGACAATTGTTCAATTGTTTGTTGATCAGTGCAGCCACGATATTGTAATTGTAGCTAAGTGTAAGTGGCTGGTCGAAAACAAAAAAATATACCAACCGTTTTAATTTGTTGAAATGTTTGTTCCCTATTATATATTATATAATTGTTATCAGATAATATCAGTAGATTATCCAATAATTACATTAATGTATTGGGTCAACAAATAGTAATTAATGGCAATGATAAGTCAATCTTTAAACTTTGTTTGTTGTTTTAATAAAACACAAACCACGTGGTTATGTTTATATTCCGGAGTTGCGCGCGAACCACTTGTTTTCTTCCGGGGTCAAATCTATAGCAACGGTGTAAACTAAAGGTCAAATTGTGACGTACCGCAAAGTTCGGCTTCTCTGTTTACATCTGCAAATTACTGCACAAGTATTTTTATTTTGAATTTTTCGAAATTATACTTTTTCAAAATGTTAAATTATTATATATATAAACTTCCACGACATTGCTGAATATAATATTTGTATTAGGAACGGAATAATCTGTGAAAGTGTGAGAAACTATTTTGTTATTGGTGGTAAACAGGCGTAAGGATCCGCTCCTCCATGACAGTTCTAACGGCCCCGGTCGTTACTCAAAAAAAGAAGCCATGAGTTCTGAAATAGAACCTCACATTACAAAAAAATATGAAATCAAGAAAAGACTTGGGAAAGGGGTAAGTATATTTTTCACTATATTGAATATTTTTAGATCGTAATTAATCTCTAAGTTACACATTTATTCAGAACAAAAAGATAATTTCAAACGGAATTCCTCAACATTGGACAACAAAATATATCAAAATATGAAACGATGTGTTTGTGCATGATCGTTTGGATCAATTGACTCAGTAAATACTAGTAATGTTATCTGTAGACATCATGTATAATTTAAAAGTAACGAATTAATTTGTTACGTGTATAAAAAATAATAGACTAATTAGCCTAGAGATAAACCCTCTGGACCTCTGTTCTCACGTGAGGGAAAACTTTAGAATTTTGTTGACTGCACTGTGTGTGTTTGTTATTTGACTGAGGCAGTGTGATTTTAACAAATGAATTATGGAGGCTGCAAATTAAACTTTTCTTGTCCTTTGTTATTCTATTTGTAAGTGTGTGAAATGCATTCAAAAATGTCACAAGCATAGACCTCTAGCCTACTAGCTAAATAACATTTTAGGCTACACCTATTTCTAATAAAAAATTACTCTTGCACCAATTGAGTATAATATAATCAGTCGGTCGTTTCTGGAGCAAAGCATAGAAAACTCAGAGCCAAGGTACTAAAGATCTCCAACACTTACTGTCCTCTTATCAAATTAGCACTATGTTAGAACCGCTGATTGGCCTAAGATTAATCAAATATTCTTTAAGGAATCCTACTTTTGATAAAATCTTGACAACCAAAATCTAAAATTGACAGCAAGGTATTATATCGTAATATCTGAGAGAAACCGTGACCATGTTGACAGTACTGGGTATCACTCAAGACATTCTGAAGCCTTTATTTCTGTAAGGGTACTCTGTACTGGTAGTTGTCTTAGTAATGTTCACTGTCTTAACTAGACAAAATTGAAAAAGAAAATTTATCTGTAGTCAGAAGTTATTATGAATTAAATATATAATGAGAATTCAGCTTATGCCTTCACTCATCAAGGTATCATTTAATTTCTAGGCATATGGAATTGTATGGAAGGCTATTGACAGACGGACCGGTGAAGTAGTGGCCGTGAAGAAAATTTTTGATGCCTTTCGAAATCAAACAGATGCTCAGGTAAATACTTCTTACTAAGTTGTCCTTTATAAGCTAAGTTATGTCTTGAGTATGAATTATTAATGAATCTTGGGATGTTTTCTATAGTTGATTTGATTAACATGAACACATGTATAGTCTACTAATGGCTACTATAGTCTGTTACTGTAATTAAACAATGAATAACTCATGCTGGAATGTGAACATATGTTTGATATATTAGACATAAGAATTTTCTCAAATAGCCAATAATATCAGGATATCTGGACATTGGACAGCCTGCTTATTGAATTTTTCTTGGATTGAGCATTCAAAGCCATGTTGCTTTCCTTTACACGCCAAACCGGAACATTTAGACTGGTCCATTAAGCCACTTTTTTCTTGATTTGTTAAAAGCTTAAGCTTATTTATTACATTTCACTGTCATTTAAGCACACATTTTTTAAGCACGCCTCATTTAGACTAGAAGTCTACCATAGGCACACTTCTTTGAACTGCACTGTCAGATAGGCTCATGTCCTATAGGCACAGCATAATTCAGGACACATATTCAATTAAGCACACACTTTTAAGGCACAGTGACCGAAAAGAGTGTGCCTTAATGACGTGCTTATCTGATTGTGTGCCTAAAAGAAGTGTGCATAAAGTACTGTGTTAAAATGAGGTGTGCTTAAAAAAAAATGACTGCTTACCATTTATTGCAACTAACGATACAGTTAATTCAAATATATATTTTTAATGATCCATTTTAATAAGTTTATTTTCTACCTTTTTTTAGCCATTTTTTAATGACTTTTTCTTTTTTTCAGCGTACTTTTCGAGAGATTATGTTTTTACAAGAATTTGGAGATCATATTAATATTGTCAAGTTACACAATGTTATTAAAGCTGAAAACGATAAAGATATTTATTTGGTGTTTGAATTCATGGGTAAGTTGTGCTTATTAAGTTACTGTAGCCCAAAGTTTCAATGGGGATCAGAAATTGCTATTAATATTAGTTTGAAACCAACTTGAAGCATTCAATTAGATTGAAATATCTGATTTGAAACAATTCAGACAAACTTACAATAAATAATATTGTGAACATTTGTTTTTTGTGATCACTGATTGTTTGTGGATATAATAATAATAATAATGATAATAATAATAATAAGCCCTCCACAGCATGTTTATTGATTGTTTTATTTCCTAAATATTGTTTCAAACGATATCAAGAGTTTATTATTTTGACTTTACTGATAATGCCCTACCCTACATATGTTAATTTACTTTATAATACGATGTAATAAAGTAATGTTTTATGTTATTTTCCAGAAACAGACTTACATAATGTGATAAAACGTGGTAATATATTAAAGGATGTACATAAACAATATATCATGTATCAGTTATTAAAGGCTATTAAATACATACATTCTGGTAATGTTATACATAGAGATAAAAAGGTAAGTCAATCTTGAAAATTATTATGTTGAATACACCATTCTCTGTCATAAAGCACTTTACCAGCAAATCTTATCTACATGTTTCAAATACTTGAATATGATTTGTTTCTTCTGAAATAATATTTGATTCTACATTCAATTCAAAAATGGAACATTGATAGGTGGATTGCAGAAAATGTAATCAGAAAAATTTTGAGTATAAGTAGCCAGAAGCATCAGAAGCTCATTGGGCTGCAGTTATTCAATAATTAGATGTATGCTACTTGTAAGCTTACTTGAAGAAAGTCGCAAGTTCGTTGCATTAGAGCCTCACATATAATATATTAATCTATTATTACTTTCTTACATATGTACATCCATATATCTTAGTTTTTGATATAATCTTCCTACGTTTATATGTCTAATGAACAATACAATAATAGTCATTTTGGAAATTTTTGTATTGTTTTAATGGGATTATATAAAGCCAAAGTGGGATAAAAAGATGATTTTACTTCGGTTTTGTTAAGTAAGTTTAAAAGTTTTTATTTTTATTTTTCAGCCATCTAATATATTACTAGATAGTGATTGTAAAGTCAAGATCTGTGATTTTGGTTTAGCTAGATCTTTAACACAGATTGGTATAGATGAAACTGGTGACCCTAATTTAACAGAGTATGTGGCTACCAGATGGTACAGAGCTCCTGAAATCCTTCTAGCCTCACATCGGTATGGATAAATTAGTTCTAAATATACGTTTTTAACCTTGTTGACTTCATGATAAAGACTCCTGTTGACCATACTTGAATATTTTTACTTCTTCCTCTTTTTGCCAATTATAATATTAGAGCTCACGTTCTTGAAAATTGGGAATAAAGACTTAACATTTTTTATAAATGAATGATATTTTGTTCTGGGTTGAATAGATCAATCTCTAAGGAAGAGCAAGGCTTAATGTCAATTGAATATTTTGTTTTGCAAAAAGATCTCTAATAGTTAATAATGTATTTAAAAGAGAATATGTGATCTGTAATTGTAGGTATACTAAAGGTGTTGATATGTGGAGTTTAGGTTGTATATTGGGTGAAATGTTACTAGGTAAACCATTGTTTCCCGGTTCTTCAACTCTAAATCAAATAGAAAGAATAATGGCATCAATAGACAAACCAACTCGAGCAGGTAATACTCAAATTTCAATTTTTTGCATCCTTTCCAATCTGACATCCTCTCTACTGGTACTGTGTTCAAAAGGATGAAATTAAAGTTACCATTAACAACCTTCACACTAAATCTACAGTAGTTGTCTGGTACCAATAGATTACGGTATGGATCTGCTGGTTTAATTTCCAATTTAAACTGAAGATGCCTAAGTAAAGTCATATCTATTGATAAGAGGTATATATTTGTTGGGTTAACCATCAACTTCCTTTTTATACTTTCAGATATTGAAAGTCTGAAGTCTGCGTATGGTTTTTCAGTATTAGAAAAGGCTTCTATGAAGTAAGTATGACTGTGTTTTGTTTATCTTACCAGTTGAAGTGTCCTCTTAGAAAGGCCATTTGTATTATTTGTTAATTATGCCTTAATGCGATGTTATTTTTTTTTTTGTTTTTTTTTTGTTGCTGGGGCTTTATTCGGGAAAACTTAACCTATAACTTAGTCACCTTATTGGTCAATCACTAAAATCAAATTTCAAATTTGTATTTATTAATCAATCATATTTTGCTCTGGACTTTTTGAGGATAAGGCCCTTTGACTTGAGTCCAACCCAATGCCGAAATATAAGATTTCAGACTAAATTTCTAATTTTTGAAGATTTATTTTCCATTTGTAATGGCTAACTAAGTTATGTTTATTTTAGACCTAAAAGAAGTTTAGAAGATCTAGTCCCTGGTGCAGCT
Source organism: Nipponacmea schrenckii (assembly GCA_030562195.1). Taxonomy (NCBI): domain Eukaryota; kingdom Metazoa; phylum Mollusca; class Gastropoda; family Lottiidae; genus Nipponacmea; species Nipponacmea schrenckii. The sequence goes on along the minus strand of CM060200.1, from coordinate 20,651,822 downwards.
CCTGAAGCTGTCGATTTAATGAAAAAATTACTTCATTTTAATCCTGATAAAAGAATAACTGCTGAAGAGGCATTGAAACATCCCTATGTCAGCCGGTAAGTTTGCTCTAAATTGTATGACCATTTTCCTAGAATTTGCATTTACCATGTCAATGATGCCGGTGGTAAGGCATGTTCACAATGTCAAACTATAAGCAGAATGTGCTTCCTTTTTCGAAACACTAAATGGTTCTTCTTACTTGAGGAGTCTAAAAACTATACTATTTTTCGTACTGATTTGTGTGCGATTTTTGGTGACTGAAGTTGACTTGCTCGTTCAGAATTATATGATCTAGATTTTATTTCGCTCTTTTGTTGAATCTCAGAATTTTGAAGATGCAGCAATTTGATTGGATTTACGCAGGCAATTACAGCCAATCATAGCCCCATGATTAAAAATGGTTTACATTCAAGGGCTCTGATCACCTGTATTTGCAAGCTTTACAACCAAAAGTGTGAATATCTGGTGACCCTGATTTAGTCATCTCATCATTGCTATTCCTAATAATTTCTTATAATGATGTCCCATATTAGACAAATTTAAATCATCCATGATTTTTCAGGTTTCATAACCCATCAGAAGAAGTATCATTAGACTATGATGTTGTACCACCATTAAGTGATGATGTACAACTTACAGTTGAAGAGTACAGAAAAAAATTATATGAAGTAAGGATGTTTTGTTTGTCTTTTGATATAATAGTACCTGATGTTGATTCTAAAACAGGAGCATTTGTAATTGTGTGGTTGAGCTTTGGAATACACTGCAACTGTTTCGTGTATTATTTTAGACCCATGGACTATTGAAACTGCCTGTACATTGTTTCTTATGTCATCTTGTAGTTGTAGATCAGACATTTAGGGATATTTTATACTGCAACAGTTAAAACAAGTTTCACATATGGGATGGAGAATGATCTGGAACCATTGTCTGCTTGTGTCTACCTGTTTTCACTGCAAAAAGTCACCATTTGATCTCTAACTGATATAACATCAAATTCATGTTGACTTCTGTTCGAATGTCAGATTAGTAAGGTCATATATATTTACTGTTAATCTCATTGATCACCTACTTTTAGACAGATATACATTAAGCTGATAATCCACTTACTTTAATCCTATGTTAAGAATTTACTTATTTATCCTTTATCACTTTTAAACGACAATGATAAGAAAATTTGGTATATCTTGTAGATGAATATTAATGTATTTGACCCAAATAGAGATTTTGACTCCTTTCTTTGATTTAATCTTGAGCCAGAATTAATGCAGTCTTCTTGTCCCCAACTAAGTTGGGTTCATTCTGATAATCTGACTTTAAACTTCATAAAATCAGCGCTGAGATTTAGCTGAAAAATTCTAGGACCAAATTTAATTAAACAGAATTTAGCTATGATTACATAATTTTCTTCACTTGTATTGCCATGGCCTCAAGGAAGTATAAGAAATGGGGTTGTTGGTTGGACACAATAATCTCATACGAATTGAACTTTCAGCCCTTAGATAGTTATAGATTTCTGTTGATATTATATTTTATTTTGTAGATGATATTACAGAAGAAAGCTGATCGTAGAAGACGTCGACGGAAAGATGGTAGTCGAGATAGAGGAGATATGCCTCAAGAAATACGTTCTGAATCAGAAAGTTCTCAGATAGAAAATAATGTTGTTCAAACTCATTCTTATTCCCCACCAGGTCATTTGGCTCCTATGCCTAATCGACCCCCCTCGGAAAATCATTATAATTCACATACATCATCATTTACTAGTAAGTACTGCTTAATTTCAATCTTACAATTTTTACAAAAAAATTTTCAGAATGTTGTGTGTATCTGGCACAATGATAGCATCAATTTGCACCATTCCAGTTTACAATCAGATGTTAGTTGTTCTGCAATTCAACTCAATCTAAAATTTCTTTTTTTTTTTTTAATCCCTTGAAGACTAATTTTTATTGTACATTTTTTAAAGTTCTATACTGACCTCTTAAAGCACTCATAAATCATTGTGCCTGAATATGAAAGTCATTTGCATTGTTGATTTAACAATTGGTGTTTGTGGGTTTAAAACTCCATTGATGAGAAATTGTCAAACCCCCTGTTAATGGGTTCAGATATTCCATTGAAGAGCAATGCCAAAAATTGAAAGGATTCTCCTATATCAAGTTTGTATCATTCTTGTTCAATATCATTGTCACTTTCTTATGGTCTGTGGAACAGGCAAAGAAAGAAAAAGATATGACTACAATCTAATGTTTGGATAGATTTGTTGGTTGTTATACAATATAAATATACATTATTTTTCAGACCTAACATCTCAACCAAGACAACGATTAACCCGACAAAGAAGTTATGAAAATATTCAGGCTACACAACCTAATGGTGCTATGGTAAGAGATTTTTTTTTTTACATTTGTTCACCTATTACTAACGTGAACTTGTGAAGGATGAAACTTCTTTGTTTTTACCTAATGAATGGGTAGCTTAGTAAAAAGTTGTATGCTTGCTATTGCACACTGTTTAAAATTGAGTACCGGTACATAATAAAATTGTTTTTAACATGGGAGCTGCGATGAGTCAGTGAGTAAGATGCATGCCGACGTATAGCCCTTAGAAGACAATTTGGCTTACACCACTGTCCTTGCAAAATATCCTGGCCTTTATGAACCCAAAGAGGTGCAGAAAACATGAGACTGATGAAAGACATTGACAACAAAATTTTATGAAAGGGAAAGAACCTTATTTGCACTAATTTCAGAAGAGATTTTAAATCAAAGAAGTAACAACTTCTATTGTACCACAAATAATAAAAATTCTGAGCTCTGATTGTTCCAAATACATGGGGTTTAATAGCAATTTGACACCATGTCTTTGCAATTTGGCGTATTAATTTCAGCGACTAGTTACAAATCTTGTTAATGTTAATGATAAAAAGGATGTCTTCTTTTTCATTCGATAGCGTACGTGCAGTTTGTTGTTATGTGCGTCATATTGCACCTAACGTCATAAAACCGAATTACCCATGTTCTAAATTATCCATAAAAAAGAGTCTTGGAACAAAATAATCACAATTTTTGGTACAATTCCGATAAACGACTTTCTGTTTTAGATTTAGAGGGGCTTTATTCGATATTTAACCATGCTTGAATATACCATTAGAGACCCTCGATATTTAATGATTCAAGCATGGTTAAATATCGAATAAACACCCTCTAAATCTAAAACAGAAAGTGTTTATCTTCTAATTAACAAGAAACACTTGTCACTTGTGGAATTTGTAATCCTATATTGTGATACATTATATGTGAATTAATGTTTCAGGACGGCCATCAATCCTTATCTCAGTCTCAGAAGAGTAGGCAAGCCTCTGCTCCTGCTGTTGCTACTAGAGGTCATCCTCGACCTATTTCTGGTGCATATCGTGCTGCTCAACCTAATATAACACGTGGTGATGACAAAACTGGCTTAATGGTTAGCAGTTCTAGATTGGTAATTTGTTTTTAATTTCTCAGCTTTATGATGTTTGAGTTTCTCATACATCTGAATATGTGTTCAATTCAAATTTTTGAAAAAGTGTTGACTGTCTGCTGGTGATAAGATTGTGGATAATCTTGATCTAAAAACATATTCCAAGGAATATTGTAAAGTTACAAATGTCTCTATGGTTATATATTCAATATACTCTTAAAATAATTTCCAATAATATTTTTTTTTTTTACAGGTACCAGGTCAAAGGTCAGTCTCTGCGTCTGCACCAAGACCGAAAGCAGGCAGACGTCAATATAGTCAATCACATCAAAATTATCCATCCACAGGAGCATCTAAATTTAATAGTTATTCTCAGGCTTATGGTACTATCAGTGCCAGTAGTTTGGCAGCGTTACAGGGCCGTAAATCATGATGTGTTCTTGAAGAACTTTTATTATTTAGATGTTTTTTTGCAACATGCAAATTCCGTCCACTAGAAGCATCAAATATTTCCACGATTTCTTTTGAGGGATTTTGTTGTCATGAGATTTAGAGTTTTTGTATGATCAATATAATATACATAATTACTCCTGCCAAAATCAAATGAGTAAAATGAGTTTAGCAGATTCATAAAAAATAGAAGATGCATATTATTGTATATTTACTGGTAACATCTATAACATGTTTATGTGCTGGTAACACATTGTGTATATGCATTTAATACATTGTATATGCACATACACATCAAGAGCTGGTTACAACTTGTAGATTGTGCTGGTATCAGTTTTTTGTCCTGCCATTTAATAGATAATACTTTAGATTTGATGAAAATAGTTCTAAATAAAAACTGTAGAAAATAGTAAATACTAATTTATTTCGCATAGAAAAATTATAGTATTCCTAATTTCCCTGTCATTATACAATAGTTTCTGATTCCTTTAATGGAAGACAGTAGTAAACTTTTTTTTTTCTGTCTCTATATTTGTGTGCAGAAAGCAAAACATTCCAAACCATTGTACCATTCAATTAAATTATTAACTGGAATTTTCTTTTTAACTTTTAATATAAAGTAAACATCATTGCTGAAAGAAATGCTGAAAATGAATTTATGTCTTCATTCATTGTGTTGATGGAGATAGTGTACACATAGACCAATAGACAGCTTTATATTGAACTGTTTTAGTGGAAATGAACCCCATGTTAATTACTTAGGATTATTATTTATTATTCTTTGGAAAAGAATATTTGTTTTGAAATGATCCTTAATGTTCATGATAATTTTATATTGTGTATATACTTGATGTATATAATTAGATGTATATAAGAACATTGTAATTATCATAAATAATATATACAAAAGATTTGAGTATGGCCTGTGTGCAAGCAGGCATTTTCAGTTCCTATGTTATCAATGTAAGCAAACTACCTCATACTTTTGTCAGAAAATGGACCAAGCTCCACATTAACAAATTTCAATATTCTGGAGGTTTAAACTTAAAGGATACAAACTTAAGAAAAGAAAATCAAATCCAGATCAAAGAAATATTGTTGTTGCTGATAGAACTGTGGCAATTTTTGATCTGAAGACTGTAAATTGTATAATTTTTACTAGCTTTATTTGCCTGTGTTCCAGACCTTTTTGTCAATCCTTGATACATAGGACTGGAAAAACAATATTAAAATTGATGTCATTTCATACCTGGTTTTTGCAGATGCCAAATTGCCATTATAATGTCCTTTTCAAGGAATCGTGTCTGCTCAAATCTTCTTTCTCTTTGACTATTCTACTATGCACTGATTTACAAAAGTTTGTAATTGTATATAAAACAACACTGTATATTGAAATGTATTTTTAGTTGTAAATACAAACATTTTATTTATATTATTAAATTTTTATCATATGATTCTATTATTACTTAATTCAATGGACAATTTGAAATTCTATTAGCCAATTTAGTAAAGAACAAGGTTAATAGCTCTAGGGAACCTACACGGTTGTTTACAGTATTTTTAAAGGTGGTATGCTGTACATTTAATATGTGAATCCTAAATACTGTTAATATATAGCAATACTATTTGAATAATTAAGACCAGGCTATATTTTTCTGTGATACAGTGTCATTGTATTTCATTGTGATATAATGAGGTTGTATTTAAAATGTCATATAATGTCTATTTATTCCTTAACAATATGTCATTATATTTCAATGTGATATAATGTCTATATATTCCTTTACAATATGTCATTATATTTCAATGTGATATAATGTTTATATATTCCTTTACAATATGTCATTATATTTCAATATGATATTATGTCTATATATTTCTTTACAATATGTCATTATATTTAAATGTGATATAATGTCTATATGTTCCTATACAATATGTCATTATATTTCAATGTGATATAATGTCTATATATTCCTTTACAATATGTCATTATATTTCAATGAGATGTGGCCCGTGATTTTATTTCAATTTGGTATGTCATTTTATTCCTACCCGATAAGTGTAATTATATTTTGTTGAAGTATTATATGATCACATCTGTGACAAAGGGTAATTATAAACTGATGTGATGTAATGGGATTATCACATTTTGTTATTATTAGTTGATATAATTATATTATGACATGTTCATCTGATAATCGCTTTTATATTGGTGTGAAAATATTGTACTTATATTCTGGTATTATATCCCAGTGTTATATTATGTGATATTCAACTAATTTGAAACTTATCCATCCTCAAAGAATTCCATCCATTTTACAAATATTTCTATTTATTTTATGTTATTCCATTGACTGTATATTTCATTTTTAATCAGTATCATTTGCTTTTATTACGTTGCAAACTTTTTATGTACTTTGTGGTTGTTGTGCATATATTCCACATCAGTTTAGAATTGAAAATACTGAACACATGAATGTTAAAAACAACAAAACCTATTTAAAGTTACTTTTTAGGAATCTTAAGATACTTTTTGTATTTCGAAATATATGATCAATTATTTTAAAATAAAATGTTATAATAGTTATCACTTTTTGAAATTTTGAAATATTATGTGTTTAAAGCTATCATTTATATTTTAAAATACCGTGTCATTGATATTATATATATCACTTATATTTTAAAGAATCTTGATATGAAGATTAATGTATCACTTGTATTTTAAAATATGTGATTACAGCTTCTATTGCTGCACTTCTATTTTGCAGTATGACGTGATTAAAGCTTTCACTTTCATATTAATACCACCGTGCATATTACCGTGACATTCCACAAAGCGTCCATCAATATCTTATGATGTTTGTGTATGGATAAATTCTATTATGTGAACAGTGATACTTTATGTGAACAGTGATACTTTATGAATAAATATAATATATTGAACACGCTTTGCTTTTTATCCGGAAATTTTATTTTTCATGTAAAATATTTTGAAGCCAATTGTATTCATTGTCAAAATGAATTTGACCCTAACCATTTGAAAAGCTTGTTCCTGGAACAATTTCCCCCAAAGAATATGAATGTCGGAATCAATTTCCCTACATCTGAATCAGAATAACGGAAAATCTACTTGATGAACATCAAAGTGTGGACAATAACGGATAATTTTAACTCGGATGGTAAGGAATGTTGATAATTATTTTTTCAACCACAAAGGGAAACAGATTGCGGACGGGGAATTGGAAATTATAGCAACAAAAACAAAATATGAAATATGAAATAAGCCTTGATACTGTTGGATTAAGGAGGTCTTCTCTTGGAAAATAACCAAATAAAATCCATCCAATTTCAGTGATGTCAGTAATGTAGGATTGCATATATGGGAACAAAAAACGGATAAGTTATTCAAATAACACTATATTGTATTGTTATTAATCTAATGAAACGGCATCAATAAATATAATAAGATTCAAGAGATGCTTCCACAAAACAGTCTAAATAAATCTAATGATTGTCGATTTCTATATGAATTTGTTCAAATAACCTTTTGTAAAGTCCAGTTTTATGTACATAAGAGGATATTTTCATTGTCTGAATATTTGATACTGGGTGTGGAGGATTTATTGAATGAAACGCACTACTAATTTGTACTGTCACGGCACGTATTGCCGGTCTTACCTCTTTTCCGTACCTTTGTTAGTAGTAAATAGGTAAATTATCATTCGTGTTGTGCATTTTTTTTTTATTTGAGAACGCTATCACGGACAAGAATGAATTACTGAAGTAGTTTTTTTACGAGTTGACTTCAAAGGAGATTATCCAACATAATTTTCCATTGGAATAGCGAGAAGCTGTGTGGCATATTAAAAATTTCCGAAAGTTATAAAGCGTATCTTGAGTGATTCCTTTCCCTTTAACTTCGCTGAGCACCAAAAAAAAATCCCAGATGACATGTATTCAGTTATATGGCACTTAAGGCTTTTGTTATCAAGAGATTGGATGAAATATCTTTAATTAATAATATGGAATATCTTTTTTCTCTCACATCAATAATCATATTTAACTAACAATCTATATACCAACATGATAAAAACTCTTAAATACGAGCTATCGGAATATGAAGGAGATCACGTGACGCGGTTCATTCGCCTAGTTCGGTTTAAGCAAACAAATGTCGGAACTTTTAACACAGTATCATAGAAATCACGAATACAGAAAAGAAAAAAGTCTTAAAATAAATTCAAACTGACGTCCTTAATAATTGATACTGTTAAAATAGTTTAGTAATAGTTTTAAACGAACATAATAAGAAATGGCGCAATTCGATTTCCCGCCATATTTAATTAGGCGTTAAAGATAAGACAATTGTTATGGGATACAGTTACCTACTTATTTTATTTAAAAAACGTTTCCACAAGGATGTCCTGAATCATAGTTGAAACGTTTAAATGAAATCTGTATTCCATAAAAAAAATTGTCTAAGGCCTGATCGTGTCGTGATGTGGGCCTGGAAATGGACTAGGCGGTAAACCTTGAAAAGCTCGTGTTAACGCGTGTCCAGAATAATAAATACCTATAGAACCACATGCTAGTCCAATTACAATAATGACTATATCCAATATTTTATATGTGATGCTCATTGTATGCCATTTTATCTTTAAATGAAAATAACATGGCCACACGAATGATAACATAGTTCCTGTAAAACTACCTATTAAACCCATCAATATGGCAAAATGTGGTATGATAATTGCTAATAATGTTGTAAAAATGACTAAAGCTAATCTACAAAATAGCGCCCAAATCTTTAATCTATGGGTACTGTCTATACACGCTGGAAATACAGTTTCCGGTCTTCCGGCAAATAACGACGTTTCTAATAATTCTACCGCCGCGAAATATGGAAGTGGATAGGATAACTGAGCTTTAGCGACTAATATCAGATTAATAATGATTTTAAAAACTTGAGTGGGTAAATTGTTACTGATCACTTCTTTAGTAGCAAAACCCCAGGTAAGGAATCCAATGTAGGAGAAGCCAGCTTTAAACACAGCCGCTGCTACATGAGTCCAATGCATCATACACGTGAACTTACTCTTGTCTTCTAAATTACATTCTAGCGTGGGTAAGAATATTTGAGAAGTATAACTGAATACAACGATCCCAAGAGAAATTGGGAATGTCCAGATATTGATCCTTACTTGAACGTCTGACCAATGCCATTCTGTGACACGTGTGAAACAATAAATGATGATAATGGCATTAATCAACATATGAGCTACTGTACACCAAAAACTCAGCATTGAAACACGCTGTAATGATTGTAAAAATGCACAAGCCAGAAGTGGTATGGTGCTGACCATTATCCACGAAGAAAGTCCCAAAGGACTGTCTGGAAAGCTACCTTTGATGAGGTCTCCACACAACAGCACATAAAGTATACACGTCATCAACAGTTCTATAATTTGTGCACAATCAACGATTCTGCCTCCAAAACGTTTTCCCCACACATGTTCGGCAATTTCAACGTAGCTTTTCCTAACGCGAACCTTCCTTCCATGTTCATTTTCTTCGTAAAGGCATTGGACGAGTATTTTACCGGTGTGACAACAGATATAAGCTACCACTATCATAGAAAGTATAGCCCAATAACCACCTTGAACAACTGCATAGGGAAAACTCACAATGAACATTCCCTGAAAAATATAACAATATAAGCTCGTTAGCTATTGCAAGATTTGTATATTTATTTATCGGACAGGAGTTGAAGAATGATATTGATCATAATGGTAGTGTTATGTTCAAACAAAAGATTGACTTTTTACATAAAAATACAAATTGTGATGGAATTATCAAGAGCATCTAAAACAATACTCTTACTTTCAGATCATAATGGATCATTCATCCGTTCACATAATTTAGGAGCATTCAGCCTTTCAGATATTTCAAGAGCATTCACTCTTTCAGATATTTAAGGAGCATTCACCCTTTCAGATCATTCAGGAACATTCACCCTTTCAGATCTTTTAGATGCATTCACCCTGTCAGATCATTCAAGAGCAGTCACCTTTACAGATCACTCAAGAGCATTCACCATTTCGGATCAATCAGAAGCATTCACCTTTACAGATCATTTAGGAGCATTCACCTTTTCGGATCATTCTGGAACAACATTCACCTTTACAGATCATTCAGGAACATTCACCTTAACAGATCATTCAGGAGCATTCACCTTTTCGGATCAATCAGAAACAACATTCACCTTTACAGATCATTCAGGAACATTCACCCTTTCAGATCATTCAGGTGCATTAAACCTTACAGATCATTCGGGAGCATTCACCCTTTCAGATCATTCGGGATCATTCACCCTTTCAGATATTTAAGGAGCATTCACCCTTTCAGATCATTCAAGAGCATTCATCCTTTCAGATCATTCAGGAGCATTCACCTTTTCAGAGCATACAGGAGCATTCACCTTTTCAGATCATTCAGAGCATTCATCCTTTCAGATCATTCAGGAGCAATCACCTGATCACCCTTTCAGATCATTCAGGAGCATTCACCCTTTCAGATCATTCAGGAGCAATCACCTGTACAGATCATTTCAGGAGCATTCACCCTTTCAGATCATTCAGGAGCATTCACCCTTTCAGATCATTCAGGAGCAATCACCTGTACAGATCATTTCAGGAGCATTCACCCTTTCAGATCATTCAGGAGCATTCACCCTTTCAGATCATTCAGAAGCATTCGCCATTTCGGATAATTCAGAGCATTCACCCTTTCAGATTATTCAGAAAAACCACCCTTTCAGATAATTCAGGAGAATTCATTTTCTTAGATCATTTAGGAGCGTTCTCCCTTTCAGACCATTGAGAAATAAGAACAATTCGATTTCATATAAGTACCATTAGCCCCCCCCCCCCCCCCACCACCACCACCACCACTTTAAGATCTATCAAGAACAAACCCACTGTGAAATCATTTTAAAAATACCCACCCTTTCCATTGAAGAAGATTCATAAGTTATACATCATAATATAGGAACAAACTCAGATAGTCAAAGGGCATCGAATTAAGTGAACAATGAAAGGTTATAAGTATAAATGTGATAATACCTGTATTGCATTCGTAACATTCCATCCTGCTTGCCATTCTGAAATTCTGTCTTTAGGATTGACATTAAAATCTGATAATTCATCCACTACACTGCTACTTTCACTCAATCCATCTGACCAAGACGCTTTGCGTATACTACCATTTTGTAACGTTGATAGTTCTTTCTCGCTTTCTGAATAAGAGAAGTGGGCAAAGTTGACTTTTTCCTCTTCCGTGCCTTTTCTAGGTAAATAGGACCGAGCTGTCCGAAACATCTGACCTAATCTGTCTTTCAATGGGTCCATCTTCTGTCTAAAAAATAAGTAAATAGCATGTCAAAAATATATATGATACAACTAGCATACCTTTAGTCATGTTATCAAATCTAATAACCTGATGATTATAATGATTCTATGAGGTATTTTCTCTTGTAATTTATCTCTTATGACACTTTGAGATCAGTCCATCCATATAACTGGTAGTGTTACGTTAGAAATAATATGACAGCTTATTACAAGGATCTTGTATACATACAAGAACTGCATCAGGAAAACGTTTTTGAAAAAAAATCGGTCAAATCTCAAACGAAGACTTTCTACATAGGCTATATCATTTCGTGACTCGATTTATTTACTACCTTCTGTGAACTCTACATTATCTTTTATAGCGTTATTTTTGCAGTTATTCGTTTACTTGTGATTTATTGCTGTGAATTGTTATAAAACAATAAGACAGTGTTGGAATTCTGTTGATATATTGGAAAGTATTCAACAAGATTTATGGAAAGAGTTATAGAAGGTTAGATTTTCGTTAGAATTAGGATAAGCTGCATGAAGAATGTAAGGCATGACTTTCAGGTACAGTCAATTATCTTTCGAACGATTCAAATCAAATTTTAAAATGGTTGACATGCTTGTCTATTCTCCAAAAAGTCTATCGGGGGTAAAACTGGTAAAATTGTTCCTCTAGGTTAAGATTTTGCTGTGAGGATTGAGAGGTTCCATATACATGATACATTTTCCTCTTACTATACCCCCAAGCTATCCAAATTATATGTTGGAGCATGTAAATATATGATTACTCGGACTATCTCGACTAATTGACAAAACGAGATAAAATGGTTCACGCTTGAAATTTGATTTATTGGCATTTCTTGGATATTTTGATACTATAGCTTGCAATGTGCTTAGTGAGTAATGAAAATATGTCGTTCCCTCGAGAGGGCGATGACTTGATTAATGCAGTGAAGTAGTATCATACAATTATACTATTTCCAATCAACTGTAATAACATACTCAATTCAATGTTCTGTGAACTTTGTAATTTTCTATGTGAATTTTATCATTGTTTCCAGATGAAATGGGGCGATAGATTCTGTTTTGAAATTTGTAAAACCGTCAAGGTCAAAACGATATTTAAATCATTGAGTACACAACTAGAAAAGCAGAACTGGGGTCTATATGAGAACCTTCCTCGAAACATGACAGTTAAATTTAATTCAAAATTTGTAGCAGCGAAATGATGACTCTAATGTTTTATTGACGTGAATAACCCTGATGAACGCTCCTATTTTATACATGACAAAAAAAAAATCATTGTGCATATATGTCGAATAAGAAGGCAAACACTAGTAAAGTATCAATTCATTAAATTGCAAGACTCGTCACCGACAAAAATACAGAGAGCATGGTCAATATCACATTCTTCGATCCATAGAATCACCAAGGATTAAGATGATAATGCCATCGACCTTTGCATCAGGAAAAAATGTTTTAAATAAATTAACACTTAAACCACATCAATATCTAAAATTATAGTCTTTCTCCACTTTCTCTCCATCTGGTGATAATTTATAACTCTATAAGATAGTCGTATTTTCTAAATTAGTGGCTAATTTTTGACAATTCCTATGTTTTTTTCGATAGAGGTAGACTGTGGAAGTGAGAAATACATTAAAATAAATACCATGTTCTGAGCTATATAATAGTAATCTATGACAAATATGAGATTTTCTAGTTGACAATTATTTTCTCGTGATTGGAAGTGTCACTTTGTCATGAATACAGTTAAATGTAGGAAAATAATCGAAAATAAAATATAAAAAAACAAGTGCGAAAACAAACTTCATATTGGGAGCACAAGCCAATATCGCTTATGTAGAGGTTAAGGTGGTTGAAAAGTAGTAAAGGGTTAGGTTTAGGAAGTCCTGATTGATTCTACAAATTAGCAAACTACACAATATATATTTACTGCTCAATTAAACAGAAACGATTCTTAGTTTAAGAAATATATTCTCGTGGCAAAAAGCCGCGGATTGCTCGCTAACCTGAAAGTCCAGGGTTTTATGCCGGCAAAGATCGAGATAAATTTTTGGATTTTTTGCGTCTAAATCGCTAATGCCACTGCCCTGGCAAAATTCTTCTCATAGAACCATACATGGCGATGCTCCTCTTCATTAGCCAATTAGGTGCAGAAGAGTAGGATGTAAAATTCCATTCATTTCCTTTTTCTTTTTATCTTTTTTTCGAGTGAAAAATAGTGTCGTTTTCTTTCTTATTTCCGACGAATGACAGTAACCATGTCTACAAATAAAATAACGCCTCCTGTATTGGTCTGGACAGATGTTAAATGTTTTCACCTAATATTTAAAAACGAATGTCTGCAGGCACTCTATTGTATGTCGATATGATATGGAGTTGATTAAGAATTATCTACAAGTGAAAATCAATGCCCGTCAACAAGTGATACGATCACCCTTAACTCATTTCGGGCACTCTTTACATATTACTTTTCATATTCCAAGACTGGATTTGTGTTTAACTATAATTTTCTTCTAATTCTCCAAGGTGTTGGATCTTATTTGATTTGATCTGATTTCCTAATGAATAAAAGTCGGAATCAAGGAATGATAGACGACAGTTGGTCGTAAGTTCAACGATTTATAAAGAATTGTTTACATGGTTCGAATGATTTAGGCGGCGATAAAATGCCTCTGGTGATATGGACAAGCTGTTGCTGAATTTGGTGGTAAGAAAAGCATATAGACTTCAATGTGGTAGGCCTACACATTCTGAACAGCAATGGAAAGATAGAATGTATATTTTACAAAGATAACAACTAAGGTTCACAATCAGGGTTTACCAGGTGGTCCCTTGACAAACCTCTTGGCATTGATCATTCCCGGATTATCCAAACCCATATACAGCTCGGTCGACTGGAATTATAAGTGAAGTGACTTATTCTACGTCATCAGGCTTTCACACTCCGATCGAGATCGAAACCCTCAGCCACATTTTCCTCGACGTAACCAGGCTAAATGATTATATATATTCTAAAGTACTAATGAATTGTAATAGACTATATAATCTTTAAACTTCCTTAAAACCGAACCAACTCCCTAATTCATAATTTTTCTCTTTTTAGTTATGAAAGGCTTAGTAATTTCTAAATTTTTGGTAATGAAGTCGGGTGCAGTAAATCGCATGGTATAAAACTCGTTGGCTGTGACACGACGTAGCCTACATAAATAATTGGAACATAATTATCGGATGTTGAATATCTTAATTTAAACAAAATATATATATAGTCTGTATCCTACGGCATGGGAATCATTGACTCACATTTAATGACATTTTTTGGTTGACCTTTTAATTTGCTATATACCGTAATACTTCGAGGGTTCGTTGCACATCTTTACTTGGCTTTACAGGGCAATGTAGTTCTGGCAGAAAGGACCTTTAAGTTTCATTTCGCCCCCACCCTTCACTTTTCTCCACTTGTATACTATTATAATTATCTATCGAGGCAGAGACAAAAATCTGGTCTGCATACAACGCTTAAATCTTCCCGCTTTAGTATCAACTCTCCCTTAAGTCGAAATGTTAAAAGTTTCAAATTAAATGAGAATTATCGGACGGACACTCGCCACCTTTACTTGTTGTCTTAATCCTCCAAACTAATTTGTTTTAAAACATACTGATCGATGCAGAAGTGATTTGATTTACGAGCAGACGACCAACTGACAATATTCTAACGTTATTCCAACGTCTTAACCGGAAACAGACGTCTTTTATTTCAATAACACGTATATTGATATTATCTAAATTAAAAACTTGGATATTTACTGAAACAATACGGTTATAACCAATTTGACCATCGCTCGATGAGTTTTTTGTCTAAAATTAATAAACGCTTCTTCAATGAGAAGCTTTGTTCATATTTTTACTCAAAATATAAGTGTAGTTTTGACCTGATTCATAGCCTACCAATCTTATTCGAATTTTTAACATCGACGTTTAAAGAAACGTACTAGTCTTCAATGAAATAAGTATTATCTGAAAGTCCACTCAGATCTGAATTATGCTCAATACTAAGAATTCAAATATGAATGAATACATGAAAATACTTGGTTGTCATAAATCTTACTCACGACAGACGTAAAGCTGTTTATTTAATTCCGAATAAATGTTGCTAAGTGTTGGAGACAGTCAAGGGAATCGTTGGAATTTCTAATCAAGTTTCAGTGTGGATAATATACAATAATCAAGGCTAGTTTTGAGCGTTTGAGTAACATGGGTGAGAAATTTTCATTAGTGTGAATTTAAATTAATGTTCTGTGTATACGGACTACAAATTTGAAACTTGTTATAATTTGTTATATATTATGAGTAACATAGTCAAGCTTCAGACTACATCTGATATTAATTATATATTATGAGTAACATAGACAAGCTACAAAGTGTATTTGGTACTTGTTAAATTTTGTGTTTTACATAAACAAGCTTCAGACTACATCTGATATGCGTTATAATTTGTTATATATTATGAGTAACATAGACAAGCTACAAAGCGTATTTGGTATTTGTTAAACATTGTGTTTTACATAAACAAGCTTCAGTGTACATCTTATATGGCTACAAGGCCTTATCTACATCTACGTAATTTAAATTTTACATAATTGAAAAGAGGGGACATGCAATTTCCCCGAATCCAATCGATCAATGAAGACTGAAGTCAATATGCACAATACAACCTCTATTAAAAAAACTGTAGGCCTATCAAGGGAAGGTAAATAATTTGGAAATTGGAACACCCTCGAGAGTTCGTGAATTGGAAAATATGCTCTATAGTGTTCACAAGCAATGGCTACCCACGGGAAGATATAATGTTTGCGTTAGACTATTTATGTATAAAAGTCGTGCACCAGCACATGGTAGATTGGTTAGTAACAAAATGGTATATAACGCGTTATGAGAATTTTGAGGCACCGGGGAATAGAAATTAGAATTGAAATAGTGTCACTATCAGGAAGTGATAAATCACTGTCAGATTGAAATGACCAACTTCATAAACAAATCAAATTGGTTCACTCCACACGTTAACCCGTGTTATTTTGTTCTTCCAACCAACTGAAACAATTTGCATGAATCAATTTATAACAGAAATTAAATCTGTAGATTTGAAAATTCAGTAAATGTAGAATTCAATCGAGTATCATTATTTCTCTTTGAAATCTTTTTATTGCTTTGAAGATAAATGTGTAGCATTTGAAAAAATCAAGTTCAACAAATCAATTGCATTAATATAATCATTTTGCAAAATTCATTGGTTCTTAAAGAAACTTTGGAATAAAACTACTCAAAAAGATTGATACCTGCTAACCACATACAACACGTAATGCTTTTTGAGATTGTCGGAACTGAGTAGTAGTTGGTCAATAGCGAAAAGCCGACTGGGATAAAACAATGAGATTAATTGCTTAGGAAAACATCATTTTCTTCACTAATATAGTACCAACTTGATTCCATATTTGATCAGGTCTTAATCACAATCGACTTTACAACAGTCAACAAGTATAGCAAGTCGTATAGCATCATCATATTAGAAGGCCTATGTTACCGAAAAAGTACAATTTCAGGGTTTATGAACTACTAATGTGTGCTATCTCTTAAAAAAAATATGCATCGGTTTCCACTGTTAAAATCTAACCAAGCTTGAAGTTATTGCATCTCTATCGAATACGATACCTTAATTATGCAGGTTGGAGATGCAAGTAACCGGATCTAAAATCAAATACCAAAATCAGGAACAGTTTCGGAGGTGTCCGATACTTCGAACACTTTGCCAAAAATACCATTCTTAGAGCAATTGTATTACTATTTGCAGTTTTGTAATCTATACAGATACGTTTAACTAAAATCCAGAAAGCTAAATTTGCTTCAGAACTATATTTATATTAATATGAACGCTTTGCAAGTTAAAGAGACAGAAACTGATTACTGCATTTGCTTTGAAAATAGATAGACAGCTTTTAAGTATATACACATTTTGGAACCTCTTGTAACACATTCCTTTTTGCGTCGTAAAAAGCAAATATCAATTCAAAATCTGTCACAAATAGGTAAACCGGCATGCTGGATCAAGGCCAATGATCAATGAACCTGGAACGTTAGTTAAAGACCTCCTTCCTTTGACATACTACTAATGCATCAGATCAAATCGAAACCTTTATAATGTTTCTTTTATCAGCTGCTGAAAGCATTTTAAGAAAGTAGGATTAGATAAATCTTTTAAAGCAGCTTAATACGGTAGTTAATTGTTTTTCAATCAATAGGGCATAAAAACACTTACTCTCTCGTAATTTAAGACCGTGTAAAAGGTTTCATATTACACAGGCTTTTTGTTCGAAACTTGTTTTAAAAGATTTTTGTTAATTCAACTGATCTTCGTAACCTTTAGAATGATGATCTATTTTGACCACATTTTACTTCTTGTGACATATTAAACATGGCCATTCTGAAAAGAGTAGAAGGTTGTCATCGTAGTTATCATTATTTTTCCATATTCATTGGAATTAAATATTTGATTTATAAAAGCATATCGAAAACCGGAATGTTTTTGGATGTTTGTTTTTAAAAGCTATGATATGCACAATAATTTATATAAAACAATATTTACTCCTACTATTGATATAATCGACATACACGTCAAAAAAAATTCATATTGCATTCTTCCTCTGTCAGAGATTTACTTCAAACCGAAGATATCAAAATTGCCAATCTTTTCTTTTTTTTTGTGATAATTTTAGTCTACATTGTAATCTATGAGGTTTTCTACAAAATGCCTGTACCAATATAAGATCTTTTCGAGCAATCAAAGCGTATCATGTGAAACAAATTCTCGATATTTAAACTCAGTAGAGCAATATGATCGCCTCTTCGTGTGTATAAATAAATTGAGTATCACAATTGAGAACCTACAGACCTTGTCCAAAGTCTACCTACCCCCCCCCCCTCCTGCTTATTGCATGTGGTATCAATGACTGAATAGTATAAGTATAACTAAGGTAATAAGAGAGTGTCTGAGTAGCACTTATATTAATCTTGCTAATGACAATAAGCCATACAATAATATAATGAATTGTTTTGTCTTACAGACGTCCGTAGATAATTCCATTACAGAAAATCAACGTAGATTGAATAGTGATAAGCCTAATATATTATTTATTAAATACGTTCCAGACTAGCCACTGTCCTATTGCTCTTTTTGTGGTTTAACACCTCCTTTGACATGATAGTTACTTACAGTTCAAACAAAGAGTAAGGTTTTTGACGCAGTCACTATAAACTAGAGGTGCTATCATGATCCAGATTTCACTAAAGTGTTAATAAGTGATGACATAAATACTTGGGTCAGTAAATATATTTTCTTATTCCTAGACTTATTGACATCGCAGTAAAAACCATAACAGCCTTTCTGAAACATGCTCTAGGCTTTTTTCTGATGGCTTAGTAAGTTATCAGTCCGCTTCTGTTTTAAATGGTAGTATTGACACGTACCTCTGGCATAGAACTTGCAGCAACTACTACATGCATAAATACACATGCTACCAAATGAAACGGAGCGGTGAACAAAGGTCACACTTGCACCAAGTTTCAGGCATAACTATAAATACTTCGAAGAGAAAATCAGACAAATGGTCAATGTCAAAAAATATGGCGCACGGTTTGCTTCAATCACAGGGCTCGCCAAGACAGTACCAAGTTTCTCAAAGGTGAGCTTTAAGTATCACTGTTGAGACAAAGTGATTTCTGCTGACTGCAGTCAAGTGCCATAAAGTGTCGTGAAAGTGCACTAAATATTAACTCCCAGTACATTAATATAAAGAGTTAATCATCTTCACCAATAGACGTGACAAGACTTCACCTCATATCATCAACACCGACTATATATTATTGCCACATAAAAGTCGTTCAGCCAACAAACCTTGAAGGTTTCCTTTATCCGAATTTGATGGATGTTGCTCAGTTTGTTTTGTTAGGGCGATGATAAGTAGTCCTAAAATATCTTTAGTATATTTGTCGAATTATAAATTTTGATGCCCATGTTACTTGTCGGTGAAGATGATTAGAGCATATTTTTCGAAAAATTAGGTTACTCGTGATAATGATGATGATGATGATCGTGATGATGAGGATGATTCGAGTATATTTTGTCGACGAATTTATCATGATGCCTATGTTACTCTTCGTCTATGATGATAATAATTAGAGTACATTTTGTCGAAGAATTAGTGTTCATGATTATGTTAACTCGTCATCGATGAAGGTGAAGACAAGGATGAAGATGAGGATGAATATGGGGATGAAGAGATGAAGTGATGAAGTGATAAAGAGATGAAGAGATGAAGAGATGAAGATAAAAATGATTAGAGTACATTTTGTCGAAGAATTAGTGTTGATGATTATGTTTACTCGTCATCGATGAAGATAATGATGATGATGATGATGATGAAGGGTGATGGTTTTTTTAGGATGGTGATGAAGCTGAAGAAAATTTTCCAATATAATAATCTTCAAGTACAGAAAGAACTCTAACGAAACTACAATTAACAAAAACTCTAAAAATAAGATAACCTTCAACCTATAAGAGCGACTATTGTAAAATATGTCATAAAATCGCTCCTGAAATGTTGATTTCAGGTTTGAAACAGAATTAACTCAGCCTTTTAATCCCAGGGGTCCAATTGCGTACCTTATATATTATAAATATTATATTTAGAGCACAGGGGTCCAATTTGAGTAATTGCTTCTTTATTTCGCACAGTAGTTTGTCAGAATTTCCTTTGAATGTCGACTTGACTTAAAATTGTAATGAGAAGCAACAAAAGATGAAATCATATATTATTCATTTGTAATGTGAATAGGATATTAAGAAAATAATGGAATATTCCTGAAAATAAAAGTAATTTCTCAGAAAACAGCAGAAATCCGAGATATTAATCTTTGATAAATTAAATCATATTGTAGATTCAATTCATTTTTCACCTTGACATATTAAAACTTGTCTTGAAATGTTAACTTGGAGTCAAAAGTTTTCGAGCTTCATTTTTGATTTCATGAATATATATGAATATATTTCAATTGTTAACATTTAATAGTTTGCTCACAAAAAAAAAAAAATGATCCAATGAACTAAAGTCAAAACTGTTTTCCTATTCTATTATCTTAAATTGTAAACAAATGGAATTCGGCAGGTTTATTCAATCAGAGTAGCCAAGTTGTTGGTGTAAATGGGTCAAATGATACAAAACTGGACGCGAAATATAAATAGAATAGACTATCAGGTTTTCAAGAAACGGAAAAAATCGAAGGAAAAAAATATGGTTGGTGATATTTTAGGAACTATTAAGTAGCGGTGATATGGGGAAAAGAGTGAACTGCGGGCTATAGACATCCAATAGATCTATAATATATACTTGTACATACTATTTACTCTACCTAAACACTTTTAGTTTTTTAGAAAAGTAGAGATATAACTTAGAAATTTATTCTTGTTTCACTGAGTTTGTTTTAATCAAAATATATTCCGTTTTTGACATCATATTAAATTGTTAACACTAGTTCTGAAGTCATTTTTGAGAATTTGTTTAGTTAAAAATAAAGATTGATGCTACAAATCATAAACTATACAGTAGTAGCTATATGTAGCTATAAGATTTTGCTGAATTGCAAAAACAAATCGGAAAGGTTTTTCAAAAATCCGGAAGTGTGATTTGTTTTAGCTCAAAATGTTGAAAGTTTTTTGCCCAACTTGATTCAAGATACATTTCGATTTATTTCTATTTTCCGATTGAGTTGAAATACATTGAACTTATTCTTTATTTAGCAATGTGATTTTGTTTTCAAAAATAAACAATATGTTTATCACACATAATTACTATTTGATAATTAAAAATTTGAAAACGACTTTCAATTAAAAAAAAATCTTTACCTACCTTTATATTCCAATCCACAAAACTTTCTTTACTTTATTATAATATCACAAACCACAATGAAAGTTTCAAATCCACAATTCCTAAAGTTCAAGTCTTCGAAAATGTTTTGAAACTTTTGCCGATTCATTTATCAAATGAAATTGAAGTTTAGTATGTCCACAAGACAAAAAGAATAAAGCGATCGTTTTCTTCAGTTCTATATACTTTAATTTAACTTTCCAGATTAAATTTTGTGGCAAGTGACAATGGTCAGTATATGAGAAGAGAATTGATTGAATGTCTCGAATTGTCATTGGTTGACCATCATCAATTTGAATAAGCGTCATCGACTTGACGCCTCCTCATCGTGTTATAAACCTTCGTCAAGTTTCCAGTCTTTCAAAATGGATTAAAATGATTTGACAAATCAAGTGATACCAAAAGCTAAAGCCTAAACTTGGAAACAAGTAGCACACCTGTTGAAGAAAACACTATAGGAATCAGATAACGGTCGATGGTAGTTAGAATTTGATCGACCGTGGACCTCCACCAAACATTGAGAAATCGATAGACACGCCGAGAGGGACTAAAGTGGTAATTATTGCCTAGAGTGCTTATGAGAAAACTTTGTGCCGACATTGTAATATTGGACAGCTGCTTGGAAAGCGATTGGTTGGTCCAGAAATTAAAAGAAATTTGACAATCGGTACTTGGAGAAGAGAAATCACTGTTGACTGACGACCGTGTAAGAATATTAGACACCGCTGTTATATATTGAAGGAATTTTCAAAATGAAAGACTGGATTTGACGCAATATGTTCTACGAAATGATATAGGTGGAAAAGCCAAAGACATTTTCATATTACTCAAGTTAGAAGTTTGATTTATCCCAATTGTCCATCGTTAGCAAGAGCATGGTTCCACATAACACTTCTTGATTGGTTTAAATTCACAGTGATAGAAACATGTTAGATTGCAAAGGGGACAAATATATAACAAAAAAAGAAAGAAATTGTTTGTTTTAGGTTTAAAGTAACAAAATGTCAGGCATTATGAATCTATAATCAATGTCACTTTGAATTGTAGAGAGACCGTTTACATCATGTCCATTACACCTAAGCGGAGACCTGAACTCACCATTTTAGTAATATTTGTTTCGAGCTCACCAAATGCTACCAATACATGTTTTGGATGGCCAATCCGCCACTATCTCGTTTTAGAAATGGTGGCTTTCGTCGCATAAGCGGGATGACAGCCTGAAAGCAATCATATTTTAACAATTAAATTTCACTGCAAAGTCCTGTATTTGATTTTAAGATAAGTCGTTGAAACTAATTTCATTTGCTCAAAGCACATTGAAAGAACTTGTCAATTCTTTGAACTTGATCATAAAGCAAAGAGGTTCCAGATTAGAAATCAAGTTCATCAGATTGTAAAAGAATATTGAATAATTTGAGTGTGTTAAGCGAGAGTCTCGAAGAATACCAATCAAGCCAAAAACTGCCTATACTTTGATATGAGGTAATTACCTTTCCATCTAATAGACAGTTTTGTAATAAAGTCCAGTAGTTTCAAGATGTTTAAAATCGCTTTATGCTAAAGAGCCGACATGTTTTACTCCCCGCCTGTCAATGAAACAAACCTATCTGGTTGATTTATTAACGTACAAACGTTTCTCTAAAGATTATAGAACAAAGGTTAGATCATCATCTGGCAATAAGAAATTAAATCTGGCCTTATAAAAAATCTTTTCTGACATCTGATCTTTGAGAATCCAACCTTCAGTGCCAGGCACACGTTGTATTTTTAAAGTTTATAGTGGGATTACATAAATAATTGGTGCAATTTCATGCACCGACACACATTAAAAGTTTAGAGAACCCTGTTTCTTGGTTGGTAAGTTTAACGTCTGCTTCTATATTCGGCAGACAGTAGTATGTTGGACTGTTTCAATTGGATAAATTGGCACTCTTGATTTAAAACATGAGGATTTGTGAGATCCGTTCAGACCGTTAAACATGTCCTTGAAACTAGTCTCTTGGTGGTGTACTGTGACTTTGTCCTAGAATAGCATCTTAAATGTGTGAATTAGACCCGCTTTCATTTGGTCATTTGTGACACTTAGTTATGTTATGAAAAATTTTGACCACTAGAGAAAAAACAATTGATCTTCATACTTATATTTTACAGAGGGAAATAGATTGAGACAATGACAATGTTCATGCTGTATATACAAAGAGAAAACGAGCATCTGTTACGCTCTCTGAAATAATGCGTTCCAAGGTCAATAACCAAAGCTTTTTGTTTGGACTAATGGAAGGAAGCAAGAGTCAGAACCACTGCAGATGATTATTTTGTACAAATCTGACGGTGAACTTTTGATCGAATTTTCCAATATCTTTGGCATTCTCTAGTGGACTTTCCTTACAGCTTTAATTTTATTTCCGTCAACCATGACAAGTATCTAGTATGTATATTTAGTGCGTGAATGATTTCTTTATTTTCCGAACAGTGTTGTTTACTCAATATTTTGAATGCGATCAAATAGAGTTTAACGTCCAGGGTATCCAATCATAATCAAAATATACTTTCTTGGATAAGACCTGTCTGGAATCTAAGACATTTTGAATTTAAACCGAATTTTTATGAAATGCGATTTTGTTTTAATTTGAAAACGGTAACGTTTTGTATACGTTTGAAGTTAAGGGAGGGAATTCGCTTTAAATTTATTTGACCACTGAAGCTACTTATGAATTTTTTGTATAGTGAATCTTTTTCGTAATTGTAATGAAATAAACTTTGAAGCATCATCTACTAATGGTCGTTGAAGTAATGTTTTTCTAAGTAATGTACAGACGTATGCAATGTGCACTCTATAACTAAGAAACCTATGCGTACTTACACATAAATCGAATCCTTTAAATTTAAGCAACACTCACGTTTTTTCCTCCACTTTCGTGATGTTAGGATACAATGAACCATGATGTTAGGATGCAATGGACCATGATGTTAGCATACAATGAACAATGATGTAATGATACAATGAACCATGATGTTAGGATCCAATGAACCATGATGTAAGGATACAATGAACCATGGTGTTAGGATAAAATGAACCATATTGTTAGGATACAATGAACCATGATGTTAGGATACAATGAACCATGATGTTAGGATACAATGAATCATGATGTTAGGATACAATGAACCATAATGTTAGGATACAATGAACCATGATGTTGGGATAAAATGAAATATGATGTTAGGATACAATGAAAGATGATGTAAAGATACATGAACTATGATGTTAGGATACTATGAACCATGATGTCAGGATACTATGAACCATGATGTTAGGATAAAATGAAATATGATGTTAGGATAAAATGAAAGCTGATGTTAAGATATGATGAACTATGATGTTAAGATATGATGAACTATGATGTTAAGATACAATGAACAATAATGTTAAGATACTATGAACCATAATAGTAATATACGAATGTTAGTTCGTACATAAGCTACTTTTGATTAACAAACATTTTAATACATTACAATTTATTAACAACTAACTGATTATTTACAATGCATCATATACAACTATTTTTATGTTTAAGAAGAGCGTAGATAGAATGCCTGTTCGGCTACGTCAGGTTCGTCTGCATTGAAAAACATATTGCGAAGGATAAGTTTATATTAATCAACGTTATGGTCCTTTATATTCATAACAATGTTATTTACATGGCTGGATTTGCTGTAGGCATTTGGATTGTTCGTGTGTTGTTTTCACTGTATACAAACTTAATTTCACACTGCTTGTTATAGCTACAATAATACCACAGAATGTTAGAGGAAGCTATCCTTTTGATCAGTTCGATGTATGATTTGTTTGTAATCTATACTCATAATACGCATATGTATGGATGTAGTTTAAAGAGAGAGTCCAGAAAAACATGTCTTACATTCTATAGATCTATTATATAGGTTTGGAGGAAAATGTAACAACTGCACCAGACAATGGCTTCTCGTCAACTGTTACTAACGTGCCTTAGTCTAATAGTGTTACAAACCTCGCCTATATAACTTAGCCCCAATATCTATTTTGATTATGAAATGGTACAAAGATGACTGTTAAATATGGTTTTAACGCGACAAGAAATTTTACAAAATTACTCGTTACATTATACCGAACTAAAGATGATGAGGTGATAAAATGAAGCGTAACAAATTAAAGTTGAAATAATATCACTTGATTATAACGGAACAACAACAACATTTCAAACTTTATCAAGAAATATTATTACCATAGCTGCGATTGCTAACTTTCAAAACAGCTACAGTAGTCGAGAAATATTCAGAAAAATCACAGAGAAGTGTATTTGGCAGACCCACAGCTACTGGACGAAAATTTCCTGAAAAGACTTTGTTGCTCTTCCAGATAAATTACTTGTCCCCCCGAACAAGCAAGTCTATTGAAATATAAAAAAACATAATTTTACTTTTTTTGGTGGAATATTGCTTAGGTTATAGATGATAGTTTTAATTTGCCATAGTTGAAACATGAACAACACAAACAAATGAGCATCATATACAAATATTACTAAGTATGTAACTTTTCCAAAAATGTTACATTGTATGTATTTGCTAAAACCTATGCAGCAAGGCATTTAAATTTTACCCAGACTTTATAATAACTTTATGGTAAACAAGATAAATTGAGATATTATTGAAAAATAGTTTGACTTAATAAAGATATAATTTAGATAAAACAATTGTTGTAACGATATTTGTGTGATGAATAGATGTAGGCTTATACAATAACTATGTTATTTCAAAACTCAGATTTCGGGAAAAATAAATCAGTTTAAAGGTAAATATTGAAAGCCTTTAAATATAATGAAGTATATAATATTACAATATGAAATTAAAGAGACATATCCGAGACACGTAATTCACTTGTACTGTTAATGTTAGAGACAGTTAATACTGACACATTTTGCAAATAATTTTAATGTTTAACCCCCATTTTTACTAATTAATTTTTCAAAATTTATAAAACGAGTTCATGTTTTTGCCGGTAAATAATTTTGATTACAAAATGATAAACATACGAAATATTTATATACATATATATGTACATAAGCAGGGTTACTAAATGTGACTTACGAGGACCAACTGAATTACGAAATCAATGGTTTTCACTTGACAACTGTCAAAGCGTCCAAACTGTTGTGAAAAGTTTTTATTGCATCAGAACTCCCTTAAAAAATAGATTTATTTAGCTGTTCAGAGCTTTTGCACCCAACTTGTAGATGTGTTGTTTCACAGGATGATATGGTACAAAAATAAATCTGCAGTTCCAGTTGTTGTGTCTATAATTCATAAAAAGGTATACTTGTTTGTGTTAGGTGTCGTACCTAAAACTTGACAAATGCACATTTATGCATTAACCACTTTATCTATATGACGAAAGTCATGCTTACCTTTGACTTTTAAATGTTTAAAAGGAAAGGCGTTTATCCTAACATGTTTAGTAAGACTTAAGCCAAAGATTAACCTAAGTCAAGGTAAGAGCCCTGTTCAGAAAATTCTCGCACATGACAATACTTGACTATTAACATTAATTTTCGGTTTAGAGCACGTTATTCAATATATGAACGGTCTATGATAATGATGTCAATAACGGAATCGACCAATTTAAAACGTTTAAAATAAAAATATATACGACGGATATAAAAGAAATATTTACATGTAAAATTCCAAAATGGACAGCAAAATAGATAAATGCACTAGATTATAATAAGTGGTTGCTTTCTTTAGTTTTAAAAAAATTTCTATCTTTGTTTCGTCCAAATGATTCATCATTCACTCCTCGATTCCCAGTAATCCACAAAAAAATAAACCAACAAAATTTGGCATGTTTTCCAAAATCGTATTGTACAAATATATATACATTTCACAGAAAACTTGAAAAATAAGACGTCTTTTTTCATCACTTCAAGTAGTCCGAACGCGATTTCTTCGCCGACAGCGTTTCCATCTACATCTACGGCCACATTTCTTCCGATGTTTGCGTTTTCGATTAGTCTTTTTACGTCCTCGGTTTCTGTCCTTTCGCCTTCCTTTCTTCCTGCCTTTGCCTTTCTTTCTTTTCTTTTTCCGACGTCTATGCCTCTTTCTCCGGTTACACTGCCCTATCACAAAACAAAGAAAGATAACAATATCGTACAGCGCAAAGCATATTTGAGGAAATTATGCCATCCTCAGAGCTATCCATGAATAATTTTAATAGTCCATGACAATAGCAAAACGTACCCATGTAAAGAATCGTATGCCTAAAACACAATACGGTGTTTGATTAAACAAATGAAATATAAGACGATAAATAGGTTTGGACGAGAATTGTCTCCTAATGATTTGTCGAGTACAATATTGTTGCAGTAAATATGTAAATTAAAATGAAAGGACCAGTTTAAGTTGATCGTAGAAATTTAAAAGAAATAAAGCGAATAAAATGTCTCCTACCACTACAGTGTCGTCGCGCCATCAGACAACTTCTCGTATCAACCAAAGACGGACATCTGGCTCCATTAACAGACGGGTACTCGAGTACCAACCGCGTTTTCGTTTGAAAACCATATTTGTAGCCACAAGTTACGCCATTGCGAGCACAATGGGACCAACTACTCCACGGCCCAACCATACAATCAACTGTAAGAAAGAAAGGACATAGATCTTTGTAGTCTTAACAGAGATACTGCATCTTGGAATGGACATCAAACTTCACAAGACTAATATTTTTTTCTAAAAAACACTTAAATCAATTTATTGAACGTAAATCTACTGATGAATTAATCTTTAAAATAATTTAATTTTGTGTTTATCCCAAGTCGCAGTTTCCTTTAAAGGTTCAGACAAAAATGTGGGAAATTTTGTCTTATCAGTAGTATGAACATAATTATGCAAGCAACGCAGCGAACGAAATGACTGCGAGCAGAAATACCTTAATTTCTAATAAAAGCTGTTTGTATATTCGTAACCAGTCTTTGGTGATTTCTTTCCACATCCATGGAGCAAAAGATATTGGAAAAACCACTAAATTCCTTTTTAAAAAATGCCGTTTTTTAAATTATCTAGCTTTCAAATAGACAGCATTATCTCAAACATAGACTTGTTTTTGAAGCAAAAGTCCATTCAATTCTTACCTCTATCGCGACATTCTTTAGAATAATTAGCATAATGTGTGTTATTAGGACATTTCTCTATACATTGACCTTGGAATGCTAAATACGGCGTTTCACATCTTGTACAATAATGACGACTGAAACAAGCTTGACAATGTTGAATATGACATCCTGAAATATATGACATTTTATCATTATCTGAGAGCAGTTCCCAGTACTTATCTGTAATTTCTAACTTATGAAATATATATTGAGATTTCACGTTACAAGGATAACAAACGATCCTTTCTAACAGCTCAGCTCCTCGACTGCATGTGAGTGGAGATGACTTATTCAGACGCAAACCGATATTAGAACCTTCCTCTACCATTTGTTTGACGTAACCAATGACTTCGTGTCCAGAACTAACGCTCTTATTGAGTCTGCTACAGACACCTATTAATCCATCTTCATAATGCCCACGGCATAAAATTCTTGAAATTATTGCAATTGTCGATGGTTTCTTAAATTCATGTTCAATTTTCGGTGTTAAAATTTATAAAAGAAAAAACTGAAATACTACCGAGGTTTCTACAGAGACGTAAAGATCAACATATTTATAAGTCGAATGTGAATTTATAATTTACATCAACTTATTACTTCGCCAAAATAAACACGTGAATTTGACCTTGGTTCTAGAAACCTTCACCATCGATCCTGTTAGAGTAATCCCTAAAGATTTGAAGCCAAGTTAAGCGAAGAAATTCAGGGATTTTAAACGTAGAGAGACACTAAATTCAATATCATTATTCTTCATCTTAATATCCATTATCACCTGGATAGA
Organism: Nipponacmea schrenckii; assembly: GCA_030562195.1. Classification (NCBI taxonomy): domain Eukaryota; kingdom Metazoa; phylum Mollusca; class Gastropoda; family Lottiidae; genus Nipponacmea; species Nipponacmea schrenckii. The sequence goes on along the minus strand of CM060200.1, from coordinate 20,622,502 downwards.
CTTAAATTTACATCATAATCCCTGTATGAAATTACAATTTACATTATTGTTGTTATTTAAAATTGCAAATATTTCTGAGAAATAACTAGAGAATTCTGATATAATGGTGTTATTAAACAACAAAGGTCACAAGTTGAATCCTTCGCTAAACCTCATTACATGATCCAAAACAAACGATTGTTCGTACAGTGTGCTACAGACTGTGCACCTTAAAATGTCGTTGTCAAATTATTATTCCTGCATGCTGTTGTGCGCCTCACTAGACTATATCACATAAAGAAATGTAAGAGAAAGTACTCCATTTGATTTCATTCGACCTTGGCAATGACAGGTTTGCTGAGCTATCAAATTGAAAGGAGGTTTTTAAACTTTTCATGTATATGAGTCACACTGATATCATGAATTTGCTCCATACAAATTTTAATCAGACTTCTATGGTTCCTGCAATTGTACTAAAATAATGCTTTTATGACGCCACCAATTTAAAGTGCCTTAATATGTGATATAAGCAGATTTTGTGGATAGTGGCGTCATCAAACCACAAACACTTTAATTAGACTTGCAGAAAAACTGAAAATTAGAATGGTGCCAATCCATCCTATTAGTGTTCACAATTTAGAAATTCTTTGTGATATCCCTTTAATAACGATTTAAGATTGATTATGAAAGCTATTGGGTTAGGTACATCTCCAGATACTATTATTAATTGTGTAATACTACTTACTGTTACATTTATTATAATACTGATATCTAACACCATAGTACCCAACAGGACAACTTGGTGTACAAATACCAATCTGACGTATATTCTGTCTATATAGAAACATAAAATACTGCGATTCACACGTCACACAACCATTAACTGGAGAACAACTAGCACATCCGCGAGGACAAGATATCACACCTGAAATGATAAAACCGATTGAAAAATAAATACACATACAACCGTGATTGGAGAATAACAGTACAACCACGGGACAAGATATCACACCTGAATGATAAAACGGATTGAAACAATCACATACGACCGCTGATTGGAAAACAACTAGCACAACCACGAGGACGAGATATCACATCTGAAATGATAAAACGGATTGAAACAATCACGTACAACCGTGATTGGAGAACAACAGTACAACCACAGGACAAGATATCACACCTGAAATGATAAAATGGATTGAAACAATCATATACGACCGCTGATTGGAAAACAACTAGCACAATCACGAGTACAAGGTACCAGACCTTGAAAGACAAAACGGATAAACCGATTGAAGTAATCACATTTTTGACTGGAGAATCTATAAAAGAATAATCTGAATTTTTTATTATGGACCTTTGCATCTACAAAAGTTAATAATTTTGTTATGTGTCTTTTATCAATTAAAAGAACATTATAAATAACGTCTAATATAGGATTTATCATCCGTCATTGCATTATCTGTGAGATCTATTGTATTGTGCTGTATTTTCTGTATATACACGATGTGAAATATTTCTTTTCCTGGGACGTTGGGGTTGTTTCCCTTGAACGGATAATTCGTAAATTATTAGTTTATCATCAATCGTCCCTATAATATCTTGTTAAAGGTATTGTAAACTTTTCATACGCCCACATGAAATATGGAGTGTATATTGCCGTAAGCCATGTCGGTCGGTCCGCATGAGTATTTGTTATCCCCCGAAAATATTGTGCGATTAACTGTAGTGAAAATCTGCGAAATCAAAACATTTAGTAGTTGGTATGGGTTTTGCCCTTGTTAATGAAATGCTCGTAAACACTCCACAATGTGCAAATCTTGACGGATTTTGAAAGTGTCTGAGTGTGTCTGAGAGATTCTTATAACCCAAGGATCGAATCAATATTGAAAATCAGTGACAAGTTTTTATTCAAATTCAATGATGCCGTGGCCGTATATCATAAGCCTGACAAGCTATCTTTGTGTGTTTCGGGGACACTTAATTAGGTATTACAGGAACCACAGAACAGAGGGAGTGCGTATATTGATGATATCAGTGCCCCCGATACACATAAAGAGTTTATATAACCGTTTAACCATATGTTTAAAATATTAAATTATCCATGCTAGAAAGTGTTTCAAAAACAAAATATTTATATGTGCAGTAACCATGCTAAGTAACAACTCAGATAAAGGTAGATATTGGCATATTCTTTAGATATATTAAATTTGCAACTTCCATAAAATGTCTAATATTGAAATATTCTACGGAGTAGAAGTTATTTCCCTTCAATTGTAAAATTTGTTGAAAATAGTTCATTTTTTGTCGTCTTGGACAAAAACTATTATTCTTTCAATAATAATTTCAGTCAACTATTTAAGAACATAAAACGGTTCCAAATGTTATAATCAATGTCTGAAAATATGCAATCTATTTCCAATTAAGGTACCTTTACCAGATAGGCCTGATATCGATAGTGACCCTATTTAATTAATGCAAATGGTCTATAAGAGATTTTGATATGGAATAAATAAATATATATTAAGTTTTTAAAAAATCGTATTTGGAGATTTATCAAATTTATAGTGATTCTTTTTTCGTCTTTTCTAATGCAAACTATGTTTATAAATCACGGGCAAAACAAGCACAAACTTGATAATTTTCGATTTTGATTTTGGAAAAATCATAGTTTAGCTTATTCTGTTTCTACTGTATCTGAAATATTCAAACGCTGATAGTGTTTATAGAGAGACTTCTTACCAATGTAGGGTCAAAATAAATCCGGAAAATGAGAAAGTTGAGTACCGTGATGTGATAAAGATTTTGAGTTTGGTAGTAATTACAAATGTTAAAGTGTATGGAAAAGATGCTCAATCTTTAAGGTTGATCAATCCTTATGATGAAAATAATAAACTGGAAACTTTGAAAATAACGAAATAGTAATAGTAATTTCAAACCAATAAACATTAGTATAAAGAAAAATTCAGTACATGCATAGGTCGTCATTGATGATGATAGACAAAATTATGAATATATCGGAATTCCAAGTAATGATTCCTTTAATTTATAAGGTAGATGTCAGTTAATATCATTCTGACATGATAATTATAATGATTATTATTATAATATATATATAACATTGGTATTATATTTACTATGACAATATTGTGTTAAACTATAATTTTTCGTTATCATACGCTATATAATTATAACGTGCTATAACCTATATTATACTGTCATAACCTCGTAATTAAAGGAGGGATTCAAGACGATTTCAGGTTGATATACTATTGGACAAACCGGAGATTTTTAGATCATATGAGCTTGTGAATTAACACCAACAATACACAAAAAGATACAAAAACCTAATGTGACGCTTGTAAATATTTTATTTAAAGCAACTCTCAACGACTTTTTGAGAGAAAAATATCAATATTTCAAAACAAAATCTACAACTTAACAGATTAACACTCAATTCAATGCTGATCGTAGTATCGATGGTATAATTTTGCCAAGACCCAATGCTTATATTCTGGCTATCCCAACTTTAAATTTAACTTGCACACCATTCTGTCCACAGACACTGTAACGTTAAAGGAGTGTCAATAACTGAATAGATTGGTCAATACAGATCATAAATAACTGTCAATTTCTAAACTTGTCTTGTGTATTTAGCTTTAAATTTCACTCACTACCGCTTACAACAATGACAAATAGAAGAGATTTGAAATATAGCCTGTATCAACAACAAATATGATATAGCGAACAGTGTCATTTAGATATTCATAGCCTTCTTAACCTTGTCAATAACATTCCCTATTTTGAAAATGTATTAGTGATTTTAGTCTACTAAGCTAAGCCCTTTACACTACCTGATCGATAACATCGATTGAACAATCAAAGCAATTGATTCTGCAGTAAAAGATCCAAAATAAACCAATATATTATATTCATTTGAAATATCATTTCAATTTAATAACTAGAAAAGATAGACCAATATTAACTATCGCGTTCAATATTCAAAAGAGACTTATATTTACTATCGAGTTGAAAATTCAGAATAGACTTATATTTACTATCAAGTCCAATATTCACAATAGACTTATATTAACTATCAAGTTCAATATTCACAATAGACTAATATTAACAATCAAGTTCAATATTCACAATAGACATATATTAACTATCAAGTTCAATATTCACAATAGACTAATATTAGACTATCAAGTTCAATATTTCACAATAGACTTATATTAACTATCAAGTTCAATATTCACAATAGACTAATATTGACTATCAAGTTCAATATTCACAATAAACTTATATTTACTATCAAGTTCAATATTCCACATATAGACTAAAGTTATATTCACCATAGAAATCATTGACTCACAAGTCAAGACAAAACTTATATTACTTTCTAGTTCAATATTCACAATAGACCAATATTGACTACTCAAGTTCAATATTAACACAATAAACTTATTTACTTCTAGAGTTCAATATTCACAATAGACTAATATTTACTAATGAGTTCAATTATTTCACAAGTATGACAACTATTAACTATCAAGTTCAATATTCACAATAGACAATATTAACTATCAAGTTCAATATTCACAATAGACTAATATTAACTATCAAGTTCAATATTCACAATAGACTAATATTGACTATCAAGTTCAATATTCACAATAGACTAATATTAACTATCAAGTTCAATATTCACAATAGACTAATATTTACCATCGAAATTCAATATTCACAAGACCAATATTTACTACCGAGTTCAATATTCACAAGAGACCAATATTTACTACCGAATTCAATATTCACAAGAGACCAATATTTACTACCGAGTTCAATATTCACAAGAGACAATATTTACTATCGAGTTCATATTCACAAGAGACAATATTTACTACGAATTCAATATTCACAAGAGACAACTATTTACTATCGAATTCAATATTCACAAGAGACAACTATTTACTACAAATTCAATATTCACAAGATACCAATATTTACTACCGAGTTCAATATTCACAAGAGACAATATTTACTACCGAGTTCAATATTCACAAGAGACCAATATTTACTACCGAATTCAATATTCACAAGAGACCAATATTTACTATCGAGTTCAATATTAACAGGACAAAAATATTTACTACGAGTTCAATATTCACAAGAGACAAATATTTACTACCGACTATCGAATTCAATATTCACAAGAGACAACTATTTACTATCAAAGTTCAATATTCACAATGAGACCAATATTTACTACCGAGTTCAATATTCACAAAAGACCAATATTTACTATCGAATTCAATATTCACAAGAGACAACTATTTACTATCGAATTCAATATTCACAAGAGACCAATATTTCCTACCGAGTTCAATATTCACAAGAGACCAATATTTACTATCGAATTCAATATTCACAAGAGACAACTATTTAATACTGAATTCAATATTCACAAGAGACAACTATTTACTACTAAGTTCAATATTCACAAAGGACCAATATTTACTATCGAATTCAATATTCACGAGAGACAACTATTTACTACCGAGTCCAATATTCACAAGATACAACTATTTAATACTGAATTCAATATTCACAAGAGACAACTATTTATAACTAAGTTCGATATTCACAAGAGACGAATATTTACTACTGAGTTCAATATTCACAAGAGACAATTATTAAATACTGAGTTCAATATTCACAAGAGACAACTATTTAATACTTAGTTCAATATTCACACCATGAGAAATATTCACAAGAGATCAATATCGATGCAAATCACAAAACAAGATTTTTAAAGGAGAGACAGTGCTCTGAACATAGAAAAGTCAATGTAATCCGATGAATACATAAGAACAAAACATTTACTACCGAGTTCAATATTCACAGAAGACAACTATTTACTACCGAGTCCAATATTCACAAGAGACAACTATTTAATTATGAATTCAATATTCACAAGAGACAACTATTTATAACTAAGTTCGATATTCACAAGAGACGAATATTTACTACTGAGTTCAATATTCACAAGAGACAATTATTAAATACTGAGTTCAATATTCACAAGAGACAACTATTTACTACTAAGTTAAATATTCACAAGAGACAACTATTTAATACTTAGTTCAATATTCACACCATGAGAAATATTCACAAGAGATCAATATCGATGCAAATCACAAAACAAGATTTTTAAAGGAGAGACAGTGCTCTGAACATAGAAAAGTCAATGTAATCCGATGAAATAAGAACAAAACATAGGTGTTTTATGTCAAGGACAAGGTATCCGTATTTAAATCGAATATTTGAAATGAAAATTATGCAAGTTCGATACCTCAATATCAATATCAAGCGAAGAAGCGGCACGTGGTTCGTAATGTACTGATGAAATATATATCAAATGTAAACAAAACATTTTGACGGCTCGTTACCACACATTTAGAAACTCGTTGAAAACAATTTAATAGACATTTGTATATAATAAGTAGACAAATTACATGGAAGTCGATGGTTCTCGAGTGTTAACAGATTTATATAGATCATTTCTGATTTAAAGGGAATAAAAATTAATTTTTAAGGTTAAACAACAGTTAAATTAGCAAATCTAATCGAATCCTCAAGTTCAAGTTAGTTCACTTTAAACCTTGAATCAATCATAATTATGTCATCTATAATAACAGACGAGCGAAGAATTTTTTGTTTTCCTAATTTAACTTTTCCTTGAAACATAAAGCATAGTATTTTTTTGTTTTTTTTGTTGCAAACATATACTTTTTCTTTCTCCTAACAAATTCTTGTCTATCTACTAGAATATTATTAATAATTATCTGTTCGTGATGAAGTAGTCCAGCTAGTTACCTTCTTTATTTTCAATGAATATGGTAAATAGAAATGAATGAGTTTTACGTCCTACTCTTCTGCACCTATTAGATGATGGAGACGGACGACACCATGCAGTATGCAAAGAGGGAAATATTGCCAAGACTGCGATATTTTCCTACTCTATTTTTTATTATCAATTTCCAAATGTCGAGGGATCTGTACACAGCCTGTAACACACGGAACCTCGGTCAATTGTCCCAACCGAATTACTAGACGCTTTTCCAAGTCAGTACCTCAGACTTGTATCACTGACAAAGGCAAACCGGGTTGAAAAAGGTGAAAATAGTAAAGGCTTTTGAATTGATATCAATGCGAGTAAAGTGTTTCATAAGCCGGGTATCGTTGTTATGTTTTTTGTTTTCCTTTGGGGCGGCTAATTGAATCTGGAAATAACACTGTTGTGGATGAGTTTTGCTTCAACTAATATTCTTAAACGATTAAATCGGACCGACATTCAGATATGTTATATTCAACAAAGACCCATACGTAGTTTCGTTTAAGTAATGTCTGTCATTAAAGTTTTGTGCCCATTTAGAACTGTTTTACCTATGACCTTTTCGGAATTTGTTAGTGTTTTTGGATTTTATTGTTAATAAACGACTGAAAGTAGGATATTTGTTTGTTTTGACACATAAATAACACACTGCAGACAAAATAGTGGAAAAATTAATAATAAGCATAGATCGGTTCAAATGCAATTGTTTAAAACAAAATCTCTACCAAAAAAAAACACAACTCCTACGCCAAAACCTTTCGTTATTTACTCAAACCCACACGGTACAAAAATAAGGAAATAATCAAAAACAATTTCCAATATTTGCAATATGTGTACAGTTTGTTTCTTTCTAATAAACCTTCAACACGATAGAAAAACACGTAAACTACAAGAAGAGGACTAGAACCAGCAAATAACACCTGTCAAACACCGTCTAATCTACCCTACCCTACATATTCTCTCCATACAAAACATATTAACATTATTATAAGTTTCGAGTAGAGATCAGACTTTGCTTTTATATTCCAACTTTTCAATCTGGCTGCAATTATTGTCTAGTTAATATGAGTATCAGATACATTCCTTGAATTATTATAAACAACTCGTCTTCCCAGACCGCACACACACGTTCACCCTCATGTACGTTACAAGCCTATATATTTCATATCATTTTATGTTAAAGATGGACTGTTAAACGTATACAAATGGTTAAGTTATTTCCGATTTCAATTATCACAAAGTTTGAATTTATTTTATTACATGTATATCATAACTTGTTTCCAATATATTAACAATTGCACGTGAAATAGTAAATGTGAATCGAAAATATACGACTAGAATTTTTATGAAAGATACGTCAAAACTTCGTAAGGAGTGTGTTCATGTTTACAAAACAAACTTCATATTGGAACGTGTTGATTTATGGTTTGAAAATCACATGGCATTTTGAATATCTATGACCTTATTCCTACAAGGAGAGTGGGTTCATGGACTCACCGGCTTGGAAGAACCCAGGGTCCAAAAATACATGCTGTGCATACAAAGGACCATTAGCCGGAATGCAAAACGAAGTGGAAATGATATCTAATTAACAGTAACAGAAACTCTTATGTTCATTTCAATTCCCGACTCCTTCAAAAGCACCAGTTGTAGTACGTCTGTGTAGCATACCACTGTTATAGTATACGACATCAAGTTTATTAGTTTCATGTTTTTACTTAAGTAAAAGATTAAATAAAATATAAATGTTGTTATATTGCACGTCTACATAAAAAGGTATCTCAATATAATTTCAGTGCCTTTATTGAGTCGATCATAATGGTCGATTTTATTTACCTTTCACTGTATTTTTTTTAAATTGAATACTTTACCAAGAGAAAAATTCAAGTTAATTTGGCACGTTGACCAATGTAGTCATCATGCAGTCGGCCCATCGTTCACAGTTTAAATACATGTAATATCATAATGATAATTTTGCGATAAATACATCATTTTAAATAAGGATCTTCGTCCTTATCAATGTTGAATTGTTGCTGGATTTCTGTGCTTCAATATGTTGAAAAGTATTTGATGATTAGTTGCAGCATTAATCAAGTGATCAGTTTTGTCTGTATATTAATTCATATCGATAGACAAAAATCGAAATTGAGCACCACATCATAATGATTTGAAGGTATGATGATCGTCATCATCACATCATCCTCGTCATCATCATACTCGCCATCATCGTCGTCGTCGTCACCATCATAATTATGAAAATAATTGTTATTACTATCATTTATATTTATCACAATCTTAGCCATGCGTGACACACACAAATAAATAGTTTAAAAATTATATTATCAATCGTAGAAATCAATAAATACAAAAGTAGCCTAGTTGACTATACCCTTAGGCCAAAATAGTTTACATTTTAATTGAATTCAACGAAATTCAAATGAACGTAGGCATATTATTCAAAATATGTTGAATATTTTTACCAGAAATATTTTAAATAAACATTCCCATACATAATTCTTTCCAATAAAATTAAATAGATACTTAATTATTCGTTACCAATCGTTACATATAATAAGTATGTGCGTACAGTAATCCGATAAAAGTCAATGCTAAATGGTTTGACTCTGTAGGCAAAGATCGATCACTGTTTTATTTTAAAAATTAGTTTTTGTTTTTTTTTTAAAAATTTGTTTCAATCGTTATGGAAAAAAGTGTCTGGTTTGTAGGCAAAAAAGTGTCTGGTTTATTGAATGAAAATGTCTGGTTTGTGCAAGAAAAATGTTGAAATATTTTTAAGGAAATTTGTTAAAAAAAGCTCTGGTTTGTGGAAGAAGGTGTTTGGCTTGTGAAAGAAAGCGTCTGGTTTGTGGAAGAAGGTGTTTGGCTTGTGAAAGAAAGCGTCTGGTTTGTGGAAGAAGGTGTTTGGCTTGTGAAAGAAAGCGTCTAGTTTGTGGAAGAAGGTGTTTGGCTTGTGAAAGAAAGCGTCTGGTTTGTGGAAGAAGGTGTTTGGCTTGTGAAAGAAAGCGTCTGGTTTGTGGAAGAAGGTGTTTGGCTTGTGAAAGAAAGCGTCTGGTTTGTGGAAGAAGGTGTTTGGCTTGTGAAAGAAAGCGTCTGGTTTGTGGAAGAAGGTGTTTGGCTTGTGAAAGAAAGCGTCTAGTTTGTGGAAGAAGGTGTTTGGCTTGTGAAAGAAAGCGTCTGGTTTGTGGAAGAAGGTGTTTGGCTTGTGAAAGAAAGCGTCTAGTTTGTGGAAGAAGTTGTTTGGCTTGTGAAAGAAAGCGTCTGGTTTGTGGAAGAAGGTGTTTTGTTGGTGGAAGAAGATGCTCCTTCATCGTGTTTAGAGGAGACAATGCCAGTGATGTAATATTATAGTACAGATTGGAATTGCAGCAGTGTCATAAAGTACGATAGACACCATCAAATCATAAAATAATAAACTTATTTATTTATTTAAGTCGATAATTACTGATGGCCTAATTAGATAAATCTTACTGTCTAATAACATCTATCAAATCTTCATTCATCACCAATGATACAGTACAACCCCACAATACGACCGCACAGTAACATTACAATGTCAATGAAATAAGCTTTTGCATTAGATTTCAACCTAACAATCATTGTGGCATTTAACTAACAAAATCTTTCAAATCTTTCAGTTGTTACAGAAGACTTAATACTTAATTTTGCCCTAAAAATACTCACACTTCAGTTTCGCTTTTCATCTACTTTGTGGAAAATGACGTCATCAATTTTGCCGGAAGTGTTTTTATGGGTGACAAGACAATTGACCACACGAAGTTAATTGTTGTGTTTATTATAGGGTATAAAAGACTAAAACATAAAAGTGTCTAGTTATATAAAAATAGTATGGTATATGGGATATTACTGTTATCTGTACTCATCAACAGACGATGATGATATTAATATACTAATTAACATTCATGGTACTCGTATCTTTTAGATATACCATCATGTCATACTATACTGTTAGAATAATTTAGTAAAATAGCACTTTGTGCACACAAGACACAAGAACACGTAATCCTTATGTTACAGAGAATAGAATCTCTGAATCATCATTGAACACAAAAACGTGTTTGATATATTTGAAGTACCACCAAACAAAAAGCCAATTTACAATTACTGAATAGAAACTATTTCAATGGCATTATTTATTTGAACATAATCTGAATTTTCTCAGCTGGAACTCAGAACTAGACACAATGCCCTGTTGTACTATTCCTGATGATTTAAACATTATTATCATTATTACTTAACACAAATTTATTGAACTCTTACATAATCTAAACTATTATAGAATATAAATAGAAGTTATCACAGAACACAAACTCATTTTACTAAATCAATATCCGTTCACTATTAGTGAACACAAAGTTCAGAGCACATTGTTTTAAAACTGAACTATTACTGAACACAAAATTATTTAAATATTACTGTACCAAAATCATTAAACTATTTATGAGCACAAAACTACTTATTAAGTATTTCTTGAAACACTACTAAACACATAAATTTTACTATTTTACTTAAATGAACTTAATTGTACTAAATTTAATCATAAAATAACTTATAACAAGTGTATGTGAATATTAAACAAATTTATTGTTTAAATAACGGGTAACTTGAATATTATCTAGAAAACTTACTCGATAGCACACCTGTTTGGAAATAAAATGGATTTGGCTAATGAAGACGGACTATACCTTGCCCTGTAACATGGGGTGATCTGAGCCAGGAATTAATTGCTTACAGTCCATATTATTGTTTGATACGTGCCAGTAGTAAACCTACAAATTCAAGTGCATCGCTGTAGATTATTATACTTAAGCCCTATGAATATACTTTTATAATCTTTTAATTCATAAGTTCATAAATACTATACTATATTTTCATAAATAAATAAACTTCACTATTTTGTTTATTTTTAGGATGATCCTCTACGTAAAAACCTTGGTTCAGCAGTTTACAATATCTATAGATACTAAAGTTTGTCAGGGTATTTTTAAGATACCTTTATGTTTCCTGTGTATAATGCCGAATATTAAGATTTACGTAATACCGATATTAATTACATCTTCAGTGATAGTTGTCCTATATTATACACGTTTTTATTTCATTCTGAACGAACAAAACGTCTGATTCTCTTTCTGAAAAGTGTAATGCAACTAGGAAAAAATTAGATGATCAAAATGAAGGCTTGTCATAATTTCGATCTCAATCGAATTGGCTCAAATCGTTTTAGGTTTAGTAAACGTTTTAAAAGAATTTGTCTCAATGAAAATTGAAATAAAACTATAAAATTATAAACCTGGGCGATAACTGACGCAGATTTTATTTTAGAAAATTAAGATATTTCATTTCATGTTATGATCTTTCAAAAGTTTCGAAACGTTCGTACGGGATATGTTTGGCTTTCACTTTGATCAATATTTCTGAAGATGTTGTTCTTTTTTACATGAGCCCAATTCGTTTGTGGTTATATATGGTTTGCTTTAAACACTAAAACATTTTTAAAATGGTCAAATTGATTTTCAAAACAAGGATATTTGATAGTGAAAAATGCATTTTTAAAATTTCTGGAAGCAGCCATCGAAACAAACTAAAGCAGTGAAAAGAGGCATCTGAATACAGCTATATACAGGCATGACAATAATTTAGTCTAAAGGAATTATAAAAATGTTCAAAACTTACTTCGCTTTGCTCGGCTATCCTCCGCATCAGTAATCCATACTTGACACATTAAATAATACAATACGATCAAATATGTCAGAAACGACATGGGAACCATAGTACATGTTTTTAATCTTTACCCCTCTCCCCCAGGACAATGCCCACCCCCACTCACAATTTTAATCCACCATGTTTAAAGACCAACAAGGCGACACTCGAAATTTTCATCATCTATCAATCAATAAAGAATAAGTCACATCCGAGTTAAGATTATCCCATTGTAAATCCACAGATGTATGAGATGAGCTTTAAATCCATGTGAACTACTCGGCCGGTTTAATCCCTTTGTGTGTGTTCAGACAGTTTGTCTTTCAAGTTGCTTGCAAGTGATAGTATAGGTAAAGATAGAGAGTTGTTTACGGTAAACCTTTTGGGTAGAAATCTAAAGACGTTTTAGTGTTTATATCTTTAACTTGTACTAGTATAACAATAAAACTATATAGTGTCTATCTAGCTAGTATCCTCTACTACAAAACTACTATTTTACACCTTTTCATCCGTATTTCAATTGTTGAATATCCAACTTCGATTTTACTACTTTCGTTTTCTATTTTATCTAATTTAAGACGTTTTATATCTTTTTTTCTTGATACAAATCTGTGATTTTTGATACCAGATAATCGATTTAATACTTGTCTTTGAAGTTAATCTAAAAGAACAAGGTCAACACATATCGAAATATTCCTCATTCAATCGCAAGTTTATTTCAAAGGTGTCTTCGTTGGCGATATTTCAGAACAAAAGGAATCGATTAAATTTTCTTTGAAATGAAATAAACTGGCAACAAAACACTTTTCATCTATTATGATTACGTTGAATGCTAACAAAATTCACTACTTTACACATTGACTGCTTGAACACAAAATAATTCATTCACTCGTCAGCCAACTTTATTAGCCTAACTTTTATTTCCCCTCCTAATCCCCTTTGGCTGTTTTTCCAAGATAAGATATTTTTCTAACATTAGTTAATCCCCCATCCTTACATCTCCCATCTAAAACAAATTTTCTTCATTCGTCAAGTGTGAAATTTGTAAAAGGAAATCGTCAGACTAATTTAATCATTTTCACTAGAAGATAAAATGCGATCATTTAAGATTAGACGGAATTTCATCCGATTGCCCCAAACTGTATTTAAAGAATGTATTTTTCAAAATTTGATTTCAATTTTTCTTTTAACTATCTGATTTCGATGTGCAACCTGTTATTTTTAGAATTAAAATTAGTGAGGAATATATAGATCTAATAATATTATAAATATTTGAACTTGATGAAAAGCATTGGATTTCGGTTGAGCTATTTGAAAAAATGGAAATAGTAGCAATAGGAACAAAATCGTGATGATATTGAATTGCAATTTCCCCTAAATCATTATGATCTATTCGTGGGGTGAGACAAAGATCGATATCTAAACCCCCTCTTTATATAGATATTAGACCTTGGTATCTGCATGTTTAATTATCTCTTGGTGAAACATACGGAGATTTTACTTGATTTTAAATTTAGATCTTTATGTTCATTTCGTGTTGAGAGTGCCTATTATAAAGGTACAAAGGATCAATTTTGGCATCATTTCATTACAATTCAGACGGTTTAGAGCAAAGAGTCTTTTTTTTTTGGACATTAGTGATTATCTTTCCTTTTATATTCAGCTTAAACATACCACAACATGATTCACAAATTTACTGCATGTGAAAAGGGCAGAGACTTCGAATTCTTATTTGAAAACAATTTAAGATGCATTAAAAGATTAAAATCAAACTGCTAATGGATAATTTTTTAAGAAATGGGTATTTTCCCGTGTGTGTCTCCTATTGGCGTGGTTAAAAATGTAAATTTGACATGGTTTCAGATGATTTAATTTGAATAAAGAAACATTAGATTAAATTTTGATTTGTTTTTGATAATGACGATAATTTCTATTAATATATTGAGTAAAGTTTACTATCATACATGTGTAGTTCTGAATACAGTCGTTGAAATAATCTGAGTTTCAACTATGTATTTAAAAATTAACGTATTTTGGTATATAGGCCTTTATATCAGGTTGTCTCAAAAAGTGTGCCCTTATTATTTTTGAGCTAGTGTGAAGGTGATTTCTATCTTTCCGACTTTGGAAATAATTATATGGCAACTTTCTACATAAATCTGGACATAGTATTCTCTAATATCGAGAGCAATGGACGTGTGTCCTTGAGGTTTGGTCAGATCCTTATCTGAGTTTCTTAGTTGGACGAGATTTTTTAGATCAAGTTACCCAGTATTCAATCCATTGACGAAGTTGAGAGTATATATAAAAACCTTTTGGATTCATGAGCATGTAACACTTATATGGTAACGTTGAACATCACGTATAATAACTAGTACCATAATATATACCACGTTTTGTTGACCTATCAAACTCCTTAATGTGCTTATATCTGAACCTCTGATAAAAAAAAAAAGGTCTTTACCCATTAATCTTTTTTTTACCAAAAACCAACAAAACACTCTTTTCCGGAATATTTACTCTTTGATGTGAAGAAAAGTTAATCTTCACTGCTGGTAGTGGTATATCTAACAATGTATTCTAAGCATGATGACAGTTTTCTGAGATCCGAAAAGGGTTAGTCGTCTGATAGTTATTTCACTAGTTTAAGCTTGGAAAAAAATTCCAGATCTTCAATTTTGTCACTCTCCCCAATTTAAAAATAAAATCTAACCGACTCATAACAGCTTAAATAACGTCATTTACTATTAACTGGGACTTCACTAAATTGTCAAAAATTAAAGCTACTGAGCTGAAATTGAAATCAAATTTGAGCTCGAAAACTTATTACATATAAAGAGAAAAAAAGTCTCAAAGTCGTTTTTAGTCATTTTAAATGTTGAATTCATAGAAAAACGTTATCTGATATCAAATAAAACATACTTTGATTGGGGTATTAAATTGGAACTGGTATGTTTTTACCAAACTTTATAACGCACCATTAATACATGGTACTATTAAATACTACTAATGAGGAACAGTACCTCAAAGACTTCCTTGTAAACATCAAGTTTTATGATACTTGGTCAATGAAAAGTGAAGAGCTACTAAGTATGTGTATTTATGTGAAGTTCTCTTCATCGATTTCATGTGGCCTGTTTGTTATGGTCAGCATTTAATAATTAAATGTTTTTCTTACCGAGAACTAACCAACTGAAAAAAGCTCAACCTTTTCGCACCACATTCAGCCGAAGACGTTATATGGCCCGCTTAATTTAGATATTTGTAAGAATGGCAGAAACATGTATTTTGCCGATTTCCATCAGTTATATATTTTGCAGTTCTGTATCACATTTTTTGTTTTCTTGATCTTTATGACAGAAATAGCAACAGAATTGTAACACCTGTATTCACTCTGCCAATGCCTTAATTCTAATTGCTCTGGCATATGGACCAGCGACAAAAAGAAAACCATGTAGGTTACTTAAAAGGAATAAAGTTCTTAGTTTTGTTTCGAATACGCATAATTCTACAAATCTTTCTGAAAAACTAAATTCTTTTAAACAAACGAATCCCAGTTTTATTAAACTCGGACAAAGAACAAGAATGTTGTCATTTTGTACAGTTACATTAAAGGCATAGTCATACTTTGGCGTGAATACAGCCGCCCAAAATATCTATCACTAAATAAAAATGTTTGCTCAAAAACACGTCTTTTTATCAAACGTATATAGAACTATTAATTTACTACCGTCAAGTTTACAATAACAGTTCAGTCTGCAACTTTATTGCTCTATTGTCATAATGCACTGAACAAACTTTACACATATTTCACACTTCTTTCAAAACCTTAACCAATTTCCTCCCATTCAACCCAAATTCAAAATGGCCGCCAATGTGTATGGCAATTCAAACGACCCTGTTTTTGTGTTTAGAATATATATCAATTTTCTTTGCCTATCAAATCTCTTCTTAGTAAACAAATCAACATTTACTTTAACTATTGTATGAAAAGTTTGTTCGTTGTCACCAAAAATAATTGTATGTTTACACTTTAACTTTTCTTATTTTCAATTTAATTCTGTCGTGTTATTAAGAGTTAGATTTCAAGTGCTAAGTCCTTTCAAAATTAATTAAATTTTCCTAAATGAGTGTTTATCAACGGTGAAATTAAGAAAATCAAACATGCATCAGAGCGTTAATTGAACAGACGTATTTTTATCAAGTATTTAAAATATGCTCGAGTATTTAAGAGAAATATCACAGGTTTAGCGATGACTTTGTCTACCCTAAAAATAATAGGTGCACTTGGGCACTCATAGGTTAGGGAGAAGGATGTGCGGGAGAATCAAGAACTGCTTTGGGGAAGCCAAAATGTAAAATGAAAAATAGAGCGTGGAGTTTGGGAGGCGAAGGTGGAAAGGAGAAAAAAAAAGGAGGGGGGGGGGGGTAGATGGAGAGATTGAGAAGAGAAGAAGGTGGGGAATAGGGCATAAGATTGAGATTTGCTCTTTTTAGAAAATTTTTGCGTACTTACTTTGTAACATACAAGAAATCGTTGTAGAGAACAACGAAGAATTATATTTGATGTGCCAGGAAGAAGAACGGCGAAGACCAAAGTGTGTGTTTAACTGTGGGAGAGTATGTACTTTTGGGTTAATCGGTTACATCGAGCAACATGGCTTATGTGTGAGGTCCGGGACAAATTTTGATGCGATTTGAAATGACAGTGAAATAAGTTATTATTGAATAATTTACTTACAGTAATAAACTTGATACTTTAATTGACTTTTAATTTTACACTTACTGAACTTTCTATGTATCAATTAGTCTTATTTTACAGGATTCATTATGTGAAGTGAGGGGTGCAAAAACATACACAATCCTACAGCAATACCTAGGGTATTTTGCAGCTGCATGCCACTCGCTCTCTTGGATCTTAAACATTTCTTATATATTATATGATAATATGGAGGGAATCGTTGCCAGAAGTATTTACAAAGTAAAGCTTGAACTCTAGGCCTCGACTTTACAGAGTCATATTTCAACATTACACAAGTACAAAATATATCTTTCTAAAATCAACAATTCAATCTACTAATTACAATGTAGATATATTCATAGTTTACTTTTCAAACTTTATTTCAAAACAGTCAACATTCAAACTTTCTTTTTCGTAAATAAATTTTTAAATTTGCACTATTCAAATAATCAACTATGTCTTCTTGACTTAGACCACTGTATTTTTGAGAGTTGTAAAGCCGACTTCTGAATTCTTGAACTGCTTATAATCATTAAATAAAAACTAGTCTGCCGATCGTATACTCCATTATGTAAGCATTTACTTTTCTATTAGGGATGTGGCCAAAATTCAAGCTTACTCGGCATAGTACTCTCACCCCTAAATACCTATTGGAAGGCGTGGTCATTGAAAATGTGATTTATTTTACATCGGTGTCAAATTTTTCACAAGGTTTTTTGATCTTTTTATAGACGTACCATTTTCCCAACTAATTTCATGTAACCCGATATTTGACAATAAGGTTGTTCACTGGAGAAAAGAAGATTAATAAACGATTTAAGGATTAACAGTTTGGTATGATAAACGGAAAAGATAGCTTATCAGGCATAGTGACATACGCCTACCTATATGCCAAATATAATAACGTCTTAAATAGGAAATACCTCAAAAACAGTTCATCAAATTATCATCAAAATTATCATCAAATTTCAACATGAACAAGACCTAATCAGATACATATTCTTTACGTATCTTATCAAAATTGGATAAACACTGTAATCTTTCGGATATTTGTTATAAATCAAAAAAAAAGTCAGTTTCATCAGGTTCACAAGAGATCTTGATGTATCTTAGTAGTGCTATACTGTTTATAAACAGTAATAATAATATACTTATATTTGTTTTAACTCCCGGTCTCTTATTTTTCTTTTTTTGTTAACATTATTGAATATAAATATATTGTTACTGAATTAAATCAGTATTCTAGTATAACAAGTTTTATTAAGACTGCAATCTCTATTGTATTTAAAACCTGAATTTGAAGAACTTTTACAAAGTCAAGGGCAATAACTCCAAACTCTCATCGACATATACAGGCACACCAAGTCTCATCAAGATCGAATAAAACTGTGGCCTCTATCGTGACTAAAAATATTAAGGGGTGGACATGGGAGACGGCAATTTATATTCCCATTTCCGCGTGGGCGTATGAAAACAGCTATGTAATGGTTTGATATACATGTATATAACTTCATGTATATGAATACGCCAAATTACAAACAAGTTAAAAACTTCTGCAAAATTTCAATATATTAGGTACGTAATGCGTAAAAAAAGATAGCGTAAGCCTATGATACCCACTCAGTCTATGATGCGCAACCAGTTTTTCAGACATGCATATGCATTTTGGATAGCATCAAGGATTTTTTTTGTATGCATACGATGCATTCTGGATAGCAACAAGGATTTTTTTTATGCATACGATCAACATACTTCATGTATGTGACAGTTTGTATTCCGGAGCCTCTATCTCTCTACTCATATTTTACTCTTTGTGAAGGGCATATTGCATCGCTTCTATTAATATCGTGCTAAATACGACGATCAGTCAGATGATAATCACAGATACTATGGGAGGCTTGTAGAGATTATGAGTGGGAGTTTTATAAATATTCAATGCGAATTACGTACCTAGTGATAGTTAACCAAGGACAATAAAAGCGCATATCTTGATGACAAACTAACATATTATGCACCATTCAAAATGAAAATGGCAAACATTGCATACAACAATATGCAATATCTAAACAAACTATACGCTCCAATCTATTCAAATTAAGATTACAATTTGTTTCTTATTTTTCGATAACTAATCGTCTCTATTGTAATCTGACAAGACCACTACAACAGTCCCGATATAATGACGTAATTTTAACCAATCAAAGCGTGGGCTTAATTATCCCACACTTCTGCCAATTATTTAACAAACAATCAAAATACAGGAAATCTTTCTTCCAAATTTTAATATGGCCTAATTTTGATAAATAATACATGTTGATTTGAAACAGTCTTGAAATAAAAAGAATCGGTAATGTGTAGTTGACTACTCCTGTATTCCCCATTGATTCTAAAATAAAAAGAAAGTTGTATTAAGGAATATTGATATCAAAATAACTACCTGTATTGATAAACTACCATACCATATGACTGTTAGATCTAGGATCATAAGCATATTTAGACACAACCTCTTAGAAAAGGATCTTTCCTATTTGTAGCTGTGTTGACTGATATGAGGAAAGGGCACTACAATATAACCAGACCAACAACAATTTTTTTTAAACAAAACCAAGCAAAAGACATCACTTATTGTCAGCATTGCTTTAACTGACTGTAACATAACTTCTCATAACCAATAGCTATTATGTCACTCAGAAGAAAAAAGTTCTTTAAGTTTAGGACTATAATACCAGAACGTATAGCTCCAATGAATTTTTACATAGTCAGGGACAATTCAGGACAAGAGCATTCCACATAAATATACTATACTCACCACATCTTGTTTACTATGACCAAGTTTTTTCTCAACATTTTGTGCTATAACCTGTGATCTGAAGGCAAGGTTTTTAGTTTTCTCAATAATTTGTTGGTATGGTGAAACAGCTTGAGTTCCCATTACAACATGACCCTAGAAACAAGGAGAGAAATTTGATAATTTGACAAATAAAATGAAGTACTGATCCTTAGTAAGACAACAGGAGCAAAAATAGGACAATTTATTATATAAAAAAAAGTCCCGAATATTGATAATAAAGGCAGAACGAAAAATATTAAATTTCCCACAAACTTACCAATTTAGAATCTATTTTAGCATCTAATCTGGCATTTCGGATTAAATTGACAATCCATTTCTCGGCATCATCTGGTGACATGTTTAATTTTTCAGCTAACATTCTACAAAATGACAAGAATTGATAAAAACAATTAGAAATGAAGAGAAGTTTACCAAAAACTCTTCTGGACTAATGAAAATGGACGACGCCATGCAGTGTGTAATTGAGTGAAATTTTGCCTGTTATTCAAGTACCAATGGGAATATAAATATGGTGTATCTGGCTGTCAAAAGAACAGCAGTGTAGATAAACATGTATCTTTTAATATAATCAGTTTAATACAATCATCTGACACCTGCCATTGACCTTAGTCTAATAATTATATGATGGGGCCAATTACGTCTTCTTGTGGGGCCCAGAGAATAATATAAAAGGCTGAGTTAGAGAAACAGACTTCTGCTGGTTTCAATATGGTTGGCAAGGTGCCAGAATATACTGTGTTGCCAGACTAGGTCTGTGTTTATCATTAAGTAGTAAATCAGGTTTTATTTCTGTGTAACCAGTGACTCGAATCCTGTAGAATATTCCATCATATGTAGTCATTCTGTGGGTGGGACAATATTAACGAGTTTTAGACTTAATTAATGACTACAATTAGTCAAAATTTTAACAGTTCCTATAATTCAAGGGAATGTTTTTCAGTTCTAATCTAAACGTATTGACATTGAAATATTGCCCTATTATGTCTGTCTATGCTTTTCAAAAATAATGTAAGATTCATTGGTTTCAATATTCCTAGTCATTCACATCGCCAATATTTCTATGTCTTAACTGAGTTGTAATTTTACATTTTCAAATTATTTCCCGAAAGAAAAAATCTTTATCAAGAGTTTAAATAAAATTTTAAGAAAAAGAAATTTATAGCAGATCCTTGAGGAAGGATCGACCCAAGAGATATGAATTTCAAAGATCTTGTTGCATTAATCTGGCAAATTCATCCTTGTGCAGCAAGCAGATAAACAATTAAAATAATGAAATTATCCAAACATTCAGAAGAAAAGCTATTAATTCATCTGTCATAATTCTAGTTGTTTGAAAATATAATGAAATTATTTGTAGAATATATTGCCAATAAATTTACGAAGTATAATTAAAACCCAGGTTTGTTTCAACTGCTGCCAAGATGTACCATAGATAGGCAATTTTATGTCATAACAATACAGCGCCTGTTATTTTTTATCTAAATAAATAAGTAGTAAATAACGCCCTGTTTTCAAAGTTTACATAAGTCAATGTCATATAATTGTAGTTTCGGTTGTCAAAAATATAATTACTTCATTTTTGTTGTGTTGTGCTGTTCAGGGAATCATTCTCCTAAAAACAGCTACATGATAAATGAATATGTCATTTCTTATCAAGTTCTGTTAATTAACTATATACTTTCTAATACCAATTTTAAGGTTTAGCTTTAGTGCCTTTTTAAGCCTATGTTAAAGAGGTCAAGGTAAATTCATTTTTAAAATCTGGAAAGTCCTACCCAATTGTCATTAAGTTTTGCCATTTAAAATATTGAAACATCACATTTATTACTGAGATACATAACTCAAATGCATTCTTCCCTCATCACTCCAATATACTCACCCAATACTAATACACTCATGTATTCTACAAAATGTTTCAAAAATTAACAACCGGGCGTTTTCTATGAAATCGTCTAAACAGGCCACCAAAAAGAAATCATTACTTAAGACCTGAAAAAAAAAACAGATTAATATTTTTCCCAGGTTAACCAAGAAATGAAATGAATGGAGTTTTACGTCCTACTCTTCTGCACCTTATGGGCTAATGAAGACGGGCAACGCCAAGCAGTGTGCAATGAGGGATATTTTGCCAGGACAGCTGCCTACTCTTTTTGCAATTTCCAACTGTCGAGGGATCTTTAACGTGCACAGTATGTAGCACACGGGGCCTCGGTTTATTTCCCATCCGAACGACTAGACGCTTTTTCCATGTCAGTCCATCCGACCTGCATCACTGACAAGGGGAAACCGGGCCGAAAAAATCCGAAAGTTCATCTCGACCTTTGCCGGGATTGAACCCTGGACCTTCAGGTTAGCGAGCAAGCGTCTAACCCACTGAGCCACAGCGGCTGCAGAAGCCAACTGCATATGTTTCAATGGAATGATTAAACATGCAATAGAAATAGACTAATTGTGATATATATTATGAGGTTTTCTCTGACCCTGTTAATGAAATCATACATCATATTTTTGTCCTTCTGCAATAGATTCAATTCCAAATTCCAATACATTATGAAATCCAAATTAGTTAGACAATAATATACATAGGTTTCTTATTAAAATATAATTACAATTTAGTGTTGCAACTAATCACAATAAAAGACTAAATGTTAGTGAAACACTTACAGTTTCACAGTCACGAAGTTTTTTCTGAGCTCCATCAAAATCAAAATGTACATACAGACATTCAATAAATTCTGTTATGGGATCTTTATATGTGTAGGATTCCTGTAAAAACATAAGTATTTTATAAATGATCATGTGAAATGGCACAGTGTACTATCAATTCTATGTATAAATATCCAACAGAGTTTGATTAGTAAAATTATCAAGGCAAAACAATTTACATGTAAATTATGCTAAAAGTTCAAAACAAACACTGGAAAGATAACTCTTCTTACTCATGTTCACAATTAGACAACAATATGACATTATAAGTGAACGGAGGCTAAATATATGAATAGCATCAACTTACATGTTGAATTACTTTGACTAAATCTTTCATACATTGTCTCCATCTACCTTTATTAGTGACTACGGCTGTAGTCAAGTACCGTAATATATGAGGACACATTGTCTGTATGGCATTTAAATAACTGAAGAAAAAAAAACAAGTAACAATTTATGAGAATGTTTCACAGAAAATGTATACCAAACCTGTTGTACAGGATTTCAAATTAATATTCTCTCACATTAAGATTGGAAAATACACAACTGACATGTATTTAAACAAGATCCAAAATCCTGGTAGGCAAGCATATAATCTTCACTGGTAGGCAATCAACTAATCCTGACTAGTAGGCAAGCTCCTAATCCTGACTAGTAGTCAAGCTAGTATCTTGATCAATAGGCAAGCAACCTAAGAAACATGTCAAATTTTACACATAAACAACCCACCTCTGTTCATACAGAAACATTTCTATTATTGTATCTCTTCCTTTAGCATGATTAAAGAAGACGAATAAACTCCAATGAATCAACCAGGTTCTCTGTTGTAATAACTGTAAATCTCCAGCGAAAGTCTGCAACAAAATGATGTAAGTGAACTATTTAGTCTGTGTGACAAATGAAATTTACTTCTTTGTATTTCATATTATATATATTTGTTAATAGAGATGAAAGCTTACTCTAAGAAGCACTGATTGTGGCATTCAAATTGTTCTCAGTTTGAATCAAACTTAATACTGACAGAGCTATTCCACTGCAACATCATTACATCTTTGTTTTTGTTACTTAGCTCATAACCACAGCTGATCTGTGTAATTTTACATCACCTAAATGCTTGATAACTGTCAATTAAATACACTTTTACTTACATTGTGGTCTATAATATCTTTTAATCTGTTTAAATCTTCCAATGCTACATCCCAATTCTGCATCAATATTTCTGATGCTAACTTTCCCCATAAAGCATTCATAAAATTCTTATCATTTGGTGCTAACTAAAATAGAACAAGAAAATGAAAATTTAACACTAACAATTCAAAATTGCAATGGAAAATTTTCAGGGGTCTCGCTTCTTTGAATCAATTTTTGAGTGGTTATTAGTAATGTTCAATTTTAATGATGCACATTTTTAACATCAGTACGAGTTATATAAGTTATAAAAGAAAGTCCTTTCAGAGGCAATTTATTGAAAAGGAAAATATAGATAGGAAAAAGTCTTAAAACACTTACAAGAGCTCTCACAAAATAAAGGTATTCAGCTGCTCCAGAATAATTACCACATTCATATTGAAATTTGGCATAATTATATAATGTTTCTACCATTTCAGGTTTGAACTGAAAATTAAAAAAAATCACATTTAAATAACATCATACATTTGAACCTTGATGTACAATAAAAGCCTGCCAACAAGTGTAGTTTGTTAAAAGAAAGTGTCTGAATCTCGACCAAGCACAATCAAAAGCTGTTCTAAGCAGCAGACCTCAAGTTAATATTATACATATTATACTTACACCCTTTTCTTGGTATAAGAAGTCACATAACTGTCGACCATCTCTGGAAAAGAAGATTATAATAATAATAATAATAATAAACTCTTTATTTTACATGGGTCAGAATTAGGCCAAATACACAAGGACATGGTCCTGTCTCACATTCAGCCCATGGGGCAATGCATTGGAAAAAAAAAAAAAAAAAAAAAAAAAAAAAAAAAAAAAATCGAAAATACATAATATCTCAATATACAATTCGTCTGAAATACTAAAAATACACAAGTACATGTGTATCAAATGGACAGATCTATGTTCCAGCGATCAAGTACATGACCACAAAATAAAAATACAATACTCCCTGTACAATTTGTTTAAAAATACACAAGTACATGTGTATCAAATGGACAGAGATATGTTACGGCGATCAAGTCCATGACCACAAAATAAATATACAATACTCCACGTACAATTTGTGTAAAAATACACAAGTACATGTGTATCAAATGGACAGATATGTTCCGGCGATCAAGTACATGACCACAAAATAAATATACAATACTCCACGTACAATTTGTTTAAAAATACACAAGTACATGTGCATGAATGGACAGATTTTCAACCTACAATTTGTTTATAAAATGGATGTAATATATAGTTCCCGCAGCCATGCACACGACCGCAAAAAATCACGTATTATTTCAACGTACAATTTATTTTAAAATACACAATTACATGTGTAAATAATGACAGATTTATCTTCCGGCGATCAAGTACATGACAGCAAAAACCATATATCATTTCAATGTACAATTAGTTTTAAAATACACAAGTACATGTGTATAAAATGGACAGATTCATCATTCTGCGATCAAGTACATGACCACAAAAACCAAGGAATAGACAAGTACATCTGCATGAGACAATCAGACATCAAAACAGTGCATGTGCTGCGAGCGGGCTACCCAACCCTACTCCATTTTATGTTCTTATTTTCTATGGAGGGGGAGGTAGGATTTGTCCATGCTCAAGACCAGCTTTAAGGATGTTTACTCATCCCCCGACAGTAGTCAAGTTGTTAAAAGAAAATTCCTTGTCTTTGAGGCTCTGCCCCGAAATCTAACAACTAAATATGGTTAGCCAATATTGCATTTAGTGTAAAGATTTTGACAATTCACAAGAATATCTCATTCAGTCATACAGAAGGCTGCGTACAAAATATACATCCACATCAGCAATGGGTTCTCTCACAGAGAAATATAAGTACTTACCTATTTTGAATGGTTCTATTTACTTCAGGATCTTCAAATATTTTAGTTATAACATCTGTTTCTGCTTGTAATGTTTTTAATTCATTTACAACTTTACCACGCTTATCTTTTAATACTGCAAAAAGAAAACACCAGTTTAGGCAAATTCTTATCCATTTTGGAGCGTCTTTGGGGGGTCATAGCACAGAATACCAGTCAACTCGGGGACAAGTCAACTCGGGGACAGTTAACTCGGAGACAAAGTGAGTTAACTCGGGTACAACCATAAGTTAATTCGGAGACAACTTCGAGTTAACTCGGAGACAATATATATTATTGGAATAAAGGTGATATCTTAAAAACCTTTTGGTTTCGAATTCCCGATCATGCGATCGGAACTTCTTTTAAACATGATTTCGGTAGTAAGCGAGACCAACGGTAGATTGTTTTTACCGGTTGGAACTTCCTTTAAACATGGTTTCGGTAAATCTAGGCCCGATTAAACGATTAACGAACTAATTAATTAATAAAGAAAACATTATTACTGATACGTGTGATCGGAACTTCTTTTAAACCGAGATCAGCGGTAATGTACTTGTCCGATGCCCGACTTATGAAATTTTGTTTGTCGGCACATTTTATGAATAATGTTGAACTTGTTTGACAGTCTGTTTGGAATTTGCGGCGTTCGATGCTTTCTTCGTATCATTTTCTATTGAAATGATAGTGGAGGTGTCTATCCGGGAGCAAAAATCGAATGCATCCACCTTGCAGATTCTTGTAAATATGCACTGCTCATGAAATGTCCTTCAATATTTCAAAGACAAAAACCGCTCAACAAAATTCTAAATTGCTATCAAATTTCGACCTATAGAGCAGAAAACTACTATCCAATACATGAATTAATTCGGACGCTTTATAATCCATTAATTAACAATGATCAGCGATCATTTAATTAACTGAAAGAGCAGAAGCAACTTTGACATCTACAAACCGAAAGTAGAATATAATGATTAGCTGATATAAATAGATAGATCTTTTATTGTTCAATCAGATTAAATTGTTCACAAGTATCGATGGTTCCTTCATAGATTTATTCTCCAACAAGATGTGATTTATCCACGTTTTCACGGCTACATCGTTTAACCCGAGGCAACCGGAATGTAAAATAACAATGAATAATCTTTATTTCAATGACCTAAAAAATGAACTAAAGATATGATAACGGCATCGGTAAATTTGTCCCCGGGTTGACTGGAGAATATTGTCTCCGAGTTTAATTTTGTCTCCGAGTTAACTAACAAAAATGTGTCTCCGGGTTGACATGTACCCGAGTTGACCGAGTACCATAGCACAGACAGTTAAGAGTGTTCTTTACAGTCTGTCATTTGCATGTGTATGTTGAACAAATGATGGTTGTTGGATGTGTGAAGATTACCGGTACTCAATTCACCAGTTTACCCAGAGATTACCCATAGGTTTGGACCAGCTGGTAAAAATGATCTTTATTTGTAAACCTTAGTTGTGAACCTAAATCGTCATTCCTCTAAAATAAAGTTGTTTCTTACTGTCTTTAATCTATTGGAAATGTAAAGAGAATTCTTAATTGAGTATAAAATAAATTAAAACATTATAATTAGATTACCTGGTGGAACTTGCTGATCTGGGTACAAGTTCTGGTGAACATCCATGGCAAAATCCACCATATTAGTGTTACTTAACAAATCAAGTTTGCCTTTCAACATTTCTTTGTCATCGTACAGCTAGAAACAAAATAAGCAAGAGTCAAATAGCACTAATTAAATCACAAGTTGCAACATATAACTTAGCAGAAAACAAATCAGTATTCTTCTAGTCAATACCAAGTTAGTAAGTGATAAATAAAATTAATGTATTAAAGTATTCATGTATAAAAAGGTATGTTTTCACTAGCCTTATATTCCGAGCTACAGAATAGTAGTATAATAGACCAATTAACTTATTCTATATAAGGTTTGTTTTAACATATAAAATAATAAGAATATAACAATATAGACCTATATAAGTGTTATAAGCCTAATAAGACATCGGACATTCTTTCTGGCAAATTAAAAAGCAGTAAATTAATGAAACCAATAGGCTAATGTGTAACAGTCAGGAGTTAAAATTAATTAATTAAAATAGCACATCACTTTTGTACATTGGTTTTGAATATTTGACATCTGGAAGAATATGGACTGTAATCAGTAGAAATAATAATAATAATAGCAGGCCTCAGCTTATGGTGATATAAATCGGCACTTTATGACTTCCATATTACATCAAATAATGATTCAATCTAGCATAAAATATTGTATAAAGATTTATCTTTTTTATTACCTCTTTTACTGACAAAAATTCCAGCAAAGGAAACACCAAATGTCGATCCAAATATTCACCCAAACGCGTGGTCAAATCGTACTCCGCCATTTTCCAGGTTTTGTCTTGATTGTCCAGATTTATTTTTAAGAGATAACTCGATAATTGCGATTAGCGGTAAAACGTCTGGAAATACAAGAAAATTATACGAAACTAAAACTAAAAACATGTATATCTCATTACAATCCTAAAAGTTTTCTCTTTCTTATTTCTTTTATGGCTTTTTTCTTTATCAAACTTTAATTGATAAAGTATATTCCGATTGTTTAGATAGAAAAATAAAATAAATTCGCAACTATATGAAACAGTTTCAACAAGACAGCAAGCAAGATGGCTTCGTGAAAAATTTATCAATTTCTAAAATCAGAAATTTTATTAAAATGGATAAGGAGGTTAAAAATGGAATGATGGCTTCATCCTCTAGACCCAAAACCGACCAGAATTTAAATGGAGCTAAACGAGCGGAAGAAGTTTTGGATGAAAGTGATGATGACGATGATGTCACTGTTGTTGATAAAAAAAACAAGCAAAAAAGGGATCAGGAAGGTACTCTACTGTCCTAGTATTATGACTACCTCCTCATTATTTTGGCTACTATTTGCCAGACTGAAGTAACATATTGTACGGATTGAATAGTACTAAATTGGCCCTGTATAAATTCATTTAACATTGTTTGTGGCTCTTCCATGGCTATGAGCCTTTGTCCTTCTTCCGGCTATTTACCTGAGCTGAAAAAAATATATTTTAAGCATTGAAGTAAGGGAATTTTTCAAAATTGTAATTTATTATCATATATATAATGACTCTAAAAAAAAAACATACAGGACTAACACCTTTTCATTTTATAAATAAATTCTGACCTTAGCCTTAAGATGCAGAAAACCTATATTAATTTTGTATTGCTTATATTTAGATTCATCAAACAATCCAGATTGTCCGGTTTGCCTTCAACCCTGTATACATCCGGTACAGTTACCCTGTCGACATATCTTCTGTTTTCTTTGTGTGAAAGGAGTGGCCAACAGAAGTCGTAAATGTGCTCTGTGTAGGCAGATCATACCTCCAGATTTCTTCTTACACCCTACTCTGTTACGTAAAGAAGATTTGGAACATACTGTCATGTTTGATGATGCTTATCAATGGTTCTATGAAGGTGCCAATGGTTGGTGGCAGTATGATGATAGAACCAGTATTGATATTGAAACTCATTTCAAAAAGAAAGACAAAGCTTTTGAACTTTTAATAGCTGGATTTATGTATATTATAGACTTTGAAAATATGATCCAGTGCCGTCGAAATGACCGAACAAAAAAGCGTAGAATTAAGCGTGATCTAGTCACAATGCCAAATAAAAAAGGTATAGCTGGGTTGAAGATCGGAAACCCAAGTAATGAAGAATCTGATAGACCAGGTGGTGATGGAAATGAAGCTCCAGTACTGTCTTTACCTGGTGGTCAACAAGTTCCTATTCCTATTGTACGAATTGATAGAACAGGGGGTGGCTATGATACCTCGCTTTCACCACCAACACCTTCAAATACTCCCCAAACCCCACAAACACCTTCTGAAAGTCCACCTAATAGTTCGACAACAGAGAGAGATTTATCCATTCATCTTGAAAGACTTCATTTAGGAGACAGCTCACGAACATCCAGTAGTCCACCACTTCATACTCTAGGTGAGGAATTTCAAAGGATCAGCAATGGCCAAGACACAACACGATTGAATGCTGTTCATTCTCGTTTACAAGAGTTGGAAAATATCCAACTCGAAAATAATCAAGTTGAGGATGATGCTTCAACACCTACAGAAGAAAATCGTAATAATTTTATCCAAGACTGTGATTCTCCTGACAATGTTGATATTTAAAACAATATATGATTTAGGACAATTTAAACATGACCTTATGGTGATCTTCAAACAAAACCAATCCTTATGGTGATCTGTTAACAATCCAATCTGTATGGTGATCTGTGAGCAATACAAAACCTTATTGTGATCTGTAAACAATAACAAACCTAATTGTGATCTGTAAACAATAAAATATTTTTCCATGTCAACTAAAACTTAAATTTTCATAACTATATTTTTCATTGTGGCTAAATTGTATTCATGGAAGCTTATAATATTGATCATGCTGTATTATACATGAGGCAAATATTTGTAATGGGCTTTTATTCAGAAGCACATAGTATATTTTTTCAGTATATGTTTAACTAATGCCACTGTTATGCCCTTACACTTAATATACACATGTATCATGTCTTACATGTTGTTATGATTCTTACAATGGGTCCCTGCTTTCTAATAGCTTAGCGAAATAAATTGTTCTTAATGTTATCAATGAATGATAACTGTGGGTTGATCAAGTTCTCTAGAAATATGTGTACATATGTATAGAATGAAAGTATGAAATTTGCATTTGTATTTGATTACTCTCAATATTGCAAGATTCAGTATTGTAAAGTTGTATATAATTTATGAAATTGTAAATATTTAAACAGCTTACTGTGAAATATTCAAAATTATATGGTAAATGTCTTCTATTTTTTTTTCAACATGTGCCCTAAATGAGCTAAATTTACTTTTTCAGTTGGCTGAATTTAAGATATTTGGAAAATTTACAACCAAAGAACACACAGTATCAGGGCCAATGCTAACAATATCCAATGCAGATCATAAACCCTAATTATGTCAATGGTAGTACTGCTTTTGAGAATGAAAATAGGGGCCTGGACACTCTGAATACTGTTGCTTTTGGCATTATTAAATTAGACAAACCAAAGCAGGAATAGTAAATCTGAAAAGTGTTAGATAGCTGAGATTGAATCAAATTAAGCCAATATTCCAATATTTGTGATTCATTTAAACCCCAACACCTGGCTAAGTCATAATATGATAATGACTTCAATCTTAAACTCCTATCTTATTGTAGAGTCTGTTCAAAATATTACACAATACTTATTTACCAAACTTTCACCTCTTTGCCTTATTCAGCACTGCTATTTTGTGAAATCAAAAGGTGTATTGGGTGTCTAATGCTTCTCAGATACACGTTTTGTTTATGTCAACAGGTAAGGTCAAAATATATAGACTCAATTAAAAAAAAGTTTGATCGAATTTTAATTAGGCTGAATATTCACAAAGATATTTAAAATCTTTAAATACTTTCTGTAAAAAAAAAAATTATTTAATAACTAGCAAACAAATCAACAAATATAGATCATAATCTACATAAAGTTAAAACTAAGTTTTACAACAACACAGTATCAAATCATACACATTTCAGGTTCACATTAATCTTTTAATACATGATTATATAACTTTCAGCAAGTTCAAGCCAGTAACAAATCATACAATTACAAACAATATTTCATAACATTTGGTTTTAATAAGGCTGTAAATAGGGTGACTCCTTGACACCCCTTAAATCTAATCTTTCACACATTATGTGAAAGTTACGCTAATGCTCCGCAATATAATATCATGGTAATAAAATGCAGCCATAGTTTGACGTAACTATGTCAAGATTGTCAAATGAACATGACTGTTTGACTAAGATTGATGGCTGGTGGTTCTGAACTAAGTAAAACCAGAACCACAACTTTGTAAGATATACTTTCCACATAAGAGAACGCATCTGACCTTGGTACCAAAATCAGCACACAAGGATAATTGAATGTTGTTTCTATGATATAAGAACGACACAAAAGTTTCAGATGATGCATTCTTGAATCAATATTCACCTTATAGCATTAAATGCATCAATAGGTGTCAGTATTATCATCCAAAACATATTATTAATCTATGGATTATATTAAAAAGTTCCAATAAGACAATGAAATCAACCAATGATACCCACAACAGATTGAGCTTTATGGGAACATCTGAGGATTCTGAATTGCTTCCACAAATTCATACTTTCTCTCAATATGATAGTCAATGAGTATGATTGGAATATGTCTGTGTATCCACCTTATAGTATGTGGTGATTCAGATATATTAGAAGTCTGATATAAGTCTATGGCATGAATATCTACTGACTTGACTTGTGCCTTTTATAAATGCATTTTAACTTATGGTTGGAAATGTCCATATTTGAATACCGGTAATACTATTTTTCATTAAAACCATTTCTGATTTCAACTGACTCTTCCATCTGCACATCAGTAAGTCTAATACTATCCTACAGCAGAACAATTCATTTTAACAAACATGCATAAATTTCTAACACACCGAATGTGTACTTGATCATAAACATTTAAATTGGCAAGTTTTTCGGACAAAGATTATACTTTGTTCTAAATAAGTGATTTAAGATGTTTGGTGGTTTCCCTGGTTCAATATCTAAACCTCATCCAAGCATTTAAAGAGAAGATATAGAAAAGGCCAAATTTCCAATAACAGGATCTGCCTTTCTCTGTCGCTAATAAAGCTGCAATTAGTCCTGTCCATAGAAGTACTGAGGGAAGAGTGGACAAAACTGATTTCTTTGATAAAACTCCTACATCCGGAAAGGTCTCTGGCTTGTCTTTATTGTTATAAAAGTAGGTCATCAGTCTGAAAAATACCAATATTATTTCATATTCTAATGAGTTAATATTCACAGCACTAAAGAAAAGAGCATTGTTTAAAATTAAGATTAGTCACTGTGTAATACTATTTGAGGGCAGACTGTAGCACAAGTTACTAGAGCACTGGAATGAGGTCATTTACTTGTATAGTTTGTTGGTTAAAATTGCAGACTTATGAAAGTCTGGTGATCATACATAAGTCATTATCACTCATTATTTTAGTTGACCCAGATGTTAATTTACGCATAGATGATTCATGAAAGATCAATGACAAGAGTTTTGGCCAGGACAAATGGTAGAAAAGATTCATAATCAAAGATTCATAATCATCCATATTAGAAAGGGTTGTTTCATTTATTCAAGCTTTTTTATATTTTCAAATTCCCATTAAAACTATTAAAAGCATTTCCCAGAAAATATCAAAACTCACTTCTCCTTTTCAACAAAGCGTTGATGTAACCACAGTCTTAATCCATTAATATCTTCTGGTACGTCTTCTATGTCATAACGTTTTATATGTACATGAATCTCTGATGTTTTCCCACATAGCAAATCTACAAATAGAAAGAAACAATTTTAATCAATATTGACTTTGCAGTAAGTCTGTACACTTGTGATCCATAATCTGTACACTTGTGATCCGTAATCTGTACACTTGTGATCCGTAATCTGTACACTTGTGATCTATAATCTGTACACTTGTGATCCGTAATCTGTACACTTGTGATCCATAATCTGTACACTTGTGATCCATAATCTGTACACTTGTGATCTATAATCTGTACACTTGTGATCCATGAGCTGTACACTTGTAATCCATAATCTGTCCACTTGTGATCCATAATCTGTACACTTGTGATCCATAATCTGTACACTTGTGATCTATAATCTGTACACTTGTGATCCATGAGCTGTACTCTTGTAATCCATAATCTGTCCACTTATGATCCATAATCTGTACACTTGTGATCCGTAATCTGTACATTTTAGATCCATGATCTGTACATTTGTGATCCAGGATCTGTACATTTGTTATCCAGGATCTGTACACTTGTGATCCATAATCTTTACATTTGTGATCCATAAGCTGTACACTTGTGATCCATAATCTGTACACTTGTGATCCATAATCTGTACACTTCTGATACATTTGAAGTGAGAAATAAATAACTATAGCATATGAAATCATTCAGATAAAGATTTGCATGTTAATTGTTGATTAGGCAGATAAACTAGACAATAACATTAAACCAAATAGTGCTCTTTACCAAGCTTTGTCATATAATTTTTACTAGACAAAAACATACCTGGCATACTGGGAGAAGGAAGCCGTTCTCCATCTTTATTTATTGTATGATTATATCCTATAGTAACATCATATACAGCATCTAATGATCTTCTCAGATGGCTTAATCCTATATGTACAGCTTTATGTCTTGGTGCTAATACAGTATGTAACATTTCAAAACCTGAAAAATTTAATTTTTAAAAAATCACTTTTGCGTGTTGATTTGAGTCATGAATTTTTATAGTCTTCAGTTGTACTAGAAATGCACAAAACTGAATAATTTGATTGAAAAAACCTCAAACTAGGAATTTTACTTTTTTTTTTCTATTATATTTTGTACTGCATATTGCAGACTCTTAAGAAATGACAAGACATCATTGACTTTCAAACACAGACATAATTCTCAGCATACATGAATTTGAAGGTTCAAATTTCAACCATCAGCTGTGAACACTACAACTAGTTCAGCTAAAATTGTATGTTTCTAATACGATTAGTCAAACAAATGACAATCCTATTCCGTCCAAGTTACTGACTACAGGCCCAAGTTAAGTAATGTATTAAAAAATTACAGTTAAGAGAATAATTCACACCTGAAGCAGTTTTTCTGAAAAGGACTACAAGTTTGTATTAAGCAAAATATGGAACTCTGCTTAAAGCTAAATCTAAAATTTACCTTCTGCTTTAGCAAAGCTCTGACTCTTACTGATCACATCTGGAAGTTCTGGATTGTATCGAGTTCCCTCAGGGAAAACAACCATCCATGTCTGAAAAAATTATCAAGAGATAGTATATTTATAATATATATTCATACAGAAACATGACGTATTTGTCCAAATATTAGAGGCTTTAAATAAATATCGTAAATATCGAGATTTCATTGTAATAATTATTATTTTCGGGAAAAAAAGCAAAATTTCAATTCAAAGATCACAGTGGCCAAGTGCTTGCTTCTCAAATAATGCACCAATGGATTTCTTATATTCCCTAGATTCAGATTTATCTCATACAACTTACATTGACATTATCCCTAGCTAACTGTATTAACTTTTTAGATGTCCTACTTTCTTCAAACTTTCCACCTCTTTTAACATAAACACAACCATGCTGAAGAGAAATGTTAAAAATCTGAATTATTTTATAAACTCCACTGCTCACTGCATTGAGTCTATATTGAAAATACTATTCTTGTGCCTCTGAATCATTTTGAAGGTTATGTAAATAATTTGAAAAAAAAACCTGAAAAAAGGATGGGACTTTTTGATAACGTCCTGATGAATTCAGAAATTTAAATAGTATATTCCAACAACAGGACTTTTTTGACATATGTAGGCATTGAATTTAATGCGCTGAGGCTACTTTAAAATTAATCACTGTTAATGGTGAAACCTAACCCTAAAGCATTTTTCATCATAGCCTAGTTTCTACTATAACGTCAAACAATTGTTGTGAAATGTTTACCTGAGCAAAATAAAAACCATATAAAGGAAAGTATTTCAAACCATCTTTCAAAATATATCTGACATGACCCAAACTACCTTGTCTAAAGGCTAGCATATTACTGACAATCCAATCAACTATAATATAAACAAACTGAGTAAAGGATTGAATGCAAGTACACATGTTAATTTTACTGAATGGCTATGTAAGATTAATCATGTGAAATTCTGCGGTAATCAAACACTGAATGCAAAAAAATATCTGCTTTCATTCATCAGCATTTCTTGGATAATGCTTATAACAATATAATTATTGCTGTATCGTTCGACATTCTGAAAGAGTAGTCAACAAAAATATGAAGCAAAACAGCTTGCTAGGCAGACAGACTAACTTAGTGCAACTTTAATCATGAACAAAACAAAAACTTTTGAAAGATCTTCTATACTATAAGTAGGCTAGTATTTGGTGACATGCCCTGCTAAAACCATCTAACCTTACCTGTACATTGATGGTTAGATATGTAGAATACCTTCTCTTTCTTTTCTAACATCTTATCAACATCTCCATACAAGTAGATCTGTAATATTCAGTGAACGATATTTGATATCAGTTATCAATAAATTAATTAATGATTCAAATATACATTTCGCTATTTGCATATAACGCAATTAAAGGGGCACAATCTTGATTTTTAGTGGTCGTTTTGGGCCTTTGTTACCTTTAAACAGTCCTCAGAAATACTCAAGCTCTAAGAAAAGCGCAAAATACCTTGAAATATACCTAAAAAATTTCACTTTTTATTTTTTTTCCGTGCTGTACGCGGCTGGTCTTCAGTCAGTCTGAAAATTGTGTGTCCTGTTTACAAAATCTACAATTGTTATTACATGTACATTCTTTTTGTTTTATCAGTGTGGGCCTGCACAGTAGCCTATTTATAACTCTTTGATTTTCCAATATGGCAGGACGTTCATAATATCTTAAGACATTATGATTTTCAAACACGGATAAATATGTATACCCATGGATTTGAAGGCTCAAATTTCAAAGGTAAGCTCTGTAGACTATGGCTGATTAGCTAAACAAAAGATTTCATGTGTTTCAGGCTTTCGGATATTTGGAAAAATATAACCTGTGCCCCTTTAAGCTAAAAAACAGAACCCATTCAAAGCCAAATCTTAGGGCTACCATTCTTAAAATTTTGCCATTCAGATGTAATGACAATCTCTTTTTAAACTGAGAGTTTTATGTCTAATTTTTCAGGGAACATTGAATTATAAAGAATAATTGGTTTAGTAGATGTACCTGAATGCCTGAATAGTGTTCAAAGAAAAACAAAACAAATCGTTGATAAGCCGAATATATTTTGTCATCACCGGCTCGATAAACTCGTCTTGGCAGTATAAACGACATAACGCGCCATGATACCCAGACGGATAAGACTATCGGAGAGGATCCGAGGAGGACTACAGTAGGTGCAAACCATCTCAAAGCCTGCAAGTAGAGAATCAAGCTCAGCAACATCGTCCTTCAATTTCTGAGATTACCGTGCTGAAAGTAACGGAAGCATGCTTTATTTAATATACACGCATGCGTGAATTGTAACCTTTGACCTTATTTATTGTATGACATCACAATATAAACAAATGCACATGTTATCAATTTGACAGATCTTGTATCTGTCAAGCCATTCCATTACAAAACAATGAAGAAGAAAATTAAAGCAAAAGAAAAGGAGGCGGAGCGGAGTGGGACACCTGAAGAAAAGTTTCACTCTCACAGAAGAGAGAGTGATGCAATGGATTTGCTTTTAAAATTAACACATAATAAACGGAATAGTACGGTAAGTAAATAGGCAAGAAATTTTAGAGAAAAAAAATTATGAAATAAGACATCTCATTGTATCGAATCTATATCCGATGCGCTACTGTAGTGTTCTTAAAATATGTCCTGGTAGATGAAAATCGACAAAAAATGTATATTTTTAAACCTATGCAAAAGACTGTTTGGGTTCTATTAAACCTAATGACCTAAGAATGCTGCTACGAAGTTTAAAGTTTGATTCAAAACCTCGTTTGCTGGTTTTGCTTAGAGACAAAACACGGTTACAAGGTTAAGCTTGATTTGCAAAAGCTCAAAGGAAGAAAGATTAGATTGTTTTGCAATCGATCCACTTTCTTCCTTTGAGGTTTTATGAACCAAAGCATAACCTTGTTTTGTCTCTAAGCAAATTCAGACATAATCCTACAATCCGATTTGTTATCATTCCAGTCACCAAGTGTTACAAGTGGTAATATTGCTGCACTATTATCGGAGAAGGGAGAAAAGACATCGGTATCAGGAGCATTATCGGATGATAAACATCATAATAGTGAAATGGAGTCTCATCAGGCTAGCGGTAAGACAACAAACTGTTTCTTATGTATAGAAAGCCTACTGCTGCCATGTTCACTCTCGCTTTGTCGCCCACGACAAAGCGACGATCGTCGAGTTGTCACCCCCGACGAAAAGGGCGACAAAGCGACGAAAAGGGCGACAAAGCGACGAAATAGGCGACAAAGCGACAATTATAATCGTCGCTTTGTCGCCTTTTTCGAGGTGTTTTTCATCCTCCTTTTTTTAACTCTCGCTTTGTCGCCATTTTCGTCGCCTTTTTCGTCGGGGCGACAAGTCGACGATTTTTCGTCGCCCTTTTCGCCGCCTTTTTCGTCGCGGCCGACACGTTGATGATTTGTTTTATTGGATGACGTCATAGAAGTTCAAGTGCGTGCAAGAAATTCCCAAATATCAATCACCAGTGTCGTGGTCTTGGCACTTATCTGGCTTTATACAACCGAAGACAAAGACCTGAAATTTAAATTTACGATATATTAATACATATTTTCACACCACAAAGTAATTTAAATTAAATCTATCATAAATGCGCATTTGGGGTTACCCTTGAAACACAGCACAAGATCAGATGAGCTGAAACATTTTTCTCAATTTAGGCCTACAATAGCTATAACATATTATAACTTCACAGATGGTTAAGCCTAGACCTATTGCTAGAAAATTTCAGTCGATGGATGAAAATTGTTGGAAATCCGTTTTACAGCAATAGCATCCCACAACAGCTAATTAATTGAAGCTGGGTATGGCCTATAGTCTGCCTGTGTTTTTAGGTTATAAATATTTTGATTCCTCTATGGTTATAACCAAGATTTAGGCCTATGTATTTTGGTAGGCCTAGTGTAGCATCCACTCAAGCCAACCCTTATTCCTAATATAATGTATCTGGTTTTTTTTTTCAAATAATGAAATCTATCCTTGCCCGAATATCCTATCCTATAATTTTTATTAATTGAAATCACTGCCGAATAATTTTTTTTTCCAAATAAATATTGTTATAGGACATGCCATTCGGGCACCTCCATTACCCGAAATTATCTTCCAAAATCAGATGAAAATGAAACATAATTCGGGAATGGCCGTTGATTGCATTTGCAGGCTTCAATCTTCAAAATGTGAGCAGAAAAAAAGCGCTGAAATTGAGAAATAGTAATTTTCGTACAAATTTTGAGGCAGAGGATTTTGAACGTATTTTATCTCAGGAATGGTCGTAGATCGCATTTCCGGTCTTGGCTGATGGCACAAGAACAATACAGTTCAAAAATATAATCTTCAATTGTGTATCAAAACCTGCCTTTTTCTGTGCTTTCTCGCCCTTTGCGTCGTGGTTTTTTTTTTCGCCTTTTTCGTCGCTTTGTCGCCTTTTTCGTCGGGGGCAACAAGTCGACGATTTTTCGTCGTCTTTTCGTGGGCGACAAAGGGAGAGTGGACATGGCCGCAGTAGGCTTCCATACTAATGGGATCAAGATTCGCCCAATTATGTGGTGATCACTGTTCTTTGGGGAATTTCATGTAAAATCTTTATACTTGAAACACCAGGGATATTATATTTTAAACACCAGGGATATTATATTTCAAACAACGGGGATAATATTTTTTTAACATCGGGGATATTATATCTTAAACACCAGGGATATTATATTTTAAAAACCGGGGATATTATATTTTTAATTCCAGGTATATTAAATTTTAAACACCAGGGATATTATATTTAAAACACAAGGGATAATATATTTTCAACACCGGTGATATTATATTTTAAACACCAGGGATATTATATTTTGAACGCCAGGGATATTATATTTTAAACACCAAGGATATTATATTTTAAACACCAGGAATATTATATTTTTAACACCAGGGATATTATATTTCAAACACCAGGGATAAT
This sequence comes from Nipponacmea schrenckii, assembly GCA_030562195.1. Lineage (NCBI taxonomy): Eukaryota > Metazoa > Mollusca > Gastropoda > Lottiidae > Nipponacmea > Nipponacmea schrenckii. The sequence goes on along the minus strand of CM060200.1, from coordinate 20,582,593 downwards.
ATATTTTAAACACCAGGGATATTATATTTTAGACACCGGTGATATTATATTTTAAACATCAGGGATATAATATTTTAAATACTTTGGATAATATATTTTTAACATCGGGGATATTATATTTTAAACACCAGGGATAATATATTTTAAACACCATGGATATTATATTTTAAACACCGGTGATATTATATTTTAAACACCAGGGATAATATATTTTAAACTTCAGGGATAATATATTTTAAACACCAAGGATATTATATTTTAAAGCACCGGATGTTATATTTTAAAGCACGGGATATTATATTTCAAACACCAGGGATATCATATTTTAAACCTCGGTATATTATATTTTAAACACCAGAGATTATATATTCTAAACTCCAGGGATATTATATTTCAAACACCAGGGACATTATATTTTAAACACCAGGGATATTATATTTCAAACACCAAGGATATTATATTTTAAACACCGGGGATATTGTATTTCAAACACCAGGGATATTATATTTTAAACACCAGGGATATTATATTTTAAATCCCAGGGATATTATATTTTAAACACCAGGGATATTATATTTTAAACACCAGAGATATTATATTTCAAACATCGAGGATATTATATTTTAAACACCAGGGATATTATATTCTTATTCCCAGGGATATTAAATTTTAAATCTAAGGGAATATTACATTTTTACACCAGGAATATTATATTTTCAAAAGCTCTATCAGATTTAAATTTAGCTAAAGTAAGAAACTAAATTGAACACATTTGAAGGTTTTAAAAATATCTTATGCTTTAGTTTGAAATTTTGAAGGCACACTTTGTGTCCCTTGTTTTATTCATATTTATTGTTTTTACAAAGAATGATTCCTTGCCAGTTTAAAAGTCAGATAAAGCACTTTCTCTCAGGTTTTTATGCTATTTGAAACCATTTCCCTCTGAAAATCGTTTTCAATTTTATGAGATCCTCTTCCGCATATTACTCGGTATTACTGTCCTGGTGTATACAGTTCGCCCATGAAAATTTAAAATGAGGGAAGAGTGCTGATCTGATACAGTGCTTAAAGTTTTATGACATCTTCCATAACCCTCAGTATTTTAGTCGTTCCAAGCGATACTGGGAATAAGATAACCTGTGAAAGACAAGAAGTCATTGCTGAAATATGTGAGCATCATCTTAGCATTTAGTTTGAAATATATAAACGAGGGCGTGTGAGCAAGATACATCTTTATTTATCTTTTCTGATTCTAGAGGTGTCAGAAGAGTGGTATGAAGAGTTAAGTGATGATCATACAAGTGCTTTTAAAGAGGTAAAGCCTTTTTTTGCAGTAATTGAACCCGGGGAAGTTTTGTATAAAATGTATTAATTTTTTTTTAATTTCTCTTTTCTCCATAACTAGCTATTCCCTGTGATATGCCTATACAAAATTAAAATTCGACAACTGTAAGATATACTTCAATTTCCCTATGCGTGTGGATAATAACAGATATTACATCTGTATAAAATGTCGTCACATCACTGTCTCATCTTCTAATACGCAGCTATATAGATGATTACTATCAATACGGACACTAATTTCGTACCTTGACTTTAATAGCCACTCGTCTTATATCATGGAACGCAGCAATTGAGTTGATTGCAACAAATACAGCGAGCAACAGAGCCTTCCAGAAAACCATGTCACTGTATGGCTTAGTGTTTACAGACTTTTGAGGCCTCTGATTGTATTTTTATTCCTATTCGTACAATCAAATCAACTGGCTTCATTCGTACAATCAAATCAACTGGCTTCATTTACAAACTTCCGTAATTCAAGAAAAATGGCTATTGCTGTCAAGTCGAAGTTCGCAATAGCTTGAAATTGTTCATAATAACCTAAACTTACTTAGTGTGGGCGTCGGATTTAAATATTAAAACGCTCCACAGATTGCTGAAATGAGTTTTATCAGCTGATATGAATTATATTAAAAAGGTTTTAACTTGTTTCCCTTGTATTCAGGTATTTGATATGCTGGATTCTGCTCATACCGGGTTATTGAATGCTGATACTCTCTATGAAGGTCTGAAAAGAGTTGATAGTGATATTACTAGGGAAGAGGTAGAGGACATACTCAAGGTTTTGGATAAAGACGGCAATGGCGAGATTGATTTCGATGAATTTTTCATGCATATCACTGCCATGGATGACGGAAGTGATAGTGAGTGTATTATATTATTTTCTGAGTGATCCAACGTTGAATTCGTCTGAAATAAGGTCTGCTATTAGACCGAACCTTCTGTCTCTTTTCACCACCAGCCTCTGATAGCTATCTAGACAGCTGTTGTCGTCTGGTTTCTTGTCTGTAATTTATCTGCGAAAATGGTCCCTCCGGATATATTACTTACCCCTTACCTATGATGCCATTCTATTGCAATCTCGGGTTGCACGTAATTCACGAACGTAGAACAATATAATAGTAGTTCATTTGACGAATTTATGTTCCAGACAAACCAAACCAATTTAAAACATATACGAAACGTCAGAGACTGTTCTTCTCTGCCTTGAGGAAATTTAACAGAAAGACAGACTTGTCCGAGTTGCACGCTAAGAAAGTTGAACAACCTCATGTCTTGAGTCATTATACAGCAGGTGTTCGTCTTATTGGACTTAGTGATAAACAACTAAGATTGAAACTAAAGAAAATGCAAAGGGCAGCAAAAAGTATCAAATCACCTTATGCAAAGCCGTTGAACTTTGTTATATCTTGTGGAGATTCAAAAACCGAAACCGTTCGCACGACTATCGGTTTGAAAGCGTCAGATGTTTTGCAAGAAATAGACAAACCATCAAACAAATTATACTTTGATCCATTGAGGATAGTAAAATCTCAGAAAGATATCGAAAGAGATATCCAGTTAGCTATAACAGTAAGTAGAATAGGGGAAAGTGAACATGTTTGTTTTAATGGAATTAAGGCCATAATTGGAAATTTGTTTATTACAGATTGGTGTGAGGGGTTCAAACTGCTAAATTCTCTGATGTTGAAAGGCGCTTTCGTTAAACTGTTTCCAATTCAAATCGATCTTATATTAAGTTGATTTTTAACTACTTTGTTATGGTGCTTCATATTCAAAGATGAATTTGGCCTGCTTATAGAAATATATTTCAACCAAGCTTTAAAATCTATTTTGAAAACTTTAAAAGGCTTTTTTGAATTATTATAGCTTTTTGTGAAAATTCGACTTATTAAGTTGAGGACCAGATTCAAAATGGATGTGAACTGCGTCCGTGTGTTTTATTTACATATAAGAGGCATACGTAGTTTCGTATATGATCTATGTATATGGTGCTGCAAGAAATACCAAAATGTGCACATTAGTACACTAATTGATATATCTCAATTTAGCTAAATAATTAAAATTAAAGAATGTAAACCTCTCTTTCATGTTTGGTTTTACAGGATGTTATGAAAAACTCCCAATCTAGGACGTTTAAAATGCCAAAACCATGTGATGTCATAAGATTGAAAAAAGAGGGTAAGAAAATTTGAATGGTTTTAAAGGTTCAGGGACTTGAATTTTGGAAGTGGTTTTTAACTTTTGTATTTTCATATACGTTTTCTATTTGCCATAGCAATTTGTGTCGACATTTGCTATCGATATTCACTTGAAGAAACTGGTCTTAAAACTTCTCGAATCTCAAACCTATATATTTTATCCTGTCAAACAGACGACAAATCTAATCAAAAATACGATACATAAACCAAACCTGAACCTAGAACAATAGAGACATCAGATCGTGGTTGGCAAGGAAAAAAAACGCGAAACAAAACATCTAGATTAGCATTTAAATCTAATTGACTACAAATGAAAATAATTTCAATTATTGCAGAATCCCAGAAGCTGTTAAGAAGTAGAGAACGGTTAAAATCCGCTGTAAGTCACAGAAGAGAGGGAAGTCATGCCTCAACCACATACCCAACTACAAAAGGTAACTTGGAAATCACAATACGCATAAGCACGTTCATTCTCTTCAAACTCACCTTTCACAACGCCTGACAACGCTCCAAAATTATTTTGTCAACTCAACCCGTAAAATATTGATATTGGTTTTATTCTCTACCACCCATTGAAACATTATAACTCTGAGATCAACTCCCGGTTCTTTCACGAAGACCTTAATATCAAATATCTCCATAGGGAATTTTTAATTACTTTATATGAAAAAATAGACTTGTCCGTTTTCACAAATTACATACGAACTGCATGCACCTTTTTTTGCTCAAATTTATCCAACAAATTGGTAACATATGTTGAGACTACTTCGTGCCCACAAAATTGTTGATAAACATTGAAGTGAACAAGCTTATTCTTAATATCATTAAAATATGTTTTTTGTTCCATTGCTTCAAATTTTGTTCCTAATCCCATTATTTCCATGTTGCTTTTTAGTTGGTAAAAGAAGACATATTGGTTGGATTACACCCAGAACAGAGTGGGATAGGGTGCCGTTACCCGTCCTTAGAATAGGAAGTAAACGTTTAACTATTGAAGATCTCCCCGATATTCGCGAAAGGGTCAAGAAAGCCGTCGATGATTACTATGGGAATTTAAGAAAAGATTTTGTCAGAACAGCATGCCAACATTGGGAAGAGCTGTATGCTAATCACAGAGGTTCCAAGAAGTTATTTGAACATTTTAGACAAGTTTATAGATCCTATTCGCCACAGAAGGAAGAGGAAGCATTCGTTGTGTGCCCATGGATCCAAGTTCCGTTTAGACCCGTCCTCAATAGCCATCACCGTAGTCGTACAGCAGTAGAACGCGAAAGATGCAGAAGTCCTGACTTTAAAACATGTAATCGAAGACCCTATAGCGCATTGTATTGAAAACCATTCATTCACAGTTTATGCACCAAGTTAGCTTGTTTGCTATGCATGCTGAACCATGTATGAGTACTTAGTGTTTCTCATTGCTAAATACAAGAACAGATTAATTGTTGAAAATCTTCAAAAACAATTTTCAATATCCCTTGCTTAAAGGTATATTGCTTCTTAGAATGTCCAACAAAATGCAAATTCAACTTGGCCAAAATTAGTCATCAGTGTACTCCCGATCTTAAAACTATACGAATATCCCTATAATCCAGTCAATCCATATACTAAGTAAAAATTCATTACATAAGTAATTTGAAAAAAAAACTCAGAGGAAAATTTTCAATAATTACTTAGTTCTGTAATATAGAGATTCTATTATTTAATATAGCACCTGGTTAGTCTAACTGATGAATATTGTATACATTGTCTTGACCAATATTGAGACTTTCATATTCCATGTCCATTCTAAGAAGAAGTAATCCTTAAAATGACATACAGCTTAGAAAGAGTTTAATATTTTATTTGACATAAACTTTCAACAATAAAAATTTATCACAATTTGTTTTATGGATATTGTAAAGGCAGGATTGTATTGTAAGTTGCGTATTTTAGGTTAAGATTATACTAATTCAAATATAAGTCATTTGTGCAACACTTTCGGTAGGTATCATCACAAACCCACCAGTATTGTCCACCACTTGATTTGGAATTACCCCATCTCCAATAAGTATATTTGGGGGTTCAATACAACGATCGCTTTTGAAGGAATGTTCGCTTCGAGCGGGATAAATGGAATTTACCGAAGAAACAGACTGAAGCCGAGATCTAATTTCGAATCCACCATTACTTATCCCGTTCGAAACTCCATTCGAAATTCCGTTCGGTATATGTCCATTTGTGGTATTGTGATTTTGAGCTGGAATTTGATCATTTTCAGGTCGCTTTCGTTTCTTACCGAATTTTCTGAAAAATCGGCGCCATTTCGACCCAGAAGCTGCTTTCACGTCTTGTAAAACATCCGTATGGAGTTGCTCACCAGAAACATGTGCTAAAGTCATTGCGGCTAAACTTGAAACAGCATCAGTATGTTTTCCGAACACGTGCGAATGTCGACGTGAACGAACATTCTCTGATATGATGTCTTCGTCATCGAATTCTACTAGTTTTTTAGTTGCTTTATCGTAATAGCAGTTTCCAATACCATGTTCCACAATATCGGCACCAAGAATTTCTTCTTCTAAAGGGACCCGTAGTCCCATCACGAGATCGATTATTTTAAGGAATAAGTAGGATGTAATTAATGTCCACACTGTTAAAGTCACAACAGCTAACGTTTGAATACCAAGTTGGTAAAAACCACCTCCCTGAAATTCAAACATTGAATAAAAACTTCTGAAAAGAGTTGATGAAAAATAATTTTAACCCTTGACTTATATAGGCAAAGTATACCTCAAGGTTTAAAAAGGTAAAAAAAAATCTTGTGATCTTTATTTATCTCTATGATTTTGTCGTAAAAATAATCTTAAAACTTACATTAAAAAGTCCATTTTGGACAGCATCAAGATGAAGTTCTTTTGCAAAAGTATCCCTTCGAGAAAACAATCCAGCAGCCAACATACTCCAAGCCCCTCCAAGAGCATGAGTTCCAACACAACCTGAAATACATTAATAAATCAGATTGTGGCATTATGGTATTTGAAAAACTGCATGAACGGTCTTAGTAGAATAAGATATCAAAAGCAACTGCTGACCAAAGAGTATCATCTTTTTAATGATAAGCACAATAGAATATTATTACGTGTATATAGAGTGCTGTCAAATGTCATCAATGGTGGGGTTACAAATGTGTCGAATGCATGCTGGTGTATCATTTACGAGTCTGCTTTGATAATTCAACAAAGGTGATATTCTTCTCTCCTTTTTTCACCTATGTTGATAATCTCGCACCAGCCATCACACCGGACACATTTCTTCCAATTCAAACTTGTATGTTACTTGTTTAAGGAACTAGCTTACCAACAGGATCATCAATATGAAATCTATCAAGCAATGCTACACCAGTTATTGTTATTGAACCTCCAATTAGGCCAATCACTAGACCTTCCCATGGATGAACCATCGCACATGTCGCTGAAAGCACAAGATTAAACATGTTTTGAGATCGTGATTGACGAATAAAGAACCTTGTTTAAAAACAGGAATAGAAACAATGATATTTTAATCAGATTGAAATGTGAAAACATGTGTATAGGATTTCGAATGTCATTATAATCGTCTATTCCGTTATTCTGATTCAAAGAAGAATTTTAGGTAAATTTGAAAGACGTAATAGATCAACACAATTTCATTGAAATACCTTCATACACCAATCATTGCATTGGCAAATTGGGATATTTCCAGGAAAGGTCATTGCCAGGTGACGTGTACAAAAAAGAACTAACATAGAAATTGTATAATGTTAGATGGACCAGCTTTTATCCACTGGTCTGTCTCTTCATATGTTAACCAAGAATGACCTTACCGGTAATTCCTACCAATGACCCTAGAACACCATTTATAAGGTAGGCAACATCAAATGTTCTTTTCTTTACTATATAACTGAAAAAGAAACATAACGGGATCAATGATATAACCACCGATGTTCAACAAGAAATACAATCCAGCACACTGCAACAAAACTAAATAATACCAAACGTGTCAGTATGTTATGTTAAATATCAAGAACATCAATTTGAATTTTAACAAGATATCCACACAAACATGTTTAATATATTCGAGGTGTTTCACAAGGGTGCTTTTCTTTAACTGTTAACATGTTTATCGGTTTATACTGCTAGTTGATCTTTCCAAATAGGTCATAAAAAGATCACTAAGAGATACTGAGTGGATAAACCACTGTCTATCCACCATCAACGTTCATGATTAATGTGCCATAGAAGGATTACAGCAGCAAAAAAGACATATGATGCACGTAAAGACTAATACCGTACCTAGATAAAAGGCCAACTACTCCTCCTGCAGTTGAAGCTGATATAGTAGACACAGCTGATCTGAAATATCAATATAATTACAATGTATGACCTAAGACAGATATTTCGGGGAATAAGCCAAAGTTAGAATCTTGATAACTTATTCTAAAATCTTGAAAGGCCTTCATTGCAAATTATCAGAATGAAATCCTACGTTATACGACAACATTGTAAAAGAGAAATGTACATTTATAGGCGGATTCTTCGACAATCAGGTTACTCGAACATATAAACATTCTCCTATATAGATTTTTACATAAATATCACTTCCATCGTATTAAATTTTTAGTAAAAATCCTTACCTTGCTGCAAGTTTCCATTTTAGGCCTGAAATACCAAATGTGCTGCCACAGTTGAATCCTAACCATCCCCACCTGAAAAAAAAACAAATTGAATCTGCCATCAAGTCCAGATGATGACGAACATTTTCTTACACGTCCTGTTGCTGATGATCTTGTGTTTCGGCGAAGCTCGGCAGCTTCCATAAGGCTTTCTCTACCTCTGTTATGATAGGTCCTTATATCATTAAGTGCAAGCCTCTTTACATGTTTAACAGGTTACCGTTTGGCACGTGATTATTATTTTTAAATACCTTTATCAAATTTATTATGAAGTTACAATGGATTATTTATCAACTTATAACTGAGTGTTAAATATCTCAAGACTCGTTAACACGATGTCTATGTCCTGTTACCGTACAAGAAACAATACCTACCACAACATGAACATTCCCAATAAAGCATTTGTAGGCGATCCCATTTGAGGCATCTTTTTCTTTTTATATCGGTTATGACGTGGCTTGAGAACAATAGTTGCTACCAGGCCGGATAAACCACCAACCATATGGACAGGACCCGCTCCTGCAATGTCAACCACACCCATCTCCTGCAGCCAACCTTTTGGTCCCCATACCCAATGTGCCGGAAAACAATATACAAATGTATTTAGCATGGAAAATATTATATACGATTCTAGTTTCGTCCTTTCTGCCATTGCACCTGAAAGATGACAGAACACAGAATCTCATAATATATAAAATTCCCCAATTTTTTACATTATGTCTTTATAAGAGAGAAAGAACCTCAACTTAGTCAATACTGGTCATGCGGTCACCTCTATTCAGCGTGACCCTGCTCTAACGGTCATTCAAATATCCTCCCATGCGATTTTCAATTAAATTTACCTGTATTTAGCACCAACCTGTCAAACGCACTAACGGTCAATCAGTTTTATCCCGGGCGGTCATATAATCCTGTCAATTAACGACCAATTGACGGGTGAAATACAATCAGATTGAATCCACGATGTTCAATTGACCTTGACTTCTTAGTCATGTGTCGGCTTTTTTTTATTACTTAATCTTTTAATCTTAATCCTGACATTTACTTATAAAGCATCATATTGGATATTGACATGTAAACATGCGCGGAACAACGTTAACATGACGAAGAAAATGTGGGCCCTCACATATTAGATTTCTTGGCGATGATAGTTTGACAGGTCATTGAGAATTCTTCTTTTTAACAGTTACAAAGTTCACAGAAAGTTTAATTAAATGTCATTGGCAGGTTATTTACTATTGAAATTTTCCTATTCCTTGCAAAAAATGTGCGTAATTATAAAAGTTTTATCGTTCTTTTCTGCTTACTACTAGGATATGAAACAGTTACTATTTATAGACAAATCGGAACGACCACGAGAAACATTTTTACCGTCGTTTTTCTCAGTATTGGTGTCATTCAAAAACACTTCGTTTGTCTCATGTTTAACCGGAAGTACATCGTCGGTGAAAGTTATCTTAAAATCAGCATTTTAACTTCGTAAAAAATATTAAATGTTATGTATGACAGTATGTTCAGAAAATTGAAGTCTCAATTATGATGAATATAACTAAACATTTATGGCATTGAAATATATTTTACAGTTGGATACAACTTGGGAAAAAATAAATCAACAGCCCTGCTTCCTCCACCTGTATTCAACAGCCACATGTATTAAGCACCACATCAAGCCACTTCCCTTGACTGGTTGCTTAAAACAGGTTTTGTATAGTCAAAAGGAATCTCAGAGTGAAAGTGGCAGTTTCAGAGTCTAAAGAAAAGATGAAATTCTGGACACACAAGAATTAGAATGATCGGATTTTCGAGGTTGAGCTGTGATCATTACTACTGATAGCTTATCTAAAAGAAAATTCTCGTTTCTAAGACTAAAGTATGATTGGTCAAACGGATAGCGAGTTTAATATAAGAGTTTACTTCTACCTGCGCATGAGGGCGAGGGAATGACGAAGATCAATGATACTATTCTATTTCCAGTATGGACAATAGCTGAAATTGTGTTCTATCAGCAAGTAACTATATATTTAGACTTTTATATGCTGTTAAGATCGCCAATATTGGTTTTCGTTATTTAATGAAAATGTCATCCATATTTGTTTAAGATTGTGAGCGTAACGAAAAGATTGTCATAGTGATGGTTTAAGGATAATTTAATCTAGTAATTATTATTATCTTTAACATTCATATTGATCTTTAGTCTTAAAAAATATTTACATATACTTGAATTTTACAGATTATCACATTGTGTTCACGATGTTAGCATGCGAAATTGATTACAAAAGGGAGTGACAATTGACATCCCAGTCAGATCAGGCTTTATCATGAATCATATAAAAAAAAATGCTCTAAAACCATCTTTACAAGTTTACATACCCGAAACTATGGTAGTCGCAGTCGTTGCAAAAGAAGCTTGGAAGAAGAATTTAGAATAAACCCAACCAAGCTCCTCTTCGCTAGCCTTGACAAAGAATTTTCCCCAACCACAGAAAGGATTTGTCCATGGTTCATCATCACCAAAGCTAAAACCGTAACCAAACATCCAATAGGTCAATCCACCACAAATAACATCCACAGCATTTTTTACCATAATATTAACTTCATTTTTAGCTGATACCGATCCACTCTCCAACAATCCAAAACCTGCAAAGAGAAAAGTTTTCTTATTTTCGAATTGCGTAGTATATACTAATTCTTACAGTTGCATCTAAGTTGTTACATAGGTGGGTTAACAGTAAATGTTATCAAGGAACCAAAATAATAACGAGCCGTCCAGGTCAATTTTACAGGTACCCGTGGAAATACGGCTTAATGTATTTTTTACCGGGATTATTTGGCAACTGTGCTGCTTGGTATTAACATGTTATATTTGCAGACAATATTTCACAGTGTGTCAAACATTATGATGTCATTCGTTGTAATATTTTCTTAAAACTGTAAAGCATCTTCCTAGTAACCAATTGTTATTTCTGTCGCACTACCATGGGTAAAAAGGCTGTTCATGTTTTGAAAAATTCCATTTGAAGGGAATTGAAAGCTAGAAAATATGATCAGCAATATTTCAAAGAAACTAAATACTAGTAATCATGTCCGAAAATTTCCTCTCATTTGCCATTTTCAGGTTACTTCCTCATGAAAGTCTGTGATCTAAAGAAAAGTATAATGGACGAACAATTATTTTAATTACAGCTACATTATCGCTGTTATATACAGGAATGATAGCAATGCCGGGGTGTTCATGAAACAATAGCCTACGATACCTTTCGCGACAAAATAGAAACGATATGACTATCGATATAGGTTAATAGACAAAAGAATAATTACACTTCAAGTTATTTACGACTATAATTATTGAGAGTCTGTCTAGTAAATAATATTGATAGAAATTTATTGTTGACAGCTTACTGTTATCTCGTTAAAGTTCACGAATGAATCTTCAACTTTCTTTGTCTTCTGCATTCGGATGATGTCAGATGTGATTGGTATGCCCAGTGTCGTCGAGTATCAAAACGCATACGAAAAACGTGACATTTCTCATCAAGATGTATCGAATCATCGTTATATTGAGCCATCATTAAATCTGCAACCATGCAGTTGATCATAATATACTTGCTTGTAGTTTGGTGTTTTCCCGGTATGAACTCATGTTGACTGCGAAGAAATGGTCATCAACCTGAGTCCACCTTAAACGTATAATGACGTTTGTCCTTTCTGTTGCATCTAAAATTATGTGCTTCATATTATGATTCAGGCACAACCTTGGCCATATATCTTTGTAATAAAACATACGGGAACCATTATAGATATCGATTAGTATCAATAAAGTTTAAATGTTTTAACATCTAAATTAAATACCGTGCTTAATTTTATTATGTGAAAAGGATTTGTCACCTATCTACTTTATCAGATATTTCCGCTAAAAATTTTATGTTAAGAAAATGTTATTGATTTTAACATTAGATAGTATTTTAGATGGAAATTAACTGCCACCTTATATTGTTAAATGTGAATGATCTTTCATTAACACGAACTAGGTTAATTTTTGTTCCGTTTAAGGGATTGATCTTATCCTGGTCATACATTTTGCTATAATCTGCATTTGTGAAAACGATTATTCAATTCGACTCAATTAACAGTGACCCACCTAGTGAGTTCATTTAGGTCCTTGGTGCCGAAAATTTTTTCACATTCTAAGACCCATCTCTAAGTCAATTCAATGTCCTTTGTATGGTCCTGGGCATAAGTTGTTAGTCATTTATGATATGGTAATTCCGTAGATATATGGTGGAAAAAAAAGGCAAACCTTATGGACTTAGGGGAAAAGGTAATTTCCAAAAAGGTATAAGTGATTCAAAGCTTCAAAAGCCAACACCACAATTAAATTAACTTGTAACCCGCGGAATCATTCAAAAGGTACAAGCTGCCTTTCTGTTAATCAAACTGCCTCTGAAGACGTCGCTTAACTGGTGATGAAAAATAACAAGGAAGGCTAAACTGCATCGTTTATCATGAAATGCCCATTGCCCCACAATGGATGCAATGGAGACAACCTTTTTAACAAACCACGTGTTAGATCTAACCATACGTGTACTCGGAAGTTTCAAGAATCTAAGTCAAGGTCTGCTTTGTGTGTGACATAATCCAATTTCACACCGAACGGGCAACCTGATATAGGTCTCACATTATAATACCCAATCATTGTTGTTAACCAGCTATGATTATTATGCAGCACGCTATCTGAAATAACAGACATCAGGAAAGAATCCATTCATTGACGTCATATCCGGTCCAATTAGCATACTAATTATACTTGAAATCTTTACTAATTATAACCCCGGAAATTAAATTGCGTATTCGTAGGAATTTCAAGACATGATATGAACAATAACACAATGTCATTTGTTACTATACAATATAAAGAAATTAAACTTGGAAAGTAAAGGTGGCAAAAGGGGTGGGGGTGGGGGAGGGGTGCTGTTCATGACATTGCAACCGAAATATGATTTGGCAGCCGTAACGCACCCGATAGGTTAATTCAATTACATTAGCAATATCTAAAGTAATGCAATTTTGTTTTCACCATCTCACAAAATGGCATTGTTTTCAGGAAATTTGATCTGCTTGACAATCACTTTGCTGGGTCAGTAAGCCACTATTAACTAGTAAAAAAAAATTGATTGTCCATAAGTCGGCTGCATTGATTTCGTTCGCAACTGACTCGATAAATTGGCAACTACAAGTTCGATGGATCGACTGAAACCAATTATATGTGTGAACTGCTACCATCTCAATGAGTAAATTGGAACCAACTCGGTAAATAAACTGCAACCAAATCGATGAGCGAACTGCAACCAACTCGCTGAGTAAACTGCAACCAACTCAATGAACTTCAACAACTGTAACGGACTAGAAGAGAAAACTTCAACTACCTTGAAAAACGACTGCATCCAACTCTATGATTAAGCTTAAGGCAACTCGAAAATCGAAAAATTAGTACATGTAACTGATAAAAAAATGTGTTTATGAATGTGTCGTTTCGGAAGATCAAGCAAAATGTTGTATTCTTTAAATTGAACTACATGAATCAAATAGGCTTGAATAAAATATGCAAAATGACATGATTAACGTCAAACCTATTATGTCTGCCTGGAGTAAAAACACAAATATGTGGAAAAACCAAGTCAAACGAGTACTAAGGAGAAAAATCGATTAGTTTTAATTAGGCATAGCTATACCATACTATAAAAGGATGACTCCCAGAAGAAACTTGCATTTAAAATAATTGAAATCTTATCCAAAATAGAATGTTATACTTAATGTTTTATTATTATAGAAAAAAAAGCAAAAGAAAAATTTAAAAAAAAGATGCACATTCAATGGAATAAGACACTTACCTGATTGCATAGTAAAAACAATAAAAGTACTAGACAAGATCCATGTTGAATCAGAAGAATGGTCCTCACATTGGCCTGCACCAAAATGTAGATCCACAGTGCCATTTTGGCAGTTACTCATATTCAAAATGTCCATGCATTCACCTCTAGGCTAAATGTCATGTTTTGAATTAGGCACTTTGCAATTGATTTGTCATCTCGTTCCATCATAACCGGCCTACAGCATCCATTTAACGTTCCATATTCATCATTGAAATTGCCAACGAGTTTTGCCGACGGGTGAACTAAATATCGAAGCACTATCAACTTAAGATTTCAAAAGAGCGCTGGAATATCAAAATTAACACCAATAAATCCATTGGGTTGATTTTCCCTCTTTGAGTAGAACTGAATCCAACTGTGAAATATAAAAATACCTCTTACTCTTCACTACTTTGTAGAACCTGCTTCAATATTTATGAAGTATATTCCGTCAAATCTTCAATAGAACCAAACGTCGATAAGTTATTGGGTGTTTTTTATTATTTCACTAGTTGTTTTAGAAACTAAAATCATACAGTATCTACTTAACAAGCTGAAAGAATTCCATTTGTCTGTTAATAACGGTTATTATCTATCACTTTTGCTGAAGTATATTCATAATGCCAAATATGCTAAAAATTATCGCTTTCGCTTTACGTACTATCTAAATATTTTCCACGTTCATGTCAGAAATATTCGAAATAAAAACACTGAGGTGATTTCCAGTTTGTACCCGTCACTTCCGGGAACAAAATCTCCTTGGTCACATGGTTATTTTTCGTCTCGTAGTGTGTTTGTAGGTATCCACAAAATTTGTTTATTAGTAGGTCTATGGGGACAATAACATTTACGCTATTCCATTTTTAGTCAAACGATTGAGGTTTTTCTTAAACTAGGCATTTTATGACTCATAAGTTGCTAAAAATGATATGTAAGCTTTTGGATTTTACTATTGATCATTCGTGAATGATCGTAGAATTTCTCTGAAAACTTTTTGTGATACGTTCTGAAACGTTTCTGCGCTCTTTTCAACACATTGTACATCTTCGGTTATCTATTTGTTTAAAATGAAAGGTTTTATGTAGAACTTTAATTAGATCTTTTCGTTTGGCATTTGAGCAACTCCTAGGATTAGATGAGCTGTAAAGAACACGTTTTTATATCCGTTGTTCTGATCGAATTGCCTCCATTGCTAACTATATATGAAAATCGGATTACATATTTCATAGTTGAAGGTGTTTAAGATATACTCTCGTATAGAAACATTGGTCTATGTCCCAAGTAGATACTATGATAGTGTAATATTGTAATGTGTTAACAGCCTGAAACAAGTGCTCCTTTCGAAGCGTTTAGTAAATAGATGCTCAATTATATTGTTAATGAATATGTAAATTGCATTAGACATGTTCTGTAAAAAAGAGACGAGACAAACGCATAATTCTAATGTCAATGGCTATACATTTACATTTTCCATCATACATACAAAGGCAACAAAACCTTAAGTGCTTAGTCCAATGGTAATCATTAATTGTTTAATAACTATAATATCCTACACTTTGAGATCATGCATAACTCGGTTATTTGTCTTCATTATATTTTGAAAGGTATGTATAAGCCAGGGTGGTAAGGGAGTTAAGGATTGAGATTGAGAACCCACAACAAGAACCAAAACCTAGAAGCACGTTGTATTTTCTCAGAAAACATCACTTAGATATAAAAATATTTCTTCTATTTAACAAGTAAATGATTTTTATATCTCTGAAACAAACTTACTTTACACTTCTCGCTCAGTCTGTATTCAAGATATAAAAATAACAAGAGCGTGGCGATTGGCACACCAATTGCTGGAGGAGGTTGGAAAATCAATGAAAATTGCCGAATCCTAATTTTTCCTGTGAAATAAGATTTCCGATCAAGGTAAAGTCAAAAAAACACCAATATATACAAGATAGTTACAATCACCCACAATCCCTATTACAGTAGGTAAATATCGTCTGGAACAAAATATTTGATTGGATCAACATTAAATCGATGTGGATTATACTTTGAGTGATGATTTCGTAAGATTGTAGATGATAAGTGGTGTCACCCAAAAAACATAACCACAAAACGTTTATTGGTCTGTAATTTCATCAAAATGAATCTGAATCTACCCATGTTAACATTTCGACCATCATTACACACTCATCTTTCTATATAATAGTATTAATATTACATATAACGGTACATTAAACAGGATAACCGGATATTTACTGATGAGCTGGAACTTTAGAATGATATTAGCTGTATATTAACAGGATAATAATTATCATAATCTAATCATGTATGAACAGGTATTAGAATTAACCTGCCTAGGTTGGTTTCCATGAGACAATTATTAATAAAGGAGAGTATATGTCATAATTAACAGGTTAATAATACATGTATATAGAATTTCTTATTTATTAGTATTGCTAATAATTATACCGCCTCTACAATGTAGTCAGATTTTGAATTTATTATCGATAGTTGCCCTCACCCCCCTAGTGTATCACTCCATCCCTATTTGTATCCCCAGTTTCGAAAAACTAGCTCCGCCACTGCTCTAAGCATATTACTGGACTGCGTTATTCCAATACGATATAAAGCTCAGATATAGCTCCGAGACTTTCCTCCAGAAGATTTCAAAGTCAAAAGAAAAGTATTATAATAAAACAAACGCGTTATACAGTAGCAAAGACCCTTTTAAATTATCAATGAATAACAAGGACGCGATGCATTAAAACACTTAGATGTTTGTTCACTGTAATACAATTTACCATGTATCTGCACTAAATAGCAACAACAATATTTGTTATTGTTGGTAACCATTGTTATAACAAGATTAAAATATAAGAAATGTCTATTCATAGGTGTTTATTTTTTATACTTATATTAAACAACGACCCAATAACAAAGCTCCAATGTCTATGTATAGGTTTACTTATACATGTTCTAGCCAATAACAAATTTCTAATGACTATATGCATAGGTTTCTTCATACAAGTTCCAATGACTATGTATAGGTTTACTTATACAAGTTATAACCAATGACAAAGTTCCAATGTCTATGTATAGGTTTCCTTATACAAGATATAACCAATGTCAAAGTTCCAATGTCTATGTATAGGTTTTCTTATACAAGTTATAACCAATGACAAAGTTCCAATGTCTATGTATAGGTTTCCTTATACAAGTTATAACCAATGACAAAGTTCCAATGTCTATGTATAGGTTTTCTTATACAAGTTATAACCAATGCCAAATTTCTAGTGTCTATGTAAAGGTTTCCTTATACAAGTAATAACCAATGTCAAATTTCTAGTCTCTATATGTATAGGTTTCCTTATACAAGTTATAACCAATTTAATTTCTAGTCTCTATATGTATCGGTTTCCTTATACAAGTTATAACCAATGACAAAGTACCAATGTCTATGTATAGGTTTACTTATACAAGTTATAACCAATGACAAAGTTCCAATGTCTACGTATAGGTTTCCCTATACAAGTTATAACCAATGACAAAGTTCCAATGTCTATGTATAGGTTTCCTAATACAAGTAATAACCAATGACAAATTTCTAGTCTCTATATGTATAGGTTTCCTTATACAAGTTATAACCAATTTAATTTCTAGTCTCTATATGTATAGGTTTCCTAATACAAGTTATAACCAATGACAAATTTCTAGTGTCTATTCATAGGTTTCCTTATACAAGTTATAACCAAGGACAAATTTCTAGTGTCTATTCATAGGTTTCCTTATACAAGTTATAACCAATTTAATTTCTAGTCTCTGTATGTATAGGTTTCCTTATACAAGTTATAACCAAAGACAAATTTCTAGTCTCTGTATGTATAGGTTTACTTATACAAGTTATAACCAATGACAAATTTCTAGTGTCTATGTATAGGTTTCCTTATACAAGTTATAACCAATGACAAAGTACCAATGTCTATGTATAGGTTTCCTTATACAAGTTATAACCAATGAAAATTTCTAGTGTCTATGTTTGTTTAGGATTTAGTAACACAAATATGCACATAATCTGCATAGGTTTCTTTTAACCAATGTCAAAGTTCCAGTTTCTTGCATAGGTGTCTTTATATACAAGTTTTAACCAATAACAAATTTCTAGTATCTATGGACTCGGACCACTAAAACATTTTATGCTAATGATTGTATACGAATTGAGTCCGTTCTTTTTTTAGAAATCCTCTTTCTCCCTTCCTTTGGGGGTGTTTGCATGCCCATTTTGGACTAATTTTTGGTCTAGATTTGAAATTTGATGTCTGAAATTGCATTTTCTTTCAGAATTTCTGAGATAATGAGAAATTTAATTGGCGGAAGGTTATTTCTAAAAATAGTGGTTTTGTGTGCAGTGACAGTCAAGCGGATGTTGATAAAATGTAGTGGTTTACTTTCATTTTGTTTAGTTCAAAATTTTCATGGTCATGCTATATTGGATTTTTGTACAGAAACCAAGTATTGGCCTGGCTTTCATGTGGCATATAAGAAAGTTTTCAACGAGATTTCTGGAAAAAGTTCTAGAAGGTTGAATTTTGTGATTTAACATGGAAATAGATGGCAAATGAATTAGCGGACTAAGTATAGGTTTCTCCATACAAGTTATATGCGCACGCGTGATGATATATTGACCTCTGAACTCTCCGATTACTTTTCCAGATTTGGCCAAGCTGGCTTAACTTTAATGTTTGTCTGAAAGCTCGCCGAAAAAACGTAAACCGGGCTCGAAGAACGGTTGATATTTAAGCTGCCTTGACTTTAGTCGTCTAATGACCTAATAATAATATAATAGCAATAATAACATACAATTTAGCCCTTTAACCTTTTTTCAAATTGTCTTTGTATTTCTATTCATTTCTACGCGAAGATCTTTTATTGTTACGTGAGATACTATAACTGTCCTCAGAGCAACTCTCCTACACTCGGATGATCCTGCCCCAGTATTTTTGGAACGATCTTAGCGCTTTGATGTCGTAGGTTCTTATCATCTAATACTGATTCAGGTATGTCCTATCGCTTCGAGAATACGTGGCCTACTTTCCCGTCCCCCGTTTCTTATCAATTAAAATATAAGTTGCCACTTAAGGACACCTACCTGACTGCATGGTGAAAATGATAAAAGTACTGGTAAGAATCCATATTGAGTCTGCAGATGGATCATCCGTAGAACATTCCCAGAATTGACGACCACTGATCCCCGTTTCATTACATAAAACCATCATGAACGTAGTATCTGGAGAATCAGTATTTGTTTTGCACCATTTGAATGATTCTTATCATTGAATGTCTAATGAATTGAGAATGGTTAAACATGATTTGCTTTAGTAAACACTGATTTCAATAATCATATTGTGGTATTTAAAATAACGTCCATTGAATATTCATATAGTTTTTTCGCAACCTATATTCTATTTAAATGTTTAAGTATGTCAGTATATAGAGGTTATTTACGAAGACTACCATTTCCTACAGATTTGGTTACTAGTTTCTCATAATTCCACTGATGTATAATTCAGATAATTGTTAATAAATATGGTGCAATAATAACACACCTACGCAATCTCCGTGGTCATTTGGAATTAGCCAGCGCATCCTACAACACGTAGCTACAAATACTTTGTGAGTTGTTTTATCTTATGCTTAGAACCAAATTATTACTTCAAATCTTTCTGCAGCAAATAATGGAATCTTTTTTGCTGGCAGCTTGTAGGCAATATCCAAATGATGTTACCGGAAGTTCATTCTAAACATTCAATACATTAAAACAAATTGTTTCTCCAAATCTTCCTGTAGCAAACAGCGAGCTCAATTAAAAAAAATACTTTCCACTTTCACCACCTTACTCAGGATTATAAGTTTAAGACATTTACATTTACTGTTAACTAAATTGTTACTTCGAATTAAAAATGAAAGGTTGAAAGGTTCGATAATATTAACCAAATTGTTGGCAGCTTCTGGTTGATACCGGTATCCGATTAATGTAAGATCAAGTCAATCCAAAAGGTCTGTTTAGAAGAACACACGTGTACAATAGATCTCCTTGAACCAGATATTTTGTCACTTTAGAAGATAGGCGTTGGTGATTTCAGTTTGTTGGGAATCATATTATTTCAAACAATGTCACGTAAAACTGAGACAGGAAATCACAGAAATTCAAATCTAAAAGCATAATACCTTTTATTTTTATATTTGTATCATTACAACGCAAGCTTCCGCAAAATTATCGATTTGTACCTTTGATGCGTGTCACGTTAGTCATAAATCATTTAGTAAAGTAAATTACTGAGTTTTAAAAATATCACACTTTTTATAGCGGTAAACTATATCACACTTGATTAATACAAAAAAAAATCTCTTAGTGGTAAGTCACTGGCACAAATTGGAAGAAATGATAACAAGTAAATAGTGCATCAAAGGACACCTAAAACTATAATTAAATAAAATGATAAAGTCTATAGATTATATTGATCCTTTTATACTACAATATTATATATTTTCTCCACTTCAACCACTCACAAGGTATATCTACTTTACTTAATAATCTTGTATACAATGACAGGCTTAAATGTTCAGTTCTATTGAGAAACTCTTTTATACAGGCTCAAATTTCCAGTTTTACTGAGACACTCTTGTATAAATGACAGATTCAAACTTTCATTTAAATTGTACAATCTTGTATTCAATGACATGTCCAAATTTCGAGTTCTACTGAGACACCCTTGTATACTTGACCAGGTTCAAACTTCCATTTAAATTGTATTATCTTGTATACAGTGACAGGCTCAAATTTCCAGTTTTACTGAGACACTCTTGTATACCTGACAGGCTCAAATTTTCAATTTTACTGAGACACTCTTGTTTACCTGACAGGCTCAAATTTCCAGTTTTACTGAGACACTCTTGTATACTTGACAGATTCAAACTTTCATTTAAATTGTACAATCTTGTATACAATGACATGTCCAAATTTCGAGTTCTACTGAGACACTCTTGTATACTTGACCAGGTTCAAACTTTCATTTAAATTGTATAATCTTGTATACAGTGACAGGCTTAACTGAGACACTCTTGTATACCTGACAGTGTCAAATTTTCAGTTGTACTGAGATACTCTTGTATACTTGACCAGGTTAAAATTTTCAGTGCGTTACTTATATAATCTTGTATCAAGGAAACTGTGTCCCTGAAAATAATTCTGTTGAGGCTCTGAAAAGCAAATGTCAATGCACCACAAACATCGCCTCTTTCAATATTCTAACAAAACAAAATCCAATGGAAATGGGACGATTTGAATTGAATTTGTTAATAAAATGATTAAGAAAATGTTCCGATAAAAAAGATCCCATGGGAACTCATTCAAAAATCACATTCTAAGAATATTTACAAAGATGCTGTTTCGAAATGCTCCATCGATTCAGTTTTTACAAAGCGGTAGAAATATACACAGAAATAATCACTTGTTCACTTCATAACAATAATTGTCTGACATCGTCTACGTTTAAACATTAACGACACAAGTCTTCACTGACAATGACATTGAGGAAACCTTTGATTCGGCAAACTATCATCTTATTGTTACAGAAGTTTATTGATTCATTTACCTCTTTGTTAACCATTCTGGACATCAGAATCATTTCACCGCCACTTTATCATACTAAATTACTCTAATTAATATACAGATTTTATCAATTATTTGAAATATATATAATCATGTAAACCAAAATTAGCCAACTGTAATAAGTAGGTATCAGAAAATATGATACAACAAAAGAAAGTGAATAGAGTAATGTCTCAACGCTCAAAATATCTCAATACACAGGAACTTTCACTTCCACTCTACGGAGAAGAATTCAATAACTTTAGTGATTTACCATTACATAGAACAGGAAGTCAACAAACAAAGGAACGTATTGGCTGAATAGCTCTCTATAGCTAGTAGCTTTTAAACTTTCTAAGTTTGACATGGATCGGACATTCTATATTCAGACTTGTGTCTTACCATGTGTTTAGAGGCCGAAAATGAAGATTGGGGGAAGAGATTTTTAGCACTTGATAACTCAATGAGGGAGAAGGGGGGCCACTACCACAAATACATATTAAAGTAGGCCTACTAAAGAAATAGTCAGTAAATAAATTATTTGTCTAAGAACTATTAATAGAAGTTGTTTTCGACTGTAACCGTTCTGCCAATTCGTTTACCTTCTTTTCTGAATAAGATTCATTCCTTCATTAGCCTTTATAGTGGAAACTTTTTCAGTTCAATGATCTATTGTTTCAATTTTCTTGAAGTTTATTCTTTGTCAATCTACCGAAGCTTTTCAGATAATGTCCTTTATCATATTCTGACCAAAATCCTTTAATTATTAATCTGATCAAAGAAAGATAGATTTCTAAAGATTTTATATTCCTAATGTAGGCTAAATCAATTTATTGGACCAAAAAGTAATTCAATTCATTAAAACCAATGATAGATATATTTATTCTGAAATTTCTTTAAAATTAGTTCATAGAGAGACATGAAAATAGGTTGAAGGCCAAATGTTTAAAGAAAGGATAGAAAGGTTCAATTTATTTAAGCTATAATCCTCATTCCAATATTCTAATCATTAGGAACGTAGAACAGCATTCTTAAAGTGGTAGTATCAAATTGGATATTGTGTCATGAAAGTATTTCTATGCATACAAATAATCAACAATTATTTGATTAAAAGGGGTGATTGAAAACCCATTGTACAAATTGATAATTGATCAGTTAGTGCTCTTCGTTAAAGCCTTAAGAATAAGTAGCAAACATATATTTTTACAATTTGGCGTTTATTTTGCTAAAATTTATGCATTAGTTTACGTAGACCATTAACTAGTTTTTGCGTTCTAAAAATTTCAGATACTTTAGGAAACATAGATTTTTGTATACTCTATTCGTAAGTTTGATCAAAAAGAAATTCCAACATACGAAAAAAAACACAGGTCACGACTTCAAGTTTGACTAGTATAGGTTTTTAATTTAAAGAGGCTGAACAGAGGAGCAATGACATTATAGGCATAAAAAATAATCAATGCCTTTACCTTATTTTGAGAATCAAAAATATTGAAACACGGTAAACAAGGTTTGTTTTGAAATTTTATGATCTTTTCCGATAACAATGGAAACCTATACCTATAAGTCGAAAGCTTAATGGCATGTGAAATGGATGTTATATAGCTATCGGAGATTATTCGGGATGGAAACAAATATCAGATGGAAAAACGTTATAAAAGTGTTTTCTGCCCTGTTAATACAACATCCCCGAGCTTGTAGATAATATTCTTTTAAAAGCATTAAGCAAATGACAATTAAAGGAATAGTATCTCTTAGGATGAACATCAAATTTAAATTCTAAAACTTGATTAATAAGAATATAATGTATTCATTAGGTGCCATGACAACAGGATATAATCCCAAACAATTATTGAAAATCGCTGCTTACTGTAATCGATTATAACTTATATACTTTTATGGTTTTACCAGATTATGGAGGATTCTATCGTTCATTTTTAGCACAAGGTAAGTTTACAGAATTTCATTTTTTGGTCGTCCTTTTAAGTTGTAAGATGCACTTTTTGTTGATTACAAATGTGCTATTCCATTGCAAAATGCAATTATTAGAGGCCGTGACGCCTAGTTTCAATCAACAGCCTGGTGGTAATAGTACTGATTTCGCACATTAGTTATTACTATTACTATTGAAGTTATATGGATCGTCACAGTTCTATATTTTATGATTATGAAAGTGTCGTGTTAAGTGTGCTATCAGAATAATTATCATTATAAAACCATAAAATAGATCTTGAGAGTAATATCTAATGTTATAATGTTGTAGGCGGTGGTATTTAATTTTCCTCTGGCCTGGAGAAATTACTCATTAGGTCATATTGCTTTTATTGCAAACACTTATCATCGTTTCATTAAGAACTAGGAAGTTGATAGATTGGATACAATGGCCTTCGAGTGAAATGTATGTTAAAACGACTTTTGATACGCTCATAAAGTGGGTTAGTCATTGGCCTTACAAGAGGTGAGCGTCTATGGCGTAAATGGGTGGAGTCTCAATACCATAGTCTTCGCTGCAAGATACTCATGGTAGGCATATCAAAATATAATAGACATGTAGCTATCACTGATAGCATGTTCAGGACTTGAATGCTGCTTGCAACTCACGAAAAATAGCAAAAATTGGTGAAGGTTTGGCCGGATGATCAAGTTAGGTTAATGTGACGACTGGAATCATAGTGGGTTCATTGAAGCACCATCGCACTCGAGAAAGCATTCAAGCAGCTTAGCTGGATTTGGTGTGGTCTGGGGACGCTACGAGCTTGCCTTGTTATTAAAGAGAGATAATCTCGAAGTATATGAAACTGTGTGTTTGGCTTACATGCTATAACATACAGGCTGAATAAGTTTCAGTTGGAATTGCAAATTTCCATTAAAGGTCCAATATTAAATCGATCTGAATTGTAACAAAAATCATACTTGTGTTTTCAGATGTCAAATGTCGATAAAAATAATATCATAGTAATAAAACGACTAAAACATTGAACTATTCCTGAGGCCAAGAGATGTTTGACAGATAAGAAAAAAATGTGCTAAGTGATTTTTTTTATATATTCCTTTGTTTCTTTGTTACGAGTTGTATACAGTGAATTATAATCAAATATAACCAAATAATTCAATGGTTAAAGGACGATCATCGACACAATTTAGCATGAAGAAAAATTCTTATAAGTTTCAAATCACAAATATTTGGCATTCATAATTCTTAATTTGTTCTGTCTTCAATAGAACTGATCAAAAGACTTTATTCATGATTATGTTTCTTAATAGATGAAGTACGTGTAATAGATTAATAAATGAAATATTTTGAAAAAATGAGTTCCTACTGACGTTGTTTCTTGTCAAACGTCTTAAATATCTAAAATTAAGCTAAGTATCCAAACATCTGAGTGTTTATCTGCCCCGGTACCTTTCAAGACTTTGGAGTCGATCTAATTAAGTCCCGTGTGAAGTAAAATCTCAACGTTGATTATCGTTGCAACAATGCTGTACGTTTGAACTCTGATTGTCGATTTTGAGTTTGATTCATAACCAAATATAAAAGGTCTATATAGATTTTAAGGTTTACTATTTCCTTTAAACTTTAAATACAGCCATCACACATCTAATTTTTAGCCCAAGTCTACATAGTGTATGATTAAAACCCCATTGTTTTAAGTGAGATATCCCAATGGGATTGAAACAAACTTCTGCCACCATCTGGTACACAAATCGAATGAATCATAGACATAATATCATGTATATTATGTTTTATGTATATAATAATAAATATTATATTAGAACTGTAACGGCGGTGATATCATTGTCTGTGTACCAGACTATCTTGTGAACATAACCTTTTGTAACATGGTTTACAAGGTAATCGTATCAGAAACGTGCGAGTCGGTCGTTACATTTATATTAACGATGACGTCAGAATGACTTTTGAATGGTGGCTGCAAAACATTATTTTACATCCATTCACATCTTGCGGTTTTGCTGGCATACGTGTGCAAGCCATGAGGCTGAATATGTATCGAAAAAAATGAAAACCATGAACGTGATCTGGATTTCTCAACGTTAAGCCTAGAACTAAACAGCCATCAATTGAAGAACATTTTGTATGTTACAAAAACATTTCGACACGAAACAAGAATAAAACTTCGATTTTGCATATACCAGCAGCATTTATAACGAAACAATTAAAAGTCAACAAAAGAAATATACTGATGAACTATGTTAATGATTGAGTACTACTATTGTCTAGAAATCAAGTTGTTTTTAGAGCATATTTCTTTTATTGAGAACTCTTCTGTTGTTGTTTTTTCAGAAACAATAGGCCAATCGTGGGAATCAAATGTATAAAATAAAAAAAATTGCTATAATAAAAATCATATTGATAGAGATTTGTTATATTAATAGTGTCTGAGGTAAATAAAAATGTCCGAAAATCTACACAGACAAAAGAAAACGCCACAATTGTTCTAAAATCAAAGTAACAAAGAGTACACTCTACGATCATTGACCTGTTGTCATCTAGATCGTTGTTGCTGGTCAGTCTCTGACACCATTCCCAGCAAATGTTAACCATCTACGACCTTATTATTTGTATCAAACGCACCAGTATAAGTTTGGCATTGTTACCACTTTAAGTTAAAGAATTTAAACTACACCATAAGAAAATCTCCCAGAAAGTTAAATCATTGGTTTTTTATTGTCTGATCAAAGTAAACAGGTCATGAAGTTTCTCCTTTATTTTATGAGAATCGGATCACAACCCTAAAATATTGCTGTTAGTCTTAAACTATGTTTGCGTTGATAAAATTACAGCATATTTCTTAAAATTAGATTTTACATAGGACAATGTTCAGCTTACATTTTAGGCTTTTTTTTTTTGGTTGAAATTACTTTGAGAGAAATGTAAACTTAAAAACAGTTCAGTCTGTATTAACGCAAATAAATTCTAAGAATAGCAATGAGCCTTTTATTTGAGGCTGAAATTCAATTTTTCTTTTTAAAAAAAGGACAAATTCAAAAGATGTTTTGGTTGTTGAGGCAATACGGTTTTTGATATGAAAAATATATTTTAAGTCTTCTGGAACTGATATCGTTTCTATAGAATATACATGGATCAATAAATTTGTTGCATAACTTTAACATAAAGGGAAATTGGTGTTTTCATTATAATTTCATTTGTTAATACGACAGTAAAAATATCCGTCATGTATTTTCCAATAATTTCTCATTGTTATGATTTCTAGATTTTGCGTATTCACAAGTCTGAAGATTAAAGAAAACAAGACATACGTTTTGAAAGAACAATTTGTTGTTTATGTAAGCTTAAGAGAGCGTTATAATAATGCGATATAAATGCATTGTTCAGAACTAGCTCATTTTAAAGTTTTGTTACAATAATTTTAAATCTGGCTAAAATGTTGATGTTAATGTATTCCTCGATAAGGGGCGTAGTACGTATACGATCTATACAGACTCTGGTTCATTCATGGGAATAAATAAACATCGAAGTAGTTCACAACCATTTTGAATCACTAACTCGAGGCTTAACTCAGCCTTCAAATCAGATTCAAAGCCACTCTTAAACCTATTCAAAATGGTATTTTCTCTTACCAAAATTTGACTTACCAAGTCAAAAAAAAAAGATTAAAATGATTATGAACAAACTTTGTGAGAGAAAGAACCATACAATTTGGATGAGACATATGAGATCATCATCGGATGACAATCTGAAACATACCATGAAAGAAGTACAGATGATTTATTTTAAATGTTGCCAAGTCGTGTAAATAATATATGTTATTTTTAATGCAACAAGTATGTGATACAATGAATATAAAACATATAATAGTAACATTTTAACATAAAATAAGGTAATCTTAAAATGACATTTAGAAGTAGATGGAATATTATATACAGAACACTATTATGAAACGTTGCCTAAATTAAAGAGAAGTAGTATATCCATAATAGTGTTCTTTATATAATAAAATAAGGTAGTTAATATCATAATAAAAAATAAATGTTGTTACCAGCAACAAAGTCCACCCAGTAATAAGTTTTTAAGAGGGTGCCTATAATAAATCCAGATCAACATAAAATCGACGACATATTTCCCACCAACGACATGTTTACAATCTCCCCATATTCTCTAATGGGATTTAATTAATTAAAGAAGTTAAATGAGCCGTGTGGACAGGGGAAATGCTAATAGCATAATATCAGCTGGAAAATAAATAAGCACTTTTACTACAAATATTGTTATGAGCTTCGATATTTCATTTTATTAATAAATAAACAGATTTAATGTTATGAATATGTCAGAATACAGGCATGTAATAAAGATAGCGCGGACCTCAGAGTAATACCGTTTACCTAGAATAATTGATTTTTCTATTGAAAATGAAATGACACTTTTTTGCTAATGCTAGCCTGAGGTGCCAGGGTTCAGTCCCGGCAAATGTCGAGATGAACTTTCGGATTTTTCAGCCCGGTCAGTGATGCAGGTTGGAGGGACTGACATGAAAAAAGCGTCCAGTCGTTTGGATGGGACAATAAACCGAGGCCCCATGTTCTAAAGGCTGTGCACGTTAAAGATTCCTCGACAGTTGGAAATCGCAAAAAGATTAGGCTAATGCCGCTGTCCTGGCAAAATTTCCCTCGTCGCACAATGCAGGCCATTAGCCCATAAGGCGCAGAAGAGTAGCAGGCAAAACTCAATCCATTTCATTTCATTTTTACAGGTTAACATTAAATCTGCAACACTTTTCATCAACGTCACATCGTCTACTGTTACTCTATTTTCAATTTAAGTTATAAAATATCTACTTATATTTTAGCCTGAAAGCAATTTCTTATTTCAACTTTTTTTTTTAATAAATTGACAAGATTTATCGTATTTCTACATATTGGCTGGTTTTATTCCGAATCTGGATTTCATCTTTGTAAGCAGTAGTTTAACTTAAAGGTGTTGTAAAGAGGTTTTCTAGGTTTTCTTTACATTAATCGGGGCCCACCATTGACTTCTATTTTGTGACATTCAGATTCATCGTCGAAATACTGAAAGACTTATCGAAATATCACGGGGCCACGATGACGTAATAACAAAATGTTCTCTTCCATCAAAAGATGGCGGCACTTAAAACTGCTGACTCATAATACACAACTCGCTTCAACGTTGCCTTTTATAACTTTCCCGAATATTGAAAATTTGCAATGCAGTAAATTTGGTATTTAAAGTGCAATAAACCGACCGTTATGTCAACGCAACAAAGAGCAAGGTGTGAATGAGTCAACAATGTGGAGTTGGAAATGCCCCCCGCCCCCACCCCCCGTCTTGTAAAAGGGGGGGGGGAGGGCTGGCTGAAAAATGACTTATTACGTTTTTGTGTTCAGGTTGAGAAATGGTAAACATAAACTTTAAGGCATTAGGTGAACTTAAACAAGGAGGCAATTACAGTTGACAAATTAACTTTCAGTGGCATTCTAGTGTGCGAACTTTAACGATGGAGCACTACAGTAAAATTATCAAAGTGTAAGGAAAAGTACGTAAAAGGTTTGGCTTAATTTTATTTAATAACTATATACAATTCAGAAAAAAATAAATAAAGAACGTAGAAAAACACATAATTTAAGTAAACTATATACAATTAATACAAATTAATACAAATGCCATAATTTGACAATAATATTTCTTATCTTTTGGAAAAAGGGCCAAAAAATATAAGGGGTTATAAATTGATCCACTGGTTCATGAATTAATTGGCATTAGTTAAGTTTAAAATAGATGTCCTAATTAAGGTTGACACAGAGATTGTGTCTTCTAAAGAAAAACTAAGATATAATTTATAGGCGTCGCTTTGCCAATTCTCCCACTTGAATCAGTTCTGAAGGAACTTTGGCCGAAAATGCCCAAGAAGCCCCACCCAGTCTAAAACTATGTGTAGAGTAGCATAATGGGTCTCTTTTTGTGCGAGTAATAAAACCTTAAAAAACTGTTTGATATTGTAAATAAGTTATGGGACTTAATTTATGTCCTATTTGTATTGAAAATAAAGCATCAAAAGGGCGATAAAGCATTTTGAATTTTAATAAATTTAAATAAGCGGAAACTGGACAAAGAACAGATCCTGGGATCGCAACGAGAGGGATGATCAATTGTCTTTGACCAAACTGAATTGTCTTTGGACCAGTTAATGTATACAAACAAAATATTATCTTTGAGAATAACATTTTGAAAACACAAATGTTTTTGACTACTAAATTCTTTTACTGAATCTGGAACGAGATTGGACTTACGAATAAAGCGAATAAAAACAAGCACCAAAACGTGGCGTCTGTCTGGGTAGAAAGATCCATTAAACTGTTAAATTCTATTAAAATTTTGGGCGTAATGGGCAATGATTGACGAGGACGGTGGGGGTTCTTTCGAGAGATTTCTTTTAAGACTAATTTTAACTGAAAGGAATCCAAATCTGGATATTCATAACCCGTGAATAAATGTAGGGTTTTTATACTACTTAGATAATTCTTTGTTGATTCTATGGACCGGAAACTGCGGCTCAGGAATTGGGCGTACAGAATGAAGGTTTTTGAAGAAGCTGGGAGAGCTGCCAACCCAAAATATATACAAAACATGAAATAGGATTTCAATTGGGTTCTGAAATTATTATATATGCCTGTTGCAAAGGCCTGTTTAGAAGAATGTTTCGCATCCCGAATGAGCTGCTTCACCTCGGTTCCTGAAACGATCAATTACCAATCATGAGAAACTTAAAACATTTCGGGCGTAATCTTAATACATTTGAGACTAGGTCCAACGGCATCTAAAAATAGTTTTTTAAACTTAAGATCCGTATCCCAACGAGACAAATAATCGGCAAGTCTATTATCTCTTCCAGGTAGGTGTTTGCATCTGATTTCGAACTCTGACCTGGCTGCCAGATAACAGATTTCTCGAAGACATGCCTGTAAGAACGGGTCTTTGGTGGAACCGGCATTAACTTGTACCGAGTCTTCATTATCACAATACGCTAAAATGCGTTTACCTCTTAATAAGGTCAAGGTCCCAAATAACTTTAATGCTACAGTGATGGTTAATAATTCTGAACAGTTTATATGTAAATTCAATTCTAAAACCGAACAAGGGAAAGCCGAGTGGAAATACTGATCACCACACAAGGCCCCGCAACCTTGTAAACAAGCGTCGCTAGTTAGTACTTCGTCAGGTTGCGACCAATCAAAAAGAGCCCATCATGGAAATCCCGTTATACATAGGAAGGAATTTGGACCACCATTTTAAATCTTTGTATATTTCTATGTCGACTTTGAAAAAGGTTTGTGATACGGGAAAATTCCTTAATCAGTTCAAAAGTCTAGAAATAAATATTCTACCTGGCCTGACACAAATTGAAACGAAATGTAATTTGCCCAAAAGAGATTATAAGTCTCTTAATGAACAGTGTTTCTTACGAAGCCAAAAATCAACAAGGCTTGTTATCTCATCTAGCCTTTCCAGTGTCAGGGCTATGGTATCCGCTAATATGCCTAAAAATACCATTCTTGTGGATGGGGAATGACTTTTTTCTGTAGCCTCTTCCAAACCACTACTTTTTATTACGTTTCCGAGCCGCGAAAACGCTTCCATGGCTCTTTCTGGAGTGTCGCATCCTCCGAAATCATCAAGATAGTTGAGAACATGATCTCCAAATTTCGCCAGAATGAAACATATTGAATCAGTTACTCTTTGACAAATTTGGGCTGAAGATCTCAGACCCATTGGAAGTACTCTATCTACTAACAATTCATCTTCCCATCGGAAACAAATTAAATGAAGATCACCTGGGTCGATATATTTGTCTATAAGCTCTCTTCAAGTCCTTCTTAAATACATGACATCCACGTCCTTTAATTTTGATCAACTCTACAAGATCATCTACTTTGGATAAGAGATACTGACCTTCTCCCCAAGATACGTGTCACTTGGGATCTGTCCTATTGGGTAGCTCAGATTA
This sequence comes from Nipponacmea schrenckii, assembly GCA_030562195.1. Lineage (NCBI taxonomy): Eukaryota > Metazoa > Mollusca > Gastropoda > Lottiidae > Nipponacmea > Nipponacmea schrenckii. The sequence continues at coordinate 20,550,806 of CM060200.1, read as the reverse complement.
AGAATGATCCTCCTGTCCCCACTGCCTTTTTTGGGAATAGAATTGAATGGGGATATGTGAGGTGAGCAGATGAACGGGTTTGTAACGAACGGACCCAAAATGGCACCGTAAGAGGCATCCTTGACTAAATATTTGGCTATTTCTTCTGGAAAACATTCTGCACCCTTGTGGTGAATACTAGGAGCATCGAAGTAATTTAACTTGTTGAGACCTATCGGTGCTCCGAATTCCAATAATTCAACAATGACTCTATCTTTATAATCATTTAACCAATATTTCAAATATTCAAGTTAGATTTAACAGGTATTCGACATCCAAGATAATTAGGAAGACCGCTTCTAAAGACCCTGTTGAGAATATCCAGAATATCTCGGAAGTATTCTGAACATCCTAGCGCACTTCTGGATAGATCGTAGATCTTGACCTCGTGGACTATAATTTCTGAATGACCAACGGGGTGGATAGGAGGGTCTTCCGAATATCTGGACTCCTTGGAAGCACCGAATAATTGACTGGTTTTTTAATCTTTCGAAACTTTGACTCGCTCGTCTACATTGACGTAACTCTGGAGAAAACAATCAGCTAATGGATTTAAGGTGCTTTCAACGAGTTTGGATTGAGTGGTATATAGTCAATCCTGGTAAGGACAAGCCGACAAAGATTCCGGATGCATCAATTTTGTTGCATCCTTCCGCCAACAAGTTGCACAAATATGTTGGAGGAATTTATGCGAACCCTTAACTCCGACTTTTCCTATATGTGAGATTATTAAATTGGCATTTATTTCTCTGGTAATGAGAAGAATAGAAAACGGTTTCATCGTTTGGCTTCTTATCCGGTCCGGACCTCGTTTTTAACTCCTGTTTGACGTACTTGATCAGCAAAGGAATTTCAAATTCTGAAAAATCGTCCGTCCAAGTTTTGAAACCGTTTTCTAATTGTCTTATTACGTGAGAGTAAAATTTTTTAATACCAGACCATTCGTAAACTTCGGTATAATATGACAATTTTTTAAGTAATTTAAGTCTACCGTTTTTTTCTACTTTATCTATCAAAGAGTTAGATATTATCTCCAATTCACCTGCTACAAATAAGGTAAATTCTAACTCATCAAATTCAATTTTTGAGCCGGCGTATTCAAATTGTAAACGCGACTGTGGCCATGCCTGTTTTTTTAACACCTGATCTGATGGATGGTCAAATATACCGGATTTTCTTGATGTCCTGACGCGATTTGGGTTTGGTGGTTTTGTACGTCGATTCCCCCTGATCTGAACTGGAATTAGTGTCTTTTCCAGACTCTGTCGTATCGCTGTCGATGTCTAAGATCTTGGCTACTTGGCTGCTTGCCTCTCGGTCGATTGATCTTATGCTTCGCAGATGTTGTAAGCATGTCTTACCCTGTTTTTGAGCCTCTTTATTTTGTTTTTGTCTTCTCCAATCACACTTTTCTTCTTCTATTAATCTTTTAAGTCTTTCTTTCCGTTGAACCAGAATCCTGTTTTTCTTGGCTTCTTTTGCCTGTAATAATTCCTGCCTTAAGTCTCGGACTTCATCATCATCAGAAACGTTCTCACTTGAGGAATTATCATCTTCTGGCAGTGGCACTAAGCTGGGGTCCACTTCATTGTCATCGCTTTCTCGATTATCCGTTATTAGCTCATCACCTGTACCCTCTGTGTAATTTTGTCTGGGGTTTCTCCCCAGACCGTCCTGTTTCCTACGTTAGACATTCCTGCTTCAAATGTGCGTATTACAGTGCATTAAATCCAAGTAAATTCCAAAATAACAGGGTGGTGAATGGCTCAGTGGTTAGCGAGTTGGACTGTCGTCTGCTAGGCGACTAGGTGCCGTGGGTTCGAATCCCGATCGGTGCGAGGAAATAAAAAATTAGGTCTGATTCCTAGGCCCGTGCTTTCCCGGAACTACGAGATAGTAGTTTCCCCCCCCCCTCTATCCAATTAAACGACAAGAGAAAATTAATAGTCGTGTGTCCATCTAAAGTACTCCAATAGCAAATGGTGAAAAGTGGTTACCGTGAGTAGTTAAACGGAGATTAAACTCGGACTGTTAATAGATTCATTTGTGACCTGTATTAACCTATGAATAAAAGTAAAGCCTTCCTTTGACTTTGATAATTATGTATTTTAACGTGTCAAAATATAACGATTATGTAAACATTGAGGCATTTGGCTACAGTTTTCGGTGCCTAGTTTTCTGACTCCCTCCTAGCCATATCTGTCCAGATAGCTATCAGAGGCTGGGAATAGTCAGCAAGTTTCGGACTAGCAGTGCGTGTATGATGTAGTAGAGTGTATTCAAGAGGAAATTTAGTAGGCCTAAGTGAATTTGTCACACAAAGTAAGAATCAGAAATAAAGTAGTCAAAGATTTAGAAATTATGCAACGCATGCTAACCGGTTTTAAAATATAAAACAACAAACATGACCGCAATATCACCTCTTATCAATAACCATTTCATCAACTTTTAATCAAGAAGGAAGATAATTACTAAACATTTCATTAGTCACAAACATTTGAATTAATTCACCTCATTACCAATGCCTTTGTCTTATTCATTATACGACAGTTAGTTCCAGACCATTTCTTTGATGTTGGCTTTAGTGTTAAAATGTAGGAATAATAACAATTTATTCTAGGCTTTTAACTCAAAAACAACACCATATCGTCTTTGTATTTGGCCCTGAGTGTGATAGAGCAATACAGTAAGTAACCTTGTTGAGGTCATCCAGCGATTCCTTTTTGAGAGTCTCAAAAAACAAGCGTTTCTCTTCCATGAAAATGTCCCTTACTTTGTAGTTTTTACAATGATCTATTCGTGGGTTTCATTCAGCAAATCTTGGAAGTTTCTGTAAATATGGATCTACATTCGAAAGGCATTGATTTAACGAATTCCCGTGTCTTCTGGTGCGAGTCTCTTCACTTTGACGTTTCATCGACTATTTGTTGCCTGAATATATTCCATCTATTAGTTCTAAGGTAATTTTAATTCTCACTTTTGAGTTTGATGTTTCATGTAGATAATTTTATCTGTTAACCGAATAATATATTGTGAGCTGAGGCTCTGTGTAGGCTACAAATGCTTGTTTGGTTGAAGATTTGTACATGGTGTGACGTGACAGTATATCTTGTCGGTTAAAATGGCAGAATATCGTTATGAGTTCAGAGCGGAACATTTAATCTGGACTCGTTAAATCTGAGATTACTGTTAGGGGATATACATATACCCTTTTCTTTATTCCAGCAAAATCTGCTTAAACATAATCTATAATTTTTCAGAATTTTGTCGAGTGTTCATATATTTAGACAGCTCTTAAAATATTCATATTATAGGCCTACTATCATTTTCTTCTGAAGTGCTGTGCAGTTTCACTATGTATTGTTGTTTGAAAATGAAACCTTTTTGCGAATGATTCGATTTGAATATAAAGTTGTTGATTTATCTTTTATAATAACGTAATAGTAATGTATCTTAAATGTAGGCCTACGGCCACATTATTATCATAAATAACGGTTTAAACTTGATCACAATTAAAGATGGGTTCCCTCATTAATTAGAGCCATAGTAAGCTAACTAATTGATTAATTCGGGTTTCTAATGAATAATCCATGTATTCTCAAGTTTAAAAGACTTATATGTGGACGTAGAAATGGGAAATCCAATTGACTCTAATCTGCCTTGAAACGCTAAATTTAGACTCCATGTTTGATCACGTGACCAAACGACATCATATGAATGAAGGTCTGTAAGAATTGCTTTTGTATTTTATTACCATTATCTAAACATATTTTAAAAAATATGGTGAGTTAAAACTTAGTTAAATTAATTCATAATGTTTTTACAAAATGATATTTTAACGTATTATTGCCTTTTGCTAGAGATAATAAACGGAACACCAAAATGCCATTGTTGTGGAAAATATTAAGGAATGTGGGCAAGTATGCATTCGTGCATACTTAACTACAGCGTCCGGTTACGTCATGATTTATGTACCGAATTCACAGACTGAGTGATCAAAAAAAAAGATCAACGACATTTGAACTACATTTGAGACTTGACGTACATACCTATGGCAGTACCCTACCGTGGGAATTCCGGTCATAATTAGCCTAATTACGAGTTAATTAAGGACCTTTGGGACCATCTGGTATTTTTCCCAGTCATTAGAACACATCTACTTTCTATTGATATAAGTATTACCGGTCCAATTATGATATATATATCGTATTTATTTTATATATATATATGAAAATAAGGGAACCTTCTATAAAGCACCAATCTTCCACTGAGGAATAACTACAATATTGTAAGAAGTCCAAAACAATCATTTTGAAATTTCTAACTAAAAAAAACCAACAAAATCCAATTATTTTTGGAATCATTATAATACGCCGTGAAAAAAAAACAATATATGGCAATAGGTGTTTTTTTTTAAGCGTGTTTATAATAAAGGGCAATAACTCAAAAAACATTCAATCAAAGCGTTGAAAAAAACATTTATAGATCTTGGTCCTGTAAAATATTTTATGCTATATTGTATTCGAAGTTGATGTCTGAAATTGCATTTTCTTTCAGAATTACTGAGATAATGAGAAATTTTATTGGCGGAAGTTATTTCTAAAAATAGGGGTTTTGTGTGCAGTGACAGTCAAAAGTGGATGTTTTGATAATTTCAAAATTTCATGGTCATGTTATATTGAATTTTTGTACAGAAACCCAGTATTGGCCAGGCGTTCATGTGACACACTGGAAAATTTTCAACGAGATTTCTGTAAAAAATTAAAGGTTAAAATTTCGAGGAAAGAGATTGCAATTGAATTACCGGACTTAATCCTAATTTATTCGCCTATTAATAACGACAATCTTCAGAATTTTCATAATCCAAACGGGCACCCGAAGAAAGACCAAAGTCACCCTTTTCAGAAAAAATGATAAAAGGTGCCAAATAAAATTCCCAAAAGAAAGAAAACGTCGCAAACATTTTTTCCGCAATTTCAACCTCAAATAACAAAATATCTTACCAGATTGCATCGTAAAAATGATGAAAGCGCTTGTCAAAATCCAGGTAGCATCATCGTGGCTTCTAATTTTCAAGTTTCTGCTCCCATGGTAAGTAAAATTGTCTGCATCCATCTTGTTTGCAGTTGTCTGTTGAGGATCGTGATAGTAGCATTTAATTAGAATCAATACAATACAATACGTAAATGTATTTAAATCTCAGCCAATCACTCAAATTACGAAATATTTTTTAAAATCGGTAAACGAAGATCAAGATTAACTGTGAACTAAGTAGTTTATACAATGATTCAAAATCGATATTATTCATATAATGTTACAGAGAATACATTGTAGGTCAGTATTAATCTATTTCATGTTTGATCCAGAGTATATTTAATGCAATTCGACATATAGAAATATATCCATTACCGTTTTCCACACGGTGATTGCACTGAAAGGGCTCTATTATAGACGGAATTTAAAAGGAATGGATTTAAATTAATAGACATACGTAATATAATTACAGTGCATTAAGGTATACCAATGAAAATATCCACGAAATTTGCGTAAATTAGGTATATTGTGCTAGCGCTCTGCAACGTTCTTCAGCTCCGTAGAAACCACCAATTTTTGCCGATTAGAAGCTTAGTATACTGAAGAATGTGGTCTCTCGTTTGTTAATTGCTGTTCAGGCTCAATCATATGAATAATTAATCGTAATCTTAACTCATTAGGTGTGTATAAAGAAGTCGACAACAGAGACGAATATATCATGCCTGAAAAATCCTTTGTCATGAACTGAAACCGAAAGTCATAAAATTTTTATTTAACGGACTTATTTCTCCTGGCCACGTATTCTCGAACGATTTAAACACTAAAGATTCTCCTAGAAACAACGTTAGAAGTTGATAGTCTAGGACATTGTTTCGAGAATACAGTCAGGCAATTTATCCTTCCTAATTATTTGAGGTAAGGACAATCCATCTCCTCATACACAGACTGATGCTTACCAGAAAGAAGGGCATAGATGCAGGATTACGTGGAAGAGGCAAGTTGTACACAGATAACGTACTTGTGGTTGTATAATTATCTGGAAAGCAAAGCTGAATGTACCATCCATATAACAGGTTGAAGACCTCAATAGCGGTTACAATCACCGTTACCCGGAGATTTGCACCTCAATTAGGAAGGGTCTATGATCATCTCAAGTTGATCTCTCCTCGTCAACCTCGAACTCAGACTGAAAAGCTTGGTCCTTTGTGAGTTTTCCCCGTTTCTGTCTTCCGCTGAAACGCTTGATGGTGTGGACATCTTCAATGGTTTCAAAGACCAACAAGTTATCTATATTGAAAAAGAACCCCCAGTCTCCTGTATTGTCCTATAGGTCTTTACAAATCTTTTTAAACGTGAGCTTGTTCTTTTTCACATTTCGATGGTGAGTAACAGTCTGTTGCACATATTTGTCCGGTATATAGGCAACTGTCCTCTGGGTAATCCGTCCACTGAGCAATTGTCCTTCACTCTCATCATTTACAGCCAGAACTTCGCAAGAGTCAATGGAATTTCTATATGCTGCCAGGTACAAATCTGCCATTAAAGCAAAACCAGCCTTGATTGGTCAAAGGATAAACTGAAATTGGATTAATTTGGGTTTGCACTTGAAGCCTCAAATGAGTGATGAGTGTTGACTACGAATCGTGTTTAATTATTACGGGGTATATAAGAGATTTGTCTACCTCTATGTATAATTGCACGCTGAATATAATGTTATAATGCGACATGTACATTCTCGTCATTTTACAGCCTATAATATAGTAAAATATTCCAAGGGAAGCAACCCTAAGAACACTATATGGACTCAGTCCACCAATTCATGTTCCATCTATTTCCATGTTAAATCACAAAATTCAACCTTCTAGAACTATTTCCAGAAATCTCGTTGAAAACTTTCCTATAGGTCACATTAAAGCCAGGCCAATACTTGGTTTCTGTACAAAAATTCAATATAGCATGACCATGGAAATTTTGAACTAAACAAAATGAAAGTAAACCACTATATTTAATCAACATCCGCTTGACTGTCACTGCACACAAAACCACTATTTTTAGAAATAAACTTCCGCCAATTAAATTTCTCATTATCTCAGAAATTCTGAAAGAAAATGCAATTTCAGACATCAAATTTCGAATCTAGTCCAAAAATTAGTCAAAAATGGGCATTCATAAACTCCCAAAGGAAGGGAGAAAGAGGATTTCTAAAAATAGAATTAATCATTAGCATAAAATGTTTTACTGGACTGAGTCCATATACCCTACGTACTCAGTCCACCAATTCATTTGCCATCTATTTCCTTGTTAAATTACGAAATTCAACGTTCCATAACTTTTTCCAAAAATCTCGTTCAAAACTTTCTTAGTGTCACATGAAAGCCTGGCTAATACTTGGTTTCTGTACAAAATTTCAATATAGCATGACCATTAAAATTTTGAACTAAACAAAATGAAAGTAAACCACTACATATAATCAACATCCGCTTGACTGTCACTGAACACAAAACCACTATTTTCAGAAATAACCTTCCACCAATTAAATTTCTCATTATCTCAGAAATTCTGAAAGAAAATGCAATTTCAGACATCAAATTTCAAATCTACACCAAAAATTAGTCAAAAATGGGCATGCAAAAACCCCCAAGGGCAGGGAGAAAGAGGATTTCTAAAAATAGAACGAACTAAATTCGATACAATCATTAGCATAAAATGTTTCAGTGGTCTGAGTCCTATACCCCACATCTTCATTTAATCAACTTACAAAATGTCATAAAAGCAACATATAATTTGTGAATCTTGATGCTATATGTTTCTCGAATAACTGCATTCGTATTTAACATCAACATCATTAATAAACCAAAGAATTTTTCTCCGGGGAATATTATTTAACTCCCGTAGTTGGTTCAATTTTGTGATTGACTTCTGATTGTCATTCATTGGATGGCACAATAATTATTATAGGCCCCTACAGCAATCTGATAAACTCAGAAATACGGATAATTTCAAATTACCCAGTCCTTAGCCGTTATAAACATATGACAGTGTCTTGAGAAAAATGAGTCGTCAGTGTAAATTTCAAACACAGATCATTTTGGATACTCATGTCTTGAAAGGCAGAACCAATTACTGACTACCTTAACTGAACAATTTCCGTTTCTTTGAGATCAGAGTGCATCCTTCACCTTCAAAAATGGCGTTCCAAGCCTCGAAAAGGTTTAAGTCGAAACATGTTATTTTTCAATGAATGATTATTAATAGAATGCCTATCTTCTTACTAAACAATATTATTCCCAAGATGAGTGTCAAAACGAACATATAGAACATCCAATATTTAAGAATGTTGAATGTTATGGTTGTTAAGCATAATCTATAGCGTAAGACAAACTCATGAAAAATTCACTTAGTCTTTGATTCTATCTGAGAATATAGTCATTAGAGCGTAGAGTTAACATTTCAACTCACTTTGACGGCATATCTAAACATTTTGCTCGTTTTTAGGCTATGTAGTTGGCGAGGATTTGTAGGTGAGTTGTCATAGTTTTGTTTTCATGTAACTTTTTTTTTTTTAAATCGTTCCTTGTATTTCTCTCTTAGCTTGAAAGGATCAATACAAGTTTTTAAGATCGACAAAAGCGAAGATTTCACAATCATAATTATTGTGATAGCAGTAAATATCTGAACCTCAATTCACTGTTAAGTTTCTGACGATGTGTACTGCTTGCATATGTAATTTTGTAGTTTCAAACAATAAAGAACATTTTTTTTGTATACATTGTTATGTTGTTTCTAGAGAAATTACATATAAGGGGTATTTACTTCCTTATCTTGTCTAGGATATTATTCTTTAAAGGTCGGCTAGAAAAGCTCATTTAAATTTAAGTTTTCTTTTTTAGGTTTTTTTTTATTTTTCAATCATATTGCCTTCAGTAACCCACAAAACAATTAAATTATGTTCCTCATGGAAAGGAAACAAACACTTATTTGTCATCAATACGTTATTCAATTTAATTTAATTTAGAATGTACGTATTGGATATTTTCCATGGTATCGCGAATACGGGTTTTAACGATGTCTGATTAACTCCTACACTTCGTTTTGTAGGCTTGGAAATGAGAAGAATGTGGCTATAACTAGCGATCCTTTGATTTGATTGACTGTATTCCTTAAAACGAACCTAGGGCCAAGTATCATTGGACAATATTAAGCTGCAATATTAAGCTGCAATACGTAATTTTCCTCACTTATACATCATGGAAGTTTAAAGAATGGTGGTATTGTTTGGACACAATAGAAATTCTCGGAAAAACCGGAACCGGAATTGAAATTGACGGCTGAAAATGCCTTTATATTTGTTTACATAATTTTAGCTGAACCATGTAAATTCCAAGTGTCAAAACATGACACTATATATATACAGTTCTAAAATTATAGTAAAAACAGAAATCTTTTGTGTAGCAACGTACATTCTGAAATAGTCTCTTTGTTTTCTATTTGATAAGCATTTTTTGTGCATGAGTTTATTGATAATCACATTTTCAGACAATCGTCCTTAAAGATTATTATATTCATTTGAAATGTTATTGATTGTAGACATTCTGAACCTATTGACACAGGGTTGCAAGAGAATGAAATAATGCACTGATTCGCCAGTCCCAAGGGAAGATATCGTAAGAGGTAGGATTTACATATCTTTTGCCTTATTAATAAATCATTCTCCTTCAAGGGCAATAATGGAATAGAAACAGTACACTGCTAGTGAATCTGTGATTTGTGAACACGCAATAAGTTTATTGTTTTTTTTTTTTTTTAATGAAAAGTACCAATGTGCCATTTTACAGATTGATTTGATAATCAGCTTAAAATGAATTCAACAGAGACCACAACCTTCATTCCCACCACGACACAGTCACCACACTCACCATGGGATGACGCTACCTGGATTCTCACCAGTGCCTTTATCATTTTTACTATGCAATCAGGTAAGACATTCGACAAAAACCATTAGTGGAGTCATGTTCCTTAATCAAAGTTACGATATAGGGTTGGGTACGGTGACTTAGGATTTCAAGATAGACATTCCATCTTAGGTGTTCTGGTTTGTTCTCACTATTTTCTATCTATTCCACAATATAATAATATATTGTTTGCCATATGTTTGCTGAATCTGGTTCTACTTACATGAATCAATACGATTATTGAACCGCTTACTTTTAGGCATCTTTTATCAGCGCTCGTTAAATTGGTCGCATAAAATAATTGTAGGTACTTACTACCCTTACTCTACCTTACTTTTCCAATATGCATGGTTATGTCAATCGCAGGCAATGATTCTATAAGGATGGGGGAGTAGTTTGAGAGTAGTTATCGGTTACGGAGGATAAATGAGACTGTGACCAAATTACAAAGTACTCTTATTATTGTGACCAAAATGCTGTATGTCCATATCATTGTGACCAAAATATTGTGTGCCCGTATAACTGTGACCAAAATATTGTGCCCGATTTACTGTGAACAACTTACTTACAGCCCGTTCTATGAGCGTTTCGATACAAAATACGTTCATTTCTCTTTTCATAGAAAACCAACAATACATGTTGAACATTTTTATCATAAAGACACCAAATCCTTATTATGTTGACATCATTGTAGGTTTTGGACTTCTAGAGAGTGGTATGGCTACCAGAAGAAATGAAGTAAACATTATGATGAAGAATGCTATAGATGTTATTTTCGGCGGTTTGTTGTATTGGGCTATTGGTTATGGTATAAGTTTCGGTACCAGTAAAGGCAGCAATGGGTTCACTGGGTGGGGCAGCTTCTTTTTAGATCCAGGTGTGTTAGAAAACAAACCTTTAATTGATAACTCTTCCCTTCATGGGGAAAAGGGAATAATAATAAGGACACTTGTCCCGAATTATCGAGCCACTTGGTTCAGAAATTACAGCTGCTGAAAATTGCGAAAACCAAAAGTTTATCTATCCTCGTAGGGTGACAAAACCATTAAAACGTGTTGCTGGATGAACATAAAAACTGATTTTCCTTTTTTTGTTTTGTTTTTTTTTTTTTAGAAAAAATCACATGGTAATATATATCTTTTATTTCAGATGATGATACAATGGGAACAGAATTTTCGAAGTTTACCTTTCAAGCGTCATTTGCAACTACAGCTACAACAATTGTATCTGGTAAGTAAAACTTGCCTAATTATTTTGTTCATTATGCTTAATTATAACAATATGATGGACCTATCGTGTTGGTAAAACCCACAAAGGGTCGGTAAAGTACCTATGTCTTACTATTAGTCCCTCTGACAGCCAAACTGCTAGCATTTAAGTCAATGTGCCATCTGTAAACTATCACCTAAAACACAATAAACTTTATGCACTTGAACAATATCATAGATAATTGAGCTCTCGGACACTGACTAACAAATTAGTATTGTAGAATATTGTTGCAACTTTGCGATATCTCAATCCGCTATGCAATTTTACATGCATCACATTTTTTCCCTTAGTCCTTAGTTGTTACCTTGCTAGCAATAATATATAGCACTCGGGCCTAGTTTTTCACCCTTCATTCCGGCATCAGAAGTAACGTACATGTAACTGTGCTGCCTTTTTCTATCAATATTGTTAACGTTACGTTACCAAACAAATGGACAAACGCGAGAAATTGAGAAATTGGGTGTTAAATAATCACACTTATCACTCCGATCTCTTTTTTCCCTACTTAAGGTGCAATGGCAGAGAGAACCAAACTTCATGCTTACATTATATTCTGTCTCACAAACACATTGGTGTATTCCTTCCCAGCACACTGGGTATGGGCAGATAATGGTTGGTTGAATCAGCTACACGTTGTGGATGTAGCAGGCGTTGGTCCCGTCCATCTTGTCGGAGGAGTAACAGCTCTCATTGCAGCTGTAATGTTGAAGCCGCGTTATGGTTGTTTTGATTCCAAGCAGCAGTTAACGAGTTCCAGTCCAGTCAACAGCCTTCTGGGTTTGTTCATTCTTTGGTAAGTTTCTTATGATGGATAGGGAACGTTTCGACTCTCAAAATGATAAACATCGTTTGAAATCAGCATCAGATTTTAACCATGGTTTAGAAAGGTAAAGTTTCTTCTATTTATTAATCTTCTATTTTGTAGGTGGGGATGGTTAGGATTTAACTGTGGTAGTACATTTGGTATTTCCGGTGGTAAATGGAAATTAGCAGCTAAGTAAGTTAAATCGCTATAAATAACCTTAATGAGAAAATTCAATTCAATTTTGGCTAGGACTATGTCCAAACACTAAAGCCTTGCAAAAAATAAGAAATTATTTGAAAAATGCGGTACATTTGTGAGCCCAATTTTGTTTTCCTTTTGTATTTACTATTCAGAACTCTTTATATACAGTTTTTTGATCTATTGAACAGAGCTGCAGCAACAACAATCATGGCATCTTGTGGAGGGGGAATAACATCGTTTATTATCAGGTGAGAGGTAATTCCAAACATGATGTGCTGGAAGAATGAAAACTTCTTTTACAAACTGATAAATTACATGTCGTTGAATATTGATACAACTGTTTAAGAATGGACCTTGGCTGTTGTTTAAGCATTGAACTTGCATTTCTAATTCTGATACCTTCAGACAATTATGCTTTTTGGGGGGAGGGGGTAATTCGACTTATGGATATTATAAGGTGATTTTCATCTTCGATTGTGTTGATTAAAATTATTTGCTAATGATGTATTTCAGTTATCTTTTCCACAACAGGAAAGTTAACGTAAGAGTTATTACAAATGGAATTTTGGGATCTCTTGTATCTATCACAGGTAAGATAAATATAATATTTCATGCGTATGCTCACGATGCAAAAGAAATCAGATAAGGTGCTGAATGATATAGCGAAGTTGAAATGTGGAGCGAATTTGTTATACCATCGTTAACCTTGAATTCCAGATGATCTAGGCTGTTTACTATCGTGCCTAAATGTTTGATTTACCCATGTGTCTTAGAGGCAATGAATGAGTTACTGCGCATGAAGTCCAAGTTGAACAGTCAACGTATATTGTAAGGCTACACATTATTGCGAGATAGAAAGTAATGCGTTAAATGCGACCTATCCGCGATCGTATTAATTTGTATCCGCATTTTTAAATACATATTTCCAAGTAAATATGGAGTTCAGTACAGCATTTAGTTCAGTATTTAAATTGAGACCGGGTGGGATTAAGTAATTAGGTAATCATCTCTAAATTTGAAGCTAATTAGTAATCAATGACGTCACAAAAACAAAAGATTTTCACACTTCACTATTTAAAGATAAAATCTTGATCATTGTTCATGTCTTCATTCATTAAACACTAGTAGAATTCCGGCTTTTTTCCTTCCCAGCTGTCATATTTCCGGAAAGCTATTTTTTTATGATATTAAAAAATGCGACACCTACCGCGGATCGCATTAATTTGTACTCGCATTTAGTCTCTAAACCCCATGTCGCATTAATTTGTTGACGCATTAATTTCTAGCCTTACAGTAATCCGCAGTGAATTAAGACACTAACCTAATGTAAGCAAAAGAAAATATCGAGCATGTTTGCACCTTTGAAATCTATTTTAGGTATATGTGCCGTAACCTACTGCTGGTCAGCTATCATAATTGGATCAGTAGGGGCCATAGTTGAAGCCGGTGGTGAAGCGCTCCTGGTTAAATTGAAGATTGACGATCCAGTTGGAGCTACATCAGTTCACTTCTTCTGTTCAATCTGGGGACTTCTATGCTGCGGTTTATTTGCCACGTTTGACAATATTCAAAAGTTCTCAGCCTATTCTGGTTTATTTCTGGTAAGTGATTGGTTGGGTAAAGAAACTTTCAGATTGTATCCGGATAGTTCATTATTAATGGTTCTGTGTTCTACTGAATAAAATCTACAAAATAAGATCTTACCTCCCTGATATGAATTTTAAGTTTTTTGATTATTCATTTTTCTAGGGTGGTGGATTTGATCTGTTGGGAATTCAGTGTTTAGCAATTGTGTCGATCATTGCTTGGTCGGCTATTCTCTCATATATCAATCTCAAACTGCTGGATTTCGTAATTGGTCTTCGTGTAGATGTCGAAGACGAACTTCTAGGAGCAGACGTGTCAGAACACATGTGTTTACCACCGGGTTATAATTTGGAAGACTTGAAGGCGTCAGTCCACAACAAGCTAGCGTCAGATCGTGCAAAGGTAAAGGGAAACTCAAAAGAGGAAGTTTTAGTAGACGACACTTCCTGTTTGTGTTTGTATAGAAAATCTCGTCGGATCACTAAGAATATTGTACATCCGTTAGAAAATCACCATTATCATGGAAAGGAAAAGTCTTGTAGAAGTGCGAATTCTAGGTCTGTTTCCAAACAGCAGAACAGTTTGACGTCAGTTGATACGGATGGTAATAGTGTTGTTTCATCCTCAGATTCAACTAAATCCAGCCCTAAACTCCGAAAACGATCATTTCGAGGTGATGAAGAAAACAGACTTTTTCCGGAGAAAACTTGTTCTACTATGTAGGAAGAGTCTACTAAAATTTAAGCCAATTATGGCGATGGATGTTCTCCTTTTCTGGTTCACGTCTATGAAAAACATTGAAGGCCTAGGCAGTATCTTAAATGATTTTGATTAAAGAAAATGAAGCCAAGATGATTTATAAATGTATATATTATACAGGATATTTCGAAACACGACTAGTGTTTAGACAATGTGTATTACTTTTAGTGTTTTACAGGGGCGCAGATCCACGTCCCCCCCCCCCCCTGTCAGAAATACAGGAGGAGGACATAATATCATTTGACCCCCCCCCCCCCACAAATGGTTTGAGTAGGGTGTCTTTTGTAGGCGTAAAATAGGCAAACTTCGGCATTCAAGAAAATTTTCGAAATTTTGCGCGTTCGGCGACAGGGGGACAATTTCTTTTTCTCACTCTTTAGAAGCGTCGTCGCGTCGTCACGCAGTCGGTCGAATATTTTCATCAATCATGTCATGTGATCAGTAAAATTGACAGACAGCCACAGAAATTAAAGTTGATAGTTAGAAAGGTGTCGGTCGCCCAGGGCCCTCTCGGGCCTACCCCGCCCTGTAGAATAAATCGGATAAGGGCAGACAAGCGAATTTAATTGCATAAACATAAAAATAATCGCTGTCGACAGAAGGGGGAACATAAGGGTATTTTGTCGAGCGATTTGAAATTAGCTGCGAATATTGTATTTTATATGTTGAATAAATATTTAAAAGATAAAAAAAAAAGCGGCGATTTGGCGAAAAAGATTGTGTGCACCCCATATTACCGGATCTCGAGGAGCACTAAATTTATATCGTCAATTCTTCTATTCTTGGCAATATTGATGACTGGAAAATTCAGTAACATGCAAGGAGATGCTTTTCTTTCAATAATATTTCGGAGAGCTATAAAGATACGGTGTCACAAGCTCAACTGAAACGTTCCCATGCCGACCCCTTTTGAGTAAATCCTGGGTACGCCACTGGCCCCCCACATTGATAAAGCGATCTGCGCCCCTGCTGTTTTAAATTGCGGTTTTTGCTTTGTGATTTGTTTATACATGTAGGCCTATGTGTTTTTAGATTTTTTTTCAAGTTACACCTTTCCTTTTAGATGTTGATGATATCTTAAATGTTCATTAATTTTTATCTCAAAGTTAAGAATTATTAAATGGGGCCCTTTCAACGGGTAAATATTGGAATAGTGGTAGTAGGCCTAATCAAATTTTCATGACCCTCACATTGCATTTCATTAACGACTAGGCCTGGGGCTATTAGTTTAATCTTTAAGTATTTTTTTTAATGGAATATTATTTAGTTTATGAATTTGTTTGATTGATATAAGGAATTCTGTTGTTTTATTATTTTGACAACGACTGAATCGAAATTTCACGACCCGAACATTTTATTTCAATGCCGAATCAATGGCTATGCCTTTTACGATTTTAGTCAATAAAATTGTAGACCAGGCATTGTGATCGTGTGTTTGCAAATACTCCCCGGCAGTTACTCAACTGTGTTAAGTTCCGTACATCTTGTCAGGGGCGCAGATCCGGGGGGGGACAGGGGCGCACGTCCCCCCCTGAGGGGCGCAGATCCGGGGGGGGGGGGACAGGGGGGCACGTCCCCCCGTCAGAAATCCAGGAGGGGGACATGATATCATGTGTCCCCCCCCCCCACAAACACAAATGGTTTGGGTAGGGTGTCTTTTGTAGGCGTAAAATAGGCATAATTTGGCATTCAAGAACATCAAAGTTCCGAAATTTTGCGCCTTCGGCGACAGGGAAACAATTTGTTCGTTTTCTGCACTCACCCTCTAGAAAAGTCGTTGCGTCGTCACGAAGTCGGTCGCATATTTTAGTCAATCATGTCATGTGATCAGTAAAATTGACGGACCGCCACAGAAATTAAAGTTGATAGTTAGAAAGGTGTCGGTCGCCCAGCGCCCTGTCGGGCCTACCCCGCCCTGTAGAATACATCGGACACGGGCAGACACGAAAATTTGATCGCACGGGCGTAAAAATGATCGTTGTGGACAGAAGGGGGAACATAAGGGTATTTGTCGAGCGATTTTGGAATTAGCGGCGAATATTGTGTTTTATATGTTGAATAAATATTTAAAAGATAAAAAAAGCGGCGATTGGACGAAAGGATTGTGTGCACCCTATATTACCGGATCTCGAGGAGCACGTAATTTATATCGTCAATTCATCTATTCTCGGCAATTCAGTAACATGCAAGGAGGTGCTTTTCTTTCAATAATATTTCGGAGAGCTATAAAGATACGGTGTCACAAGCTCAACTGAAACCTTCTCATGCCGACCCATTTTGAGTAAATCCTGAGTACGCCACTACTGCCCCGACCCCCACATTGAAAAAGCGATCTGCGCCCCTGCATCTTGTTTTGGTAAAAGGAAATAAATGCATGGACCACGATGAAAGTTCTTTAAACATTTCATCAGCTGTTGAGCAATTATAAAAGTCACGAGAAGTTGAATGATGAACTAAAATAGATTGAACGTTATTCCAGAAAAAACAATTTTTACGTAGTAGGTCATTTGTGGTTTTGATTCATTACTATAATCTCGTACGATAAACAGACGATGTCGAAATGGAATCTTCCTTCAAGGGTACACACCTTAGTTCTCAAAATGGTTCCTCAAAATATTCATAAATTCAGCTTCAATTATTTTCCTATTTCATAAATTGATAATTTTACAAAATTTTCATGAAGTTTCAAAATGGTGTAAGGATAGTTCGCCAAGGTTTTTATCCATTGTTTCACACTTCGCTACCTATTAGATAGTGGTAACGTCATTTTTCTACGTAGTCACATGAGTAACAATTTGATTGGCTGAGTGTATTGATGACTGTAAATGTGAACCTTTTTACTGCCGAACGTTAATCAGCATACCGAGCAAGTGTCAGTACTTATTACGGCATTAAATAATGAAACTGTTGGTCTGTGAGCCCATAAAAGCATCTGATGTGATTGTCAAAATAAATACACATCGAAAACAATGAATGTACATGAAAAGTGAAATATAAAGCTTTGTTTGTTGTAAGAAAACAGAAGTCAAATGAGAATAGAGCCACGAAAATTAGTGGCATTTAAACAAAACCCAAAACCAGTGGGTAAGTAGCCTTTTGACTGCCCCCTTGTAAATACCGACGGCAATGACAACTGATATAAGATTATGGCACACAATAAAATATCTCGATGTTTTATACACTTTTATAATTGTAATATTGATCCTAGTATTCCACGTACAACACCTGAATTTACAGGATCATTTTCGGTAATGTTAAGAAGAAATCGGTAGTCGAAAGCCGAATCACTGTTGGACCAATCAAATTACAGACGAAGCCCGCGAGATGTATTTTCTTACTACGTCCACATGTTGAGTAAAATTCAATGTTTTTGTAAATTTCAAGACAAATGGTTGGCAATTACTTGAAATTAAAAAAAGATCTGAACAGTGGGTTAATATAAGGTGAGTTCTGAATATTTCTTAATCTGGTACATTTAAAAAAGTGACTTTGACAAATTTTATGTCACTACGAATGCAACATATTGTATGTTGTTGACATCGTTGAATGACTTACTAGATTGACGTTAACATGGCGTATGAAAAGCCTATGAGCCATTTCACCTCGATTGCCATGACATGTATGGTAGGATTGTTGGTAGGGTATGCTTATCCCACAGTGTGAAGCTTTTCTTCTAGAGTATTTTAATTGACATGTCGTATCTGTTGACAAATTGACAATTTTACGAGTTCACATGGATTGTCCGAAATTTTTATATAGCCAAATAGCAATACTTGGGGCTTGGGAATGATTGAAAAATAATAAATTCTAAATCGAATTAGGCCTATGATAGATTGGCAAAATATGATTTTGTGATTGTTAGGTTGCAATGATTGCTGTAGTACCAAACCAAATGGTGTGGAAGTTAGAGAGCTGTCATTGTTTTGATTTGGACAAGTGTTCCAAGAAAAAATGGCTGACTCAATAAGTTGCTAGGCTTTCAGATGAGCAAAAAATCTTGTCTCATCTTACCATAATGCTTGAGTCAAACTTTGTTGTCAAAATGACAAAACTAAGCCTTTCAATGCAGTCAAAACTTGCCCGTGAATTTATCACCTGTATATTTTTTTTTTTTACTAGAAGTTTGATTATAAATGTTAGGTCACTTAGTGAAAATTTTATTTTCCATTTACATAACAAAGTGCATGATAACCTAAAGTTGGTTTAAGATCTGACAGGGACATGTCTGTATTAGCTGGTAACACACAGATGTACTTCAAGGAGCTTAACCTTCAATGGTATATTTTGGTTAAAATACAGGACTTACGTTAATAGATTTAAATTCTGCATGAACATGGCCTTCAATTTATTTTGTTCTTTCAGTTTGTACGACAATTATTTTGGATCACTGCATCCCCTTGACAGTACATTCTTTACGTGTCAGTGCACACATTTTGTTTATGTCTATAATGTCTGTTATTTTAAAGTGGAAATGACACTTGTTTTAGATTTACTGAATTAATCATATCTTTTCCCTTCCCATTTGATACATTTACCAGGTTTTCAGCAATTGCTGCCAAGAGCAATATTGGGTTCTTTGCCTCCAGAAATTAAGTCATTTTTGGCCTGGCAATGGATGGAAATAATGGAATCTGTTCTTGTGGCTTTGATTCATAAACATGGTTTAATGCAGAAATCACATGAAAAGATTTTTTTTTTTTTAAATTCCTTGATGTAGATTTAAGAACTAGATCTTAGTGTCTCTTTAGAAATGCAAATTTCATATATTTCAAACCCTTAATATTCAAAAATGTATATTCATCCTATTGTCATTTTTTTAAACAGAAAAATGTTGAAAGTCTAATTGACTGTTGGTCATTTATTGTGTGATTTCAACTTTAACTAAGATTCCTTCCGTACTAGGTGTACTATTGGTTTATCTGAGTTTAGATAAAATATATTTCAGTTGATTTGACTAATATGGAGCAAAGTTCAATCCCTACAAATTGTGCAATTTAATGTCTATTAGGCATGACCTAATCTGACATGCACTCATGGACCTGAGTGCAATGGGCATAGTTCGGAAAAATATCTGAATTGACCTAAAAATCCATCCGTTGTATTTGCCCCAATTTCTTTGTCAAAATTTATTATAAGTCAATAAAACTAACACATATTATTTAGACTACAGTCATAAAAAAATATATAAGTGTTTACTATATTTGAGGTGAGTGTGCTCTATGAACCATAACCTGGTCATTGACCCACAACATGATATAGGTAGGTGTTCTTTACTCACCAGTCTTACTGGCCAGATAATCCCAGGGTCAAGCTTGAGGGATTTTTAAGGCAGGAGTGAACTTTATTTATTTCAAATGACTTTCCTGTGACTAACTTGTGAAAGGTAGGCAACTGTTTATCTTAACATCTTTTTCAAAATATTATTTAAGATGAGATAGGGTGTAACCGGTTTGATTAATATAAGCCTATTTACTATATACTGTACATTTTTCATATTTGATAACTCTTCATTTGCAATGATAAATACCAGGTATTTGGAAATGCTTAGAAACCGTTTGAAATACCAATCAATAAAAAAAGTCAGGCATCTGTGGACTGGCCTAATTTCTAAATAGCATATTACTGGTATAAGGAATTTACAATAGTTTTCTTTGAATTTGTTTGGTTCATCCATAAACAGCTTAATAGTTTTCAAGAGTCTTTTTTTTTTCGATTGTTCAGTGGCAACTTTGTTTGTTAAAGGGTCCGTATTTTGATACATTGAGACAAGGCCTTGAACTTGAGAGTTTTACTTACATAGTACATTGATACACCTTAAATTCACTTTATTCTTAAAAAACCTGTTTTACAGACCTAGATACTTTTTGTGTAGGCTTGAATGATTCAAAGTAGCAAATTAATTGATAATCTATGAATTTTCTGAATATTAAGGGCTTCTTACCACTGGTGATATAAATAGGTTTGTCAAGTATGTCCTTTTCTTCAAGAAGCTCAATGCAGAATTCAGTAATGCACTTCTTCTTAAGGTGATAGCTCTTTTGTTTACAGAACAATTGATGTAAGATTTTAATCACTTTAATTGTGATATGAAGACTTTGTTAAAAATGGTTTTTTAAAAATTCGACTTTATTAACAGAGGTTTAGTTTTAAAATGGTTAATGTGATGTTCACAATGTAATCTAGGTTTTTGTGTGTTACTTGCATATATATAAGAACGATACATAGTTTTGTATGGGTAATACGGTGATCCTTATGAATTTTGAATTAGAAAGTGTATAAATATTACATACCGTATGTATAGAAATAAAAATTACAATACTTTGACTGCCCTAAGCACTACTTAGACTTTTCTCTCGTACTGATTTACTTGTCAGTGTCAATGTTGTAAATAATTTATATATTTGTATAAAGTAGTATAAATAATGGATATCCAAGCTTTAAGCAACATTTAGGGATAGATCTTAATATAGACTGACAATTTTATGGAACACTCAGTTCTTTGGCAAGAAAGAAGATTTGTCTTCTGTAGTTGCAAGTTCCACCTATCTTGCAGGTGTATCAAGGGAGAAAGTTTGATATTCAAGTGAGAACAAATATGGCAATAATTTTGAACTTGTTTATTCTGATAACAATTGAAATGTCCATTGAAGTCTGTATTATGTTTGACTAGTATCCTTTGTTTTTCAAAATTGACAGAATATATTAAAAACTAACTGATTCATTTATAATGACTAGGTACACTTCTCAACGAGTGACATATTTTGAGGAAAGGAAAAATGAAAATAACTGTATAACACTATAAGCTGTGTGATCTCTCAGAAAAAGTCAATTGATTATAAAAGGGATTGTCAAAGGTTTTTTAAATTTTAATGTCTACTGTTGACATGGATAGGATAATTTTGAGTTCCTGGCATCTGTGGTTCCTGTAATTCTATCAAGATAAGTATATAGGAAATATACTGGAAGTTACGGGAACAATATTATATATATTTTATTGTGGTTCATTGGTTTATGACTAGATTATTTTGTATACTATTTTACCCATGGTTTAACATACTGGACAAATATAAAAATGTTTGCTCATATGTATACAAGACCTAGTGGCCTGAAGTTTCCTTCATCCGAAGTTGTCATTGTGATGTTCAATGCACTGATGTTGTTACTACAGGCCAAGAGTGCTGATTCAATAACAGAAATTAGAGCATTTTCCTTGATAAAATTGATTCAAATGAAAAGAGGAATTGATTCTCTAGAATCCTTTTTTCCATGTCCTCACGGCTAACAAGGAAATGAATTTTCTTTAAAATCATCAATGGACAAATCTGTACAATGAAATATGAATCATATTAAAGTACTTCCTAGAGAAATCACAAATTTTCTATTTTTGATATTATAAATAATTGATAGTTGTTGCACATTGATTAGAAGGATGTAAGTTATCTAATTAATGGCTTTATTACATCTGGTTGCCTGGATCAGTTTTGAAAAGACAAGTTTGGCTGTGTTAGACATAGGGCAATTAAAACAGATTCAGCTTGCACACTGATTTAAGGCTTTATTAGAAATGGGATAAATTTCAAAAGATAGAACACTAATTTTTCGGAAACTTGATCAAATTTTCATGTTAAGCCAAAATCAAGAAAAGAGGAAAAACCCAAAATTACGAGATGAAAAACACGAATAAGTTTATAATATTTCTTATCTGGATTTTACATAAATTTCTGATATTTGACAACCTTGATCTTAATATAAGATAATCAGATGGAGGTAAACAATAGATAAATTATGGATAAGAGCATGTTAGTCTAGTCATTGATGAAAATTGAACCTTAACAATTGTCAACAAAAAGCCTTTCAACCTGTCTTACTATCTCTTTATTCAGATTTAATCAAGCAGAAAGAGCTTGACCATTCAACATGTCTGAAATATCTCAGCTCACCCAGTCGGAGAAGAATGGAGTTCATATAACATCTATAACAGTCAAGAAAAATATGGAAGATATTTCTAAACCTATTCTAAATGGGTAAGTTACATTATTCAAATCCTATCAGATTTTTATTATACTAAGTACCCGTATATTATTGATATTACAGAACTTTGAGGATGTTGATCATGGGTGTTTTCCCTCGATATACATAATACTACTAATACTTTAAAAAATTTAATATCCGTTAGTAGGTGTTATTCTTAGCCTCTATAGACCAGAGTTGCTGTTGGGCCATGATGATTGTTGAGACCTTGATGAGTAAAATATATTCTTTTTCACCGTTAAATTATTATAAGCTTATTAAAAGTAATTGTTGTTCTACCTCTTTATACTTCTTGGAGAGAACTTGATATAATATGAACCTTAATATACTTACAACATAATAATAATTATTAAGTTCTATTTAAACAGTATAAATTAAAATATTTTATTAGCTTATCAGATTTTATTTGGTTTGGTTCCTTAGAAATAAATTTTAGGTTTGTGATTAACAGATAGTTATAGTGTGACATATTTTTTGGCATCCTTGGACATTTTTAAATATAAGTCCTATGTCTTAATTAGTTACGTGCTCAGTATTTAGTATTTTGCATTGATGTATGAGAAGTGATATTAGTAAATATATGTGCTCATTTAGAAGATTATACAGTGTAAAATTTTGTCTCGTTATTTTAATCAGGTTAGAATATTTATTTTGCATAACATTGTCGGCACTGAGTCCTCACAGCACTATCTGAGCAAAGCTTATAGTCTTTATCTTACATATTGTGAAGTGACTAATTAACAAGACATTTAAAGAAATGACTTCATAAAAGGGAAAGATAAAAGAGAAATGATATGTAAAATAGGTTTTATAAACCTATATGGTCATGTAGGTTCAGTAAGTAAATTACTGTATTGCTAGGAAGATAGGCCCCGTGACATGGTTAGACAGCAGAGTCCAAAGTCGAAAAAAAAATCAAATAAAATATTCCAATCTGTACTTGTTTGAAAGCTTAGTTCAAATCTGCCAATCACAAACTTATCAAACTTGTATGAAGTTTGACTTTGTAGTTGTACCATTTCACATTTTGGCAAGAGTTGTTCTTGAAGCATTTTTTAAGAAAAAATTAGAACCACAATTTTCAGGTAACATTGTTTGCTACAATAGAATTGGCTTTTAGCAGTTATTTTAAAAAATTGTTTTTATTGGCTTATATGATCATGCTATTTTTTTATATTGATATAGAGTATCAGCTTTTTGTGCTAAACAGTTGAAATAGTCGTAGTTTTAACTCATATTACATGATAATGCTTTTTATTTTAAGAACAATTGAGTATCTGCATACTGTACAGTCATGATGATGCTCTTTTTTGTAGACTATCATATCCAGTATCAGTTTACTGATAATGTTATTTATTTTTAGAGATTGGTGGTATCAGCTTATTTAATGTCGTAACTGAGTATTTGTTTTCTTTACATGATAATGCTATTTATTCAAGAGAGTTGTGGATTAAGATATATCGCACATGATGTGATATTGTGGTGTTAGATGAGGTGTTAGCTCACTTCATGTGATAATGCTGTTTATTTTTGGTATTTGAGGTGTTAGCTCACATTATATGATAATGCTGTTTATTTTATAGTTTTACGAACTGTATCGACTCTTTTTACATGATAATGCTACAATATTATAGTGTTAAAGTGTATTTCATTTGGTAATGCTGTTGTCTTAGAAAGTATTACTAATTACAAGATAATGCTGTTTATCTCATTTCCCAAATGCTTTTTCTGATACCTAGTATTCTTCTTTGACAAATAGAGCATTAAGTTTTCTATAAGGTCAATATTTACTATGATGGTATAAGATCATTGAGTATATTGATTAGTATGACCGATATATAAATAAGTAACTAATAGAAACTGGTATATCAGGTAACTAATAGTTCTATATGTACTTTATTATCAAATGTTTATAAGATGCCAGTAGTTATAGTTTATATTATTCTAAAATGACAGAACAATTGGATTACATTTGACTTGCAAGCTTTTTTCAGATAAGTAAAAAGTATGTTATTCTTTGATTAAGCCTACTATTTCAATGTGCTTTCTGTGTTTAGTTGAGGGTTGAAAATGATTTAAATAGTTCATTACTGTTCACTATATTAATGCCATGTGGTGAGCAGAGTATTTTCACCTATTTTGAAAGTCAGATGCCATCCTGCTACATTTCAAAGACACCTTGACCCTGTTTTTTGTGTACTTTAAAAACTAGACAAGACCACATTGTACATCAGAACTTGAAAAAATATGATTAAAGTACACAAAAAACAGAGTCAATGTGTCTTTAGAATGTAGCAGGATGGCATCTGACTTTCAGAAAAGGTGAAAATAAATTAACAGTCTTGAGGTAGTTGTATATATTTTGTTCTAATATATGAAAAGAAAATTCTGAATTTAGAACTATCAGGTAATTGAGAAATATTTGATATCCAAATACTTTGTAATAGCTGAATTGTTTTTGTGTGCTACAATCTTAATGTGATCTGAATTTCACAGCCTATTTAACTTCTTAATATTTATATGTAAAGTACCTTGTTCTACTATTTGATTATTTATAACACAAGAGGTGGAAATACTTCTTCTAACAATGTTTTTTATTTATACTTTTTATAAACCGGTAGTTCAAGAATTTCAATTGGAAGAGATGTGTTCTGTTTCAGCCAAACATTTGGGGATTATTGAATTAAAATTACGCAATATTACACTACAGGCTTATACTTGAATTGATTTAAAACAAAATATGTATTCATTAATTCAAATTAAAATTTACTATGTGCAAAGTAGACAACTTTATATATTTGAAAATTGGGCTCATATTCAGTTAAATCTTTTGAGTGGGCAGTTTTCAATTTATCCAATTCAAAATTCATTGATGTAATATAAAAAGCAGACAAATGTTGTATATTTGAATATATGCAAATATACATTTAAAGTGTGGGGCTTAATTCCTGCATACTGTTGATTTATTCTATGTTGCAAAACCAGTAGTCAACTTTTTAAGTAAATAGTACACCTAATAGATACTGTATACTTCACTTACATTATGTTTATTACAACTTAATGGGATACTGCATCTTTGCATGAACATTTAATTTTAGCTATCAAGAATGGTCAAAATGATTATATATTCATTAGTAAACTTACCTGGTGTCATAAAGTAACAGAAACTCTTAAAATCTGGAAAAGTCATTTTAGAAAATAATCAAATGCATCTTTATTGAGAGTTAATTAGTTTTTTGCATAATTTTTTATTTTTTTTTATGTTATTTATGTCAACAGGTATATTTACTCTTGAATAGAGCTCTTATTGGCCAAGTGTAAAATTTTCAAATTTAATGTTCATTCTAAGACGCAGTTTCCAGTTAAACTACTAATAAACTGGACTGATGGGTTTGTTTTTGATTGACTTGATTGAGCAGAAAAATTCTTCTTTGAATATAATAGTAATGTCAGTAAATTATCTGGTAATTTGGATTGAAATGATAATGTTATTTTTTACAGTCAGAATGAAGTTAACAATGCCATTAACAAAGCTAATCACAGTGATATAAGAAGCGAGATCAACAATTCCACTAAAGATAATATCCACAATACAGCAGTCAACAATTCCAATCCTACCAAATTGGATGATAATGAAAACATGTCTTTATTGGTCAATAATAAAGTTACTCCTCATAATGCCAATGGAGCAAAAGGTAAATATTTACACCCATCTATTGAAGAGGTTATTAAGAGGTTTTTTAAATTTATCTGTATCAGTAAAATTTATTGCATCAATTTTCACCATTTACAATTTTCAATCTGATGTCTGTGGATCTGACAATTCCACTAAAAATCAGTTTTTAATGATGTCACTAAGCGCGTGGAACCTTTTATGATAAAGCATTTTTTGAGATTAGTGATGTATGTCATCAAACACTTAGTTTTAATGGAATTGCAGGAACCACAGATATCTGATTGAAAATAGGAATGGTGCCAATTAATGATTTCAGTGTTCCTGATACACTATCTGTTGAAAACCTGTTTACAATCCCTTTAATTAGAATTGAAAGGATATTTGAATTTATGATGCACTGTACGTCATGAATATATATTAATGTCATAAAATTAAAATAAAATAGAAACTAAGATTAAAGATCAACTAGGGTTTTATTCTTGTAAACTTAACCTTACATAAATAAAACTAAACATAAATAAACATGACAAAAAATTCCCTTGATTATGTTAAACAGTGTGGTTGTGGGTTCTAATTTTGGTTACGAAATTCCAGTGACTGCCCATATTCGTTTTGACATCAAGTGGGTCTACTGTAAATGTTTTATTGATGCATTCAGTGAGCTCAAAATCAGGGCATTTTGTAGTAAGGTGAATGCAGGATTAACAGAAAAACATAAGTTTGTCAAATTTTTTTTTATAAAACAAATGTTTTATTGATGAATTATATTCACAAAGGCATATCAACAACAGCTCTCTGACTAACTAACACAGTAGTGTCCAATATTGACATTACTATTCAAACTTGATTGTAATCTCTCTTTATAATCTCCAAATCTGAAGAGTCTATTAAACAAATTAGACAGGTCGATATTTATGCAGAAAAATTATGACTTAAGACATATTTTTTGTGTCATATGAGAAATGAGAATGTAAAAGAATGCTTATTGGACTGTAGATCACTAATGCCCTCCTTAAGTGTTTAAAATAGTCAACCTATTTGAACTATCTGAACTATTTCTATATCAGTCTAGCAAGTTGTTAAGATAGGATTTATTTGTTTTGTTGTTATTGTCAGTTGATAATGATTATTTATTTATGAATTTGAATGACAGTTCTATCATACTGTCATATACTATCATATCTAGCTACTGAAATTACACTGATAGATTTATCCCTATCAAATTAGGTATTATATAAATAATCAAAATGTGGTAGTGTTTTCATGTTTTGAACGATAAATCAATATTGTGATGTATTTCTACCGGTACCTTGTTCACCGCAACAGTTTATCCATGATTAAGGCACCTGGTTTGAAGGTTTAAGTTTCCTTTAATTCTGGTATTCAAGAAATGTAAAATAAAGGTCTAAAATCCTTTTTAGCTGATCCTGTACATGTTGCAACATATTTTAAAAAGGTTTCATGGGCATTATATGTCTATTGGGAGAAACTTATGGTATCAATTTTCACCATTCCTTTTTTCTGCCATTGAAAACCTGCTTAAATCATTTAAGAACCTGTGTGATAGTGATGCTTAGAATTAAACAAAATATAACTTCAAGGGATAATAGGTCTTAGCATGAACATAAAATTTTTGTTCTCAAGAAGTTCAGTATGAGTGTATTTTCTTCGGGGAACTTTCCTGGTGCCGTAACAGAATCTCTTAAAATCTTGAAAACTCACAAAACTAAGTCATTTTTGAAAAACGCTTAATCAATTTATTAGGCGTTTTTCAATAATCAAGTGCATCTTTATGGATAATTACTTAGTTTTTATACGCCCACATGAAAATGTGGACGTATATTGCCATCACCCCTGTCCGTCCGTCGTCCGTCCGTCTGTCCGTCCATCCGTCCGTCAACAATGACTTGTGTATGCGATACAGGCCAGAGTTTTTATCCGATTTGAATGAAACTTGGTATGTGTATTCATCTTGATAATGTCTCGGACAATTTCGAAAATGGCACGATTCCAGATGTCGGTTTATGAGTTATGGCCCTTGATTAGATGGAAAAACATTGAAATTTACTTGTGTACGCAATAGAAGCTGTAGTTTTCATCCGATTTGAATGAAACTTGGTATGTGTATTCATCTTGATAATATCTCGGACAAATTCGAAAATGGCACAATTCCAGATGTCGGTTTATGAGTTATGGCCCTTGATTAAATGAAAAAACGTTAAAATTTACTTGTGTACACAATAGAAGCTATAGTTTGCATCCGATTTGAATGAAACTTGGAATGTGTATTTATCTTGATAATATCTCGCCAGATTCTGTTTATGAGTAATGGCCCTTGATTAAATGAATAAACGTTTACTTGATTACGCAATAGAAGCTGTAGTTTTTATCCGATTTGAATGAAACTTGGTATGTGTAATCATCTTGATAATATGTCGCCAGATGTCTGTTTATGAGTTATTGCCCTTGATTAAATGAGAAAATGTTAAAATTTACTTTTGTACGCAATAGAAGCTGTAGTTTTTATCCGATTTGAATGAAACTTGGTATGTGTATTCATCTTAATAAAATCTTGGACAAGTTAAAAAATGGTGTGATTCCAGATGTCAGTTTATGAGTTATTGACCTTGATTAAATGAAAAAACTTTGAATATTCTGTTTGCTGAAGTGGGCGTATGTTACCTTGCCTGGCAAGCTATCTTTTAGATTTTTTTTTTTTTTTTGTTATTTATGGCAGCAGGTATATTTACTGATGAATAGAGCTGTTGACAAAATTTAAAATTTTCGAATTTTATGTTCATTCTAAGAGCTATTATCCCTTTAAAGAGAAATTCATGGCTTTCAATTTAATTATTGTATAGTTATTAATAATGAATGATGAAATGAAAAATTGAATTACCTCACATCTGTTACCTCAAATGTTGAAAACTGATAAAAGTAGCCTACATTAATTACTTATTATCAGCCCTCCAAAAGCATACTTATTGGCATCATTACCAATAAACACACTAGAAAGCAAAATTTTTTGATGGAACTTGCTCAAAGTTTTACCTAAAGACTAAACCTATTGAAATATAGAGTTATTGCCTGTTTTTGTAAACACATTTGATTTTTAGAAGTGTTAATTATTGCTCATTATATATAAATTATTTTTCTTTCAAATAAAAATTCACAAAATACTTATGATATTAAGCTACTGAAAAGCATCATATTGTTTAATAATATATTGACATCCAAAAATTAGAGAATAAATTCTTCTTTACACAGTGACTCAAACTTGATTATCTGAAATAGACCTGTTTTAGTTGATTCTAGCAATCACAAAAACATACATCCTGGTGTTCATCTTGGATTGTTTTTTCACATGGGTTCTATCTGATTTCTAACATTTACTACTACTGACATTATACTCTAGTACTACCACTTTCCCACTACCTTTAATTCACCTGTTTTAGAGATTGTTATGGTATTTAGGTCTGTAGGTTGAACATTCATTACATCTGGTATAGTGGTATCATCTATCATATATATGCATCTTAGAAATTATTGATTTTTCTACACATATATCACCAAAAAAACAATGAAAAGCATACACAATAGAATAAAAGTTTAATAATGAAGTGAAAGTACTGAATAGTTTACCAATTGTGTACAACCTCATTTTCAGGAACTAGATTTCACATCTATCTCAAATTCACCTCTTGCTATACAAATTGATTAATTCAAAAACAGATGACTAAGAAGCCAAAAACTTTCTGCTTGTATTTTTGACAACACAAAGAAAAAATTTGGTTTATCTTGTTTTTATACGCCCACATGAAATGGGGGGCGTATATTGTCGTCACCCACATACGTCCGTCGGTCCGTCCGTCCGTCCGTCCACAATTGCTCGTAAACACTCTACACGGTGTAATTCTTGACGGATTTAGATGAAACTTAATAGGAGTGTTTATGATCACGCAAGGATGAAGCCTATTGAAAATCAGCGAAATCGGAAAAAAATTAGTATGAGTTCATGCCCTTGTTCTTGAATGGCTCGTAAACACTCTACAACGTTCAATTCTTGACTGTTTTTGATGAAACTTGGTGTGAGAGTATGTTATAACTCAAGGATAAACCCTATCGAAAATCAGCGAAATCGAAAAACATTTAGTATGAGTTATTGCCTTTGTTCTAGAAAACGCATTCAATTTTAGCTTGTAAACACTCTTGAGAGAACAATTTTTAATGGATTTTAGTGAAACTTGGCCTGAGTATTTGTTATCATCCGAGGATGAAGCCTATTGAAAACCAGTCAAATCGATAAAAAATTAATATCAGTTATTGCCCTTGTTTTTGAAAACAAGTTCAATTTTTAGCTTGTAAACACTCTACAAAGCACAGTTATTGACCGTTTTTGACGAAACTTGCTGAAATTGTTTAATATGACCCAAGAATGAACCAGTTTTGAAAATACAGTACAGCAACTTTATAACTTATTTTCGTCGCCGGCGACGGTCTGCAGTTCGTCGGCAAAATAAGCTCAGACGGTCGCCAGTTCGTCGGCAGTTCGTCGGCAGTTCGTCGGCAGTTCGTCGGCGACGGTCTGCAGACGGTCGCCAGTTCGTCGCCAGTTCGTCGGCGACGGTCTGCAGACGGTCGCCAGTTCGTCGCCAGTTCGTCGCCGAATATTTACGACCTCGTTCAAAATTTTTCCCTATGAATTTAGGTATTATATGAAATCAAGATTTGGCTATAAATAATAGTGTTTTCATCTTTAGAACGATAAATCAATATTGTGATGTATTTCTACCTTGTTCACTGCAACAGTTTATCCTTGATTAAGGCACCTGGTTTGAAGGTTTAAGTTTCCTTTAAATCTGGTATGCAAGAAATGTGAAATAAAGGTCTAAAATCCTTTCGAGCTGATCCTGTACATGTTAAAACATATTTAAAAAGGTTTCATGGGCTTTATATGTCTATTGGGAGAAACTATGGTATCAGTTTTCACCATTCCTTTTTCTGCCATAGAAAACCTGCTTAAATCATTTAAGAACCTGTGTGATAGTGATGCTTAGAATTAAACAAAATATAACTTCAAGGGATAATAGGTCTTAGCATGAACATAAAATTTTTGTTCTCAAGAAGTTCAGTATGAGTGTATTTTCTTCGGGGAACTTTCCTGGTGCCGTAACAGAATCTCTTAAAATCTTGAAAACTCACAAAACTAAGTCATTTTTGAAAAACGCTTAATCAATTTATTAGGCGTTTTTCAATAATCAAGTGCATCTTTATGGATAATTACTTAGTTTTTATACGCCCACATGAAAATGTGGACGTATATTGCCATCACCCCTGTCCGTCCGTCGGTCCGTCCGTCTGTCCGTCCATCCGTCCGTCAACAATGACTTGTGTATGCGATACAGGCCAGAGTTTTTATCCGATTTGAATGAAACTTGGTATGTGTATTCATCTTGATAATGTCTCGGACAATTTCGAAATGGCACGATTCCAGATGTCGGTTTATGAGTTATGGCCCTTGATTAGATGGAAAAACATTGAAATTTACTTGTGTACGCAATAGAAGCTGTTGTTTTCATCCGATTTGAATGAAACTTGGTATATGTATTCATCTTGATAATATCTCGGACAATTCGAAAATGGCACAATTCCAGATGTCGGTTTATGAGTTATGGCCCTGATTAAATGAAAAAACGTAAAAATTTACTTGTGTACACAATAGAAGCTATAGTTTGCATCCGATTTGAATGAAACTTGGAATGTGTATTTATCTTGATAATATCTCGCCAGATGTCTGTTTATGAGTTATGGCCCTTGATTAAATGAATAAACGTTAAAATTTACTTGTGTACGCAATAGAAGCTGTAGTTTTTATCCGATTTGAATGAAACTTGGTATGTGTAATCATCTTGATAATATGTCGCCAGATGTCTGTTTATGAGTTATTGCCCTTGATTAAATGAGAAAATGTTAAAATTTACTTTTGTACGCAATAGAAGCTGTAGTTTTTATCCGATTTGAATGAAACTTGGTATGTGTATTAATCTTAATAATATCTCGGACAAGTTAATAAATGGTGCGATTCCAGATGTCAGTTTATGAGTTATTGCCCTTGATTAAATGAAAAAACATTGAATATTCTGTTTGCTGAAGTGGGCGTATGTTACCTTGCCTGGCAAGCTATTTTTTAGATATTTATTTTTTTTTATGGCAGCAGGTATATTTACTGATGAATAGAGCTGTTATTGACAAAATTTAAAATTTTCGAATTTTATGTTCATTCTAAGAGCTATTATCCCTTTAAAGAGAAATTCATGGCTTTCAATTTAATTATTGTATAGTTATTAATAATGAATGATGAAATGAAAAATTGAATTACCTCACATCTGTTACCTCAAATGTTGAAAACTGATAAAAGTAGCCTACATTAATTACTTATTATCAGCCCTCCAAAAGCATACTTATTGGCATCATTACCAATAAACACACTAGAAAGCACAATTTTTGATAGAACTTGCTCAAAGTTTTAAACCTATTGAAATATAGAGTTATTGCCTGTTTTTGTAAACACATTTGATTTTTAGAAGTGTTAATTATTGCTCATTATATATAAATTATTTTTCTTTCAAATAAAAATTCACAAAATACTTATGATATTAAGCTACTGAAAAGCATCATATTGTTTAATAATATATTGACATCCAAAAATTAGAGAATAAATTCTTCTTTACACAGTGACTCAAACTTGATTATCTGAAATAGACCTGTTTTAGTTGATTCTAGCAATCACAAAAACATACATCCTGGTGTTCATCTTGGATTGTTTTTTCACATGGGTTCTATCTGATTTCTAACATTTACTACTGCTGACATTATACTCTAGTACTACTACATTCCACTACCTTTAATTCACCTGTTTTAGAGATTGTTATGGTATTTAGGTCTGTAGGTTGAACATTCATTACATCTGGTATAGTGGTATCATCTATCATATATATGCATCTTAGAAATTATTGATTTTTCTACACATATATCACCAAAAAAACAATGAAAAGCATACACAATAGAATAAAAGTTTAATAATGAAGTGAAAGTACTGAATAGTTTACCAATTGTGTACAACCTCATTTTCAGGAACTAGATTTCACATCTATCTCAAATTCACCTCTTGCTATACAAATTGACTAATTCAAAAACAGATGACTAAGAAGCCTAAAACTTTCTGCTTGTATTTTTGACAACACAAAGAAAAAATTTGGTTTATCTTGTTTTTATACGCCCACATGAAATGGGGGGCGTATATTGTCGTCACCCACATACGTCCGTCTGTGTCCGTCTCGTCGTCCGTCCGTCCGTCCGTTTACAATTGCTCGTAAAACACTCTACACGGATGTAATTCTTGACGGATTTAGATGAAACTTAATATGAGTGTTTATGATCACGCAAGGATGAAGCCTATTGAAAATCAGCGAAATCGGAAAAAAATTAGTATGAGTTCATGCCCTTGTTCTTGAATGGCTCGTAAACACTCTACAACGTTCAATTCTTGACTGATTTTGATGAAACTTGGTGTGAGAGTATGTTATAACTCAAGGATAAACCCTATCGAAAATCAGCGAAATCGAAAAACATTTAGTATGAGTTATTGCCTTTGTTCTGAAAACGCATTCAATTTTAGCTTGTAAACACTCTTGAGAGAACAATTTTTAATGGATTTTAGTGAAACTTGGCCTGAGTATTTGTTATCATCCGAGGATGAAGCCTATTGAAAACCAGTCAAATCGAAAAAAATTAATATCAGTTATTGCCCTTGTTTTTGAAAACAAGTTCAATTTTTAGCTTGTAACACTCTACAAAGCACAGTTATTGACCGTTTTGACGAAACTTGCTGAAATTGTTTAATATCACCCAAGAATGAACCAGTTTTGAAAATAGCACATATCGAAATATATTTAATAGGAATTATTGCCCTTGTTCTATAAAATGTGTTGGATTTTTGCCTTGTACTCGTAAACACACTACAACGTGCAATTCTTGACCGATTTTGATGAAACTTGGTGTGAGAGTATGTTATAACTCAAGGATAAACCCTATCGAAAATCAGCGAAATCGAAAAACATTTAGTATGAGTTATTGCCCTTGTTCTTGAAAACGCGTTCAATTTTAGCTTGTAAACACTCTTGAGAGAACAATTTTTAATGGATTTTAATGAAACTTGGCCTGAGTAT
Organism: Nipponacmea schrenckii; assembly: GCA_030562195.1. Classification (NCBI taxonomy): domain Eukaryota; kingdom Metazoa; phylum Mollusca; class Gastropoda; family Lottiidae; genus Nipponacmea; species Nipponacmea schrenckii. The sequence goes on along the minus strand of CM060200.1, from coordinate 20,516,225 downwards.
TTGTTATCGCCCAAGGATGAAGCCTATTGAAAACCAGTCAAATCGAAAAAAAATTAATATCAGTTATTGCTCTTGTTTTTGAAAACGCATTCTATTTTTAGCTTGTAAACACTCTACAAAGCACAGTTATTGACCGATTTTGACGAAACTTGCTGAAATTGTTTAATATCACCCAAGAATGAACCCTTTTGAAAATAGCACATATCGAAATATATTTAATAGGAATTATTGCCCTTGTTCTATAAAATGTGTTGGATTTTTGCCTTGTAAACAGTCTACAAGTCACAATTCTTGAGCGATTTTGACATAACTTGGCATGAGTATTTGTAATCACCTAAGGATGAACCCTATTGAAATTCAGTTAAATCGAAAAAATATTTAGTATCAGTTATTGCCCTTGTGTTTGAAAACGCGTTCAATTTTAGCTTGTAAACACTCTAGAAAGAACTATTCTTAATGGATTTTGATTAACTTTGGCTTGAGTATTTGTTTTTACCCAAGGATGAACCCTATTATAAATCAAATAAATAGAAATATATTTAATGTCATTTATAGCCCTTGTTTTTGAAAACGCGTTCAATTTTAGCTTGTAAACACTCTAGAAAGAACAATTTTTAATGGATTTTGATGTAACTTGGCTGGAGTATTTGTTGTCTCCCAAGGATGAACCCTATTGAAAATCGAAAAATATTTAGTACAAGTTATTGACCTTGTTTTTGAAAACGCGTTCAATTTAGCTAGTAAACACTCTAGAAAGAACAATTTTCAAAGGATTTTGATGAAACTTGCTTTTAGTATTTGTTTTCTCACAAGGATAAACCCTATTGAAAATCAGATAAATCGAAAAATATTTAGTGTCAGTTATTGCGCCTGTTTTCAAAAACGCTTTCAATTTTTGGCTTGTGAACACTCTAAACATTCCTTTTTGACAAAACTCGCTGAAATTGTTTAATATCAACCAAGGATGAGCCTTATTAAGAATTAAAAATATCAAAATATTATTAAGGGTGAACCCTATTGCAAATCATAAAAATACCGAAAAATATTTAATGAGTTGTTATTAGGTACAATTCTTGAAAGTTTTTAATGAAACTAGAGACCCTAGAAAAAAATAGGTTGGAAGGTTGAATATTTCATTCCACTTATTGTAACCTTACTGAAAAGTTTTTATTTGAAATAAATGCTGCCAGTGGGCGTATATTACCTTGCCTGGCAAGCTATCTTTGATATATAATTCCCCTCCAGGCTAGCCACCCCCCCTTTTTTTCCCCACATAACTATAATTGGTGATACTGAACTTTCTTCTCAGTCTGTGCTTGTTATTTCAATTATATATTGTTTTACACCACTTTGACCTAACACAAACTTTACCTTATACGAAACTACACGTTTAAATATGCAACATATGATTATTTGTCCTAATTTTGATAACTCTTTCAGTTATAGATGATATGCTACCAGCTGAAAGTTTATATACTACCAAAGGTGATGGCTGTGTAAGGTTACGTATGACGGAGAAAGGGGCTGGGTCAGAAGCCCCACAAACTGTTGTCTCGTTATTACAAACAACTGCTGAACGAATTCCTAATAATGCTGCTATATGTAAGTACTTTTCCTAGTAGGTTCAGAAATATGATCACCAACTCAAATACATATACTTATCAATTATAGTTAAATGGATAAAAAATTAATTTTCAAATAATGTTCATTGGTTTGATCATCAATCTCCATTTCACGTATTTCCTCCAATGCTCAGTAATAGAAAAGAGAATAAAACTATTTTGTTGTAAAGACCAGATCAAGTATTCTCTTAACGATCATTTTATTATACGCCCACATGAAATGGGGGGCATATATTGGCGTCACCCCATCCGTCTGTCCGTCCACAATTGCTTGTAAACACTCTAGAGAGTGCAATTCTTAACGGATTTTGATGAAACTTAATATGAGTGTTAATGATCACGCAAGGATGAACCCTATTGAAAATCAGCGAAATCTGAAAAAATTTAGTATGAGTTCTTGCCCTTGTTCTTGAATGGCTCGTAAACACTCTACAATGTGCAATTCTTAACGGATTTTGATGAGACTTGGTGTGAGAGTTTGTTATAACTCAAGGATAAACCCTATTGAAAATCAACGAAATCAAAAAATATTTAATATGAGTTATAGCCCTTGTTCTTGAAAACGCGTTCAATTTTAACTTGTAAACACTCTTGAAAGAATAATTCTTAATGGATTTTGATGAAACTTGGCTTGAGTATTTGTTATCGCCCAAGGATGACCCCTATTGAAAATCAGTTAAATCGAACAATTTTTAGTGTCAGTTATTGCCCTTGTTTTTGAAAACGCGTTAAACACTCTAGAAGGCACAATTCATGATCAATGTTGACAAAACTAGCTGTAATTGTTTCATCACCTAGGGATGAGCCCTATTGAAAATAAAATATATCTAATATGAATTATTGCCCTTGTTCTTTGAAACGTGTTCAATTTTTGTCTCATAAACACTCTACATGACAAAATTCTTGATCAATTTTGATAAAACTTGGTGTGAGAGTGTGTTATAACTCAAGGATGAACCCTATTGAAAATCAGCGAAATCGAAAAATATGAGTTATTGGCCTTGTTCCTTAAAACATGTTTGATTTTTGTCTTGTAAACACTCTACATGGCACAATTCTTGACCGATTTTGATGAAACTTAGTGTGAGAGTGTCTTAACGCCAGGATGAATCCTATTAAAAATCAGCAAAATCGAAAAATATTTAGTATGAGTTATTGCCCTTGTTCCTGAAAACGTGTTCAATCTTAGCTTGTAAACACTCTAGAAAGAACAATTCTTAATGGATTTTGATGAAACTTCGTTTGAGTATTTGTTTTCACCCATGGATAAACCCTATTGAAAATCAGATAAATCGAAAAATATTTAGTACAAGTTATTGCCCTTGTTCTTGAAAACGTGTTCAATTTTAGCTTGTTAACACTCTAGAAAGAACAATTTTGAATGGATTTTGATGAAACTTGGTTTGGTATTTGTTTTCTCCCAAGGATGAACCCTATTGAAAATCGAAAAATATTTAGTACAAGTTATTGCCCTTGTTTTTGAAAACGCGTTCAATTTAACTTGTAAACACTCTAGAAAGAACAATTTTGAATGGATTTTGATAAAACTTGGCTTTAGCATTTGTTTTCACCCAAGGATGATCTTATTGAAAATCAGATAAATCGAAAAATATTTTGTGTCAGTTATTGCCCCTGTTTTCAACGCTTTCAACTTTTGGCTTTGGCACTCTAAACATTCATTTTTGACAAAACTCACTGAAATTGTTTAATATCAACCAAGGATGAGCTTTACAAGAATTAAAAATATCAAAATATTTTAAGGGTGAACTCTATTGCAAATCATAAAAATACCAAAAAATATTTAATGAGTTGTTATTAGGTACAATTCTTGACAGTTTTTAATGAAACTAGAGACCCTAGAAAAAAAATATATGGGTGGAAGGTTGAATATTTCATTCCACTAATTGTTACCTTACTGAAAAGTTTTTTATTTGAAATAAATGCTGCCAGTGGGTGTATATTACCTTGCCTGGCAAGCTATCTTTGGTAGGATATCCCAGAAACAGTGTTAGAAGTTAAGACCCTAGGATATCCCAGAAACAGCGTTAGAAGTTAAGACCCTAGGATATCCCAGAAACAGTGTTAGAAGTTAAGACCCTAGGACATCCCAGAAACAGTGTTAGAAGTTAAGACCCTAGGATATCCCAGAAACAGTGTTAGAAGTTAAGACCCTAGGACATCCTGGCTCTAAGATGGTTTCGAAAATATGAGGCCTGATTCCCATGAAAAAGTAAAATATCTGGTGCTTTCCTTGTAATTTTTGTTTAACATCTCAATATTAAAATGTCTGAATTGTGGAATTTATCTTGTTTATAGGTGTTAAGAGAAACGATTCCTGGGTTAGATGGACATACAAACAGTATTATGATGATTCATGTAGGGCTGCCAAAAGTTTCATAAAGGTACATAAAATGAAAATATTGATACACATAAGAATGAATATATTGAACAGGAGTTTTCAAGCCTTATTTTTCTGTTATATGTAGGCTATCTATTGCTAAAAGGCGGCCACAGTGGCCTCATTGTGTTTCATGCTTGATTGCTATCCTGAAGGTCCAGGGATGAATTTGGGCAAAGATAAAAAGATAAAATCTTTTGATTTAACTTGGTTTTCCCCCTGTCAGTAATGCGGTTAGGAGCAGGCAACATGAAATAGTGTTTGGCTTTGTGAATGGGACAAAGTCTCTGTATACTACAGAATGTGCATGTTTAGATATTCTTTGACAGTTGGAAATCACAGAAAGGTAGGCTAATGGTTGCTGTTCTAGCAAAATTACTCTGATTGCTCTCTGTATGGCGTTACCTGTCTTTATAAGCCCAGTTATTTTGTAGAAAAGTAGGACGTTAACTAAAAACTGATTACTTATTTCAGGCTGGGTTACAGCCCTATTATGGTGTAGGTATTATGGGTTTTAATAGTCCAGAATGGTTTCTAGCAGATATTGGTTGTATATTTGCTGGGTAAGTTGTCAGATTATAAAGAATAGAATAATAACAATAATGGCAAATAAATAATTTTTTTTTTTTTCTTTTTTTATCATTTTACACAAAGCAAGATTTTGCGGGTTATTTTTATAGAGGCATCAAAACCTTCAGTATCACTAATTTATTGAATTAATTTAAATAACTACATGTTTTCACCATGTATTTTGTAGTGGTTTTGCTGTTGGGATTTATACCACAAACAATGCAGAAGCTTGTCAATTCATAGCAGCTGACAGTAAAGCTCAAGTTATAGTTGTAGAAAATACAGCTTATTTAAAGAAAATTTTACAAGTGAAAGACCAGTTACCGGATTTAAAAGCTATTGTTCAATATTCTGGTGAAATAGAAACACCACAAGATAATCTATACTCAGTAAGTTCGATAAATATTAAATCAATATAATTTAGACAAAATGGGAATATTGAACCTAAGTTTTCATATCCCGTAATTTATGCTGGTAAGTTATTCATCAAACCAATTTCAAATATTTAAGAACAAGATCATCAGATGTCAATTTTTATGCTTGTTTTTGAGCAAATAAAACAATGAACTGGTTTTGTGTTTTTAGTGGGAAGAGTTTATGAAATTAGGAGATGATGTACCTGATTCTGCTCTTGAAGAAAGATTTAAAAATCAAGCACCAAATAAATGTTGTACGTTGATTTACACAGTAAGTTTGTTTTTATACTCAAATATCTCCGAGGGTACTTTAGGTAATGATGTGCAATATTATTCAGACTGTGTAGGTCAAAACATTGATAATCTTTAGAAAATACTGAATACAATGATCTTTACAAGGCTTTAAACTTCCATTATTTGGTACTGAAGTTGAAATTAGAAAAGGCACTGGCGGTTTAACAAATCTTTCATAGCCAAATTATTTTCATTGTACACTGCATGGTATGTCATCAGGCTAGTGTTGTGTAGAAGGGTCTGATGTATGAATACAGATGATTTATTTTTATCTATTTCAGTCCGGTACAACTGGTAAACCTAAAGGTGTCATGTTGAGTCATGATAATGTAAGTAAAACAAATCAAACTGAAATTCTGTATTGACACAGTTAAAAATTGAACAGTAATTCTGTTGATTGTCTTGTATCGTACATGCAGGCTAAATATTGGGAAAATTGGAGATTCTTCTTCAAAAGAAACTTTTTCACAATTTATACAATCAGAAGACTTCAGCATGATGATATTCATACTTTATTTATAGTGCATATATCCAACAAAAAAAACGTAATAAATTATATACTCAAATATTGAGTTAAATGTAACAAAATGTTACAACTTATGTACATTCTGTAACTCTTGGCAAACATCATCAATCCTGATAGAACAGATTAAAAGATAATTTTCTGTTATAGGTAACATGGACTCCAGTAAATGCAGGACCTGAGGGTGGGTTATTATTTGGTGTTGAAAGATTAGTCAGTTATTTACCATTAAGTCATGTTGCTGCTCAACACTTAGATATATATTTAGCTATTTATTTTGGTGCTACTGTATTTTTTGCTCAGCCAGATGCCTTAAAGGTGAGTGTGGAAAATATGATTTTCTTTGGTTTAACTTTGTTACCTTTTCAAGTTTCAGTTGTTGCAATAGGTTTCAGACGGATTGAGATGCTTTAGCTTCTTGAATGCCTGATGGATCCGTGCCACTGACTTCCTTAATTTGCCATCCTTTTCAAAAATGGCTCATGGTTGATAATTGTACATGTATAATTAAATAACTGATATAGTTTTATGGTATACTGATAAATTTTATTATACACAATGTTTCAACAATTTACATTGCCATCATCGGGATCTGATACGTATGTATACCTTCTTGCTTCATATTTCACCTGATAAAGACAATTTAAATTTGTTGAATCATAATTGTACAACAAAGTTGAGATGTATAATACAATCTACCCCTAAATGCCCCTATTATTTATATGTGAAGAATACATATATTTCAATACCTGTACTTGCAGGGCTCTCTAGCCGTAACCCTCAAAGAAGTTCGTCCCACAGGATTTATGGGTGTGCCCAGAGTTTGGGAAAAGATGATGGATGCATTGTTAGAAATTGGTCGAAATAATAAGGGATTGAAGCTGAAAATTGCTACATGGGCAAAGAGTATTGGTCTGAAGGGCAATAAGAATAGATTGAACAAGTAAGTATTTATGGTATTTTGTTGTGTAATGTGACAAATATGATTCACATATTATTCTAGACTTTTTTTTCTAAGATGTGATATCATCTTTATTAATAACAAATTTACCACATGATGCCACTTAAAGTGCAGGCAAACTTTAGAGTAAGTAATTAGAAAGTGTCAATATCTCAGAATTTTGTTGATCAAAGAATTTGATTTGTTGAGTCTGTGAACACAATTTTTATGTAAATGAATCAGAGCTACGGCAATTAACGAGGAACACACAAAAAGAATTTAAGATTAAAATTTTGGTATTTAGAAAACATGGATTTGCCTTCTATGGTAAATGTCCAAAATGTGAAGTATTTCATGTTTTTTTTTTTTTAATTACAATTTACAAAAATATTCATTTTACCTTATGTGATTCTTTGAGAATGTCTATGAATATTTAGGTGGTGTGTTGGATGGTTTGTTTTTATCAGAATGCTAAGATTTTATAATTTTATCATTTTCTTAGTTCTAGGAAAAAGGGTTGCTGGTAAAAATATTTTTATCATCTGAATATTTTTATGTAGTGAATGTGCTGTATTACTTTATTTTTTGACAATTTTCTTATTTTTTTTCTGCTTATATTTCTTTTTGGCAAACCTTGTCAAATTCTTACTCATGCCTTTACCGTTATTTAAAAACACCATGTATAGTATGATTTAATGTTGTACATGTATATCTGTTATCTTTTATCTTACTCTTTAAATGTATATTTATTTAAAGCTATATTGTTACAAAAAATTACAATCAAATTAAAAATTCTGCCCGAATTACTATTATATTGAATGGTAAAATATCTCGATTCAATAATTAGAAAAGTTCATGTTCCAATAATCTCGATGTTGCAATAAAAGAATCTGGATGTTTCAATATCAGAATGTTTTGGATATTTTCATATCAGGATCTTCTGAATATTCCAAAATCAGAACATTCTTGGCTGTTCCAAAAGCAGAAAGTTTATGATATTTTCATATCAGGATCTTCTGAATGTTCCAAAATAGGAAAGTTTTTGGATGTTCCAAAATCAGAAAGTTTTTGATGCTTTCATATCATGATCTTTCGAATGTTCAAAAATCAAATTTTTTGGATGTTTCAAAATCAGAAAGTTTTGGATGTTTTCATATCAGGATCATCTGGATGTTCAAAAATCAGAGAGTTTTTGGATGTTCCAAAATCAGAAAGTTTTGATGTTTTCATATCAGGATCTTCTGAAAGATCCAAAATCAGAAAGTTTTTGATGTTTTCATATCAGGATCTTCTGAATGTTCCAAAATCAGAAATATTTTGAATGTTCAAAAATCAGAAAGTTTTGATGTTTTCATATAAGGATCTTCTGGATGTTCAAAAATCAGAAAGTTTTTGGATGTTCAAAAATCAGAAAGTTTTGATGTTTTCATATCAGCATCATCTGGATGTTCAAAAATCAGAAAGTTTTGGATGCTCAAAAATCAGAAAGTTTTTGGATGCTCAAAAATCAGAAAGTTTTGATGCTTTCATATCAGGATCATCTGGATGTTGCAAAATCAGAAAGATTTGATGTTTTCATATCAGGATCTTCTGGATGTTCCAAAATCAGAAAGTTTTTGATGTTTTCATATCGAATCTTATGAATGTTTTAATATGTGATCAACGTGTAAAAATATATTTTAATTGCGATGTTATCTTGGCATCTTGATTTGAATATAAATTAAGTACTGATTTATGAAATATTATTTGTGTATAAATCTATTTATAGTGGCAGTGTACCATTTGGTTGGACCTTGGCTAATGCCCTGGCTTTTAAAAGAGTTAAAGAAGGTACAGGATTAGATCAATGTAAAATTATGTTTTCTGGAGCAGCACCTATTACTAAAGACACACTAGAATATTTTATGAGTTTAGATATAATGGTAGATGAAGTATATGGAATGAGCGAAAGTTCAGGTATATTTTGGCTTTATAATAATTATGAATTGTTTTGTTCTGGCATTTTGAATAACATGAAGCTGTAGATTCCAAGTTGGTAAAACATGTCAGGTTCTTTGTTTCATGTTCATATGACAATGGAAATCAATATGGAAGGTTATAACCAGTCTCTGTTGTTATTTCCCTTATAACACACTGCATGGCAACAGCTCAATAAGGCTTATTAATTTTACTAAATCATGCTACATTATTAATAAACATGCTCAATGTTTATTTTTTAGGACCTCATTCATTTAGTCGACCAGGTTGTCGTAGATTCGGTAGTGTTGGATCCGTGTCACCAGGTGTATTTACCAGAATAGATAATCCAGATGAAGAGGGCAATGGAGAGGTGATTATGTTATCTTATTCTAAAAATTAATATTTATATCTGGTTTGTGCTTGTTGTTTCTGGATCTGAAAATGTATTTGTAGTAACTTGTCTATAATTTGTTGTAATTTTCTATAATTTTATCATTACCTGTATTTCACTGATGCATGTTAGCCATCTTGATCGCAATAATGGGCAAATTTTGGATTGTTTTTAGTTTTTACTTGTGTTGTACAATTTTTCTGGTGCATAACTTGCAGAAGAGTAAGATATAAAACTCCATTCATTTCATTTCTCATACTGGCACATTCCATTGTATGGTAATATCTAAGTTTAAGATTCCTAGCGTAACTTATAAATAGATTGTAATTTTTTAAATAGATTAATTATTTTTGAAGCAGGCAACATCATAGGCTGCACATATATATTTGAAATGTTAGGAATATATTTCTACTGTTTCTTTTATCTGACTTGGTACATAACAGTTTATATTATATTTCAGATATTAATGTATGGTCGTCATATATTTATGGGATATTTACAACAAGATGAGAAAACTAAAGAAGTAATAACAGATGATGGTTGGTTACGAACTGGTGATATTGGCAGAGTTGATAAAGATGGTTTCCTCTTTATAACTGGTAGAATAAAAGGTAGGAATAATTTAGTTGATTTAAACCTAGAATAATAATTACTGCTGGTGGTGAGAAAATAGCTCCAGTACCAGTGGAAGATACTGATTGTTTACTCTAATATATCTATTGTTTTATAGAAATAATAGTCACTGCTGGTGGTGAGAATATAGCTCCAGTACCAGTAGAAGATACTGATTGTTTACTCTAACATATCTATTGTTTTATAGAAATAATAATCACTGCTGGTGGTGAGAATATAGCTCCAGTACCAGTAGAAGATACTGATTGTTTACTCTAACATATCTATTGTTTTATAGAAATAATAATCATTGCTGGTCGTGAGAATATAGCTCCAGTACCAGTAGAAGATACTGATTGTTTACTCTAATATATCTATTGTTTTATAGAAATAATAATCACAGCTGGTTGTGAGAATATAGCTCCAGTACCAGTAGAAGATACTGATTGTTTACTCTAATATATCTATTGTTTTATAGAAATAATAATCACTGCTGGTGGTGAGAATATAGCTCCAGTACCAGTAGAAGATACTGATTGTTTACTCTGATATATCTATTGTTTTATAGAAATAATAATCACTGCTGGTTGTGAGAATATAGCTCCAGTACCAGTAGAAGATACTGATTGTTTACTCTGATATATCTATTGTTTTATAGAAATAATAATCACTGCTGATGGTGAGAATATAGCTGCAGTACCAGTAGAAGATACTGATTGTTTACTCTGATATATCTATTGTTTTATAGAAATAATAATCACTGCTGGTGGTGAGAATATAGCTCCAGTACCAGTAGAAGATACTGATTGTTTACTCTAATATATCTATTGTTTTATAGAAATAATAATCACTGCTGATGGTGAGAATATAGCTCCAGTATCAGTAGGAGATACTGATTGTTTATTCTAATATATCTATTGTTTTATAGAAATAATAATCACTGCTGGTGGTGAGAATATAGCTCCAGTATCAGTAGGAGATACTGATTGTTTACTCTGATATATCTATTGTTTTATAGAACTAATAATCACTGCTGGTGGTGAGAATATAGCTCCAGTACCAGTAGAAGATACTGATTGTTTACTCTAATATACTGTATCTATTCTTTTATAGTAATATTAATCACTGCTGGTGGTGAGAATATAGCTCCAGTAGAAGATACTGATTGTTTACTCTAATATATCTATTGTTTTTAGAACTAATAATCACTGCTGGTGGTGTGAGAATATAGCTCCAGTACCAGTAGAAGATACTGATTGTTTACTCTAATATACTGTATCTATTCTTTTATAGTAATATTAATCACTGCTGGTGGTGAGAATATAGCTCCAGTAACAGTAGAAGATACTGATTGTTTACTCTAATATATCTATTGTTTTATAGAAATAATAATCACTGCTGGTTGTGAGAATATAGCTCCAGTACCAGTAGAAGATACTGATTGTTTACTCTGATATATCTATTGTTTTATAGAAATAATAATCACTGCTGGTGGTGAGAATACAGCTCCAGTATCAGTAGGAGATACTGATTGTTTACTCTAATATATCTACATGTATTGTTTTATAGAACTAATAATCACTGCTGGTGGTGAGAATATAGCTCCAGTATCAGTAGGAGATACTGATTGTTTACTCTAATATATCTATTGTTTTATAGAACTAATAATCACTGCTGGTGGTGAGAATATAGCTCCAGTACCAGTAGAAGACAATGTTAAAGAATGTTTACCATGTATAAGTAACTGTATGTTAATTGGTGATAAACGAAAATTTTTATCAATCTTGTTAACCGCCAAGGTAAGATTTAATATAACATTGTTATTTAAAGGGATTTCGGGAAGGAGAATTGATTGGTGAACATAATAAATACCACAATAGGAATAATGAAAAAATTGTCAAAAAAAGCTAACATTATTTGGAACCCTTTTGATTTGAAAATATCAACTTCGTATCATACCTCCAGTTATTATGAACATATTCATCTTCTCATAATAATTCCTACATTTTTGGATATGTGTAAATCGAAAATTAGTTTTGAGATGTAAGAAACCAAGATCATGGCCTGTGAAAAATTAAAAAAAATTTGTTTACTTTGTGTGAGCTGATTTAGTTATATATGATATGTTTGTAATTAGTGTAAGATAGATCCAGAAACTCAGGAATCCTTAGAGCCTCTAGATAAACAAGCTATAGAATGGTGTGAGAGTATTGGTAGCTCAGCTAAAACAGTAACAGAATTCCGACAAGATGAAGCTGTAAAGAAAGCCATAGAAGCGGGTATTGCTGCAGCTAATAAAAAAGCTGTAAGCAGGGCAGCCACTATTCAAAAGTGGAAAATATTACCTCATGACTTTACTGTGTTTAGTGGAGAACTAGGTTAGTTCAAATATAATTTCATTTGTTTCAAACACAGACAAAATATGTTTATTCACATGTATTTTCTATGTCTATTGGGCTATTTGAATCATTCCAATAAATTGGATGGTGTAATCTTTTTCTTTGATAATTTAAGTTCTTCTGGAATGATTATGACCAAAAATAAAATAAAATAATGGCAGGTCTTACATCACTCAAAGACTCAAATATGAAATTAAAGCTCATATGTATTTTAAAGAAAAAATTTTTTTTTGCACCGTCGAGATGTATCATTTTTGCATAATTCATCTACATATATATTTATTTACAGGACCAACATTAAAACTAAGAAGACCAATAGTAGTGAAGATGTATTCCAAAGAAATAGAAGAGTTCTACGAAGGGTAAAATGTCAAGGTCATACATTCCATCCATTATTAAAACACCACTATAAAATTGTGATACAACCATCTTAGAATTTTTAATTCAAATTATATTTTTATATTTTCTTTATTACAACTTGAATACAATATGTATCAGCTTCATAAAAACAGGAAATATGACCAAGTCCCGTCTCCCAATGAACAGTAGTATATCAATTTTGGTTCCAACATGTACATTCATAGAGTGAGCAATCCTTGTACAGGATTCATTTGGTTGTAGTTTGTCATATTTTCTCAAAAATTTTAACCATGACTTTCAGTTATATCTCTGCTTTAAATATACAAACTTTATAGAAGAGATTAATAGAACTGTAGTGTAGATATATCTTTACACTAGAAATATTTTCAGAGACAGTGACTTAAACAATACACATAATAAAGCATATCTTTATGTATAAATTGGAATTTAGGTTTTTGAATTGAAAAAACACTGTTGAAGATTAAACAGTATTTATAGCTCTAGTTTGCTCAATTCTGAGGAAATAAAAGAAAGTGAAGTACTTTAAACTTACATTTGAAGCCATTTTTGCAATCGGTTATGATCTTGAATTAAATCAACTAGGCTGGAAATGTTTATTTTTTATATATTAATTAAAAATGTGCCTTTAAAAAGTTAAGATTATTTTGGATTCTGTTTCTCAAATCTTCAACTTGATTAAGTTCAGTTGTAGGAATTTCCTTTATTTACATTTGTATATTGACATTGACATTATTAAGACACTGTTTTGCAACATTAATGACACAGACTAGATCTGTATATCCATTATGTATTTATTTTGTTTAGTTTTTTGTATTTTTCTCTTTTGTTTTGTTTATAATTATATTTTTATACATATTTATGGTATGTTATATTGTTTTGATCAAATTTATAAAGAATCCTTAGTTAGTGAAGTCAGCCTTATATATACATATTCAGTTTCTTGGGGTCTTTCTTTTATAAGGAAGAAGAAAACTAGCTTGGAAAATGATGCCTGTATGTGATGCAGGTCTTGGCTAACATGATATGTTAACATGCTTTATTTCATTATAGAATTTCATTAATTTCTATGTATATATTATTAATTTTATAATATAATTCATGAAATCTTGCCACTGCTATATTTATATTGTACTATATATGTTTTATACATGTGCATCAAAAAATATTTTGTCAATCCAACCAGCAAGCTACCATAATTATACGCAGAAACTGAATGCAATATAAAACAGGTCCAAATAAATATTAAGTTCAGTTTTGGCTCAAAAAGATTTTTTTCCTTCACTAAGATCTCATACTTATCTATTGCTGTAATATTTTATATTATAGAGATTCAAGACCTGGGTGTTTACAACTTAAATTGATTTTCGTTGCAGCATTTTGATTTCCATGTCTGTGGTTCTTGAAATTGCAGAGAAAGAACCCCAAATTGCCATTCCAAACGTAATATTTTTCTGGCATTATTTGGTCTGGTATTACTGTAATTACAGGAACCAGGTCTGATGCCGATACCCATTCCATGGCTAGAAAAAATCTTGAATCTCTCTTAAAATTTATGGACTCCTCTAAATAAAAATTACTTTTTTTTTCTTTTTTATTATTAGAATGACGTTTGTTTGGTTTTGAGGAATTTATTTATTTACAAGTGAAGTATTGGTTGGTAAAAGGAATTGTTGTGTTATCAAAAATAAATTAAACTTGTAAAGAATATATGGATCATTTCAAATTTGTACCATATCATTATTACTGAAATTGTTTATTTTGTAGATCTGATGTTAATAGTTATTTCATTAAAAAAAATGTTCAGACATTTGTGTTTCATGACATGAGTGCTCCAGCACGGCTAATTTATCTAAAGCAGTTCTGTTTTAACCCTGCCCAGAACAAGTGAATCCTCAACGATCAGAGAAAAATTGTCAAAAGGCATAGCCTTTTCATAAGCCAAGAGCTCCTGTAGATATATGCCAATAGAAACTACCATTCCCCTTTCCATGGAAATACCAATAATTTTCAATGTCATAAAAAATACAAGCAGAAGGTGATAAAAGATTAAAACTTTATTCATAATACACAGTTGAAATATCATAAAATTGTGGTTGAGGTGAACCCACACATTTATGATTAATATGTTTAATAAATTTTAGAGTATTTTTATCTCTATAAACTAGAGCTAGACAGTTGTCTTCAGGAGTAACACTTAATAACTGAAATAAAATATAATATTTGATCATTAAGTTTATTATTAAGCATTTACATGAACACTGTTGAAATACTGAAACAAATTAGAAAACAAAATCTTATCTTCATGCCAACAACCCATAATCTGAATGGTTTAGAATGAAATCTGACAAAAATATACTTACTTCATCATCCTCATCTTTAGCTATATAAGATGTAAATCCTCCATATTCTGTCTTCCAATCTAAACATTGAAAACAGATCAATTTTAAACAATCACTTATTTCACATCTGCATGTTTTTTATGTACAAATAAAAATACAAAGTCAAACAAGGTTGTACATTAATTAACAGTTTGATGCTGTCTTGTTCAAGCTATACATTACTTGTTCAGAAGATGTGATCCAAGAAAACCGTAAAACACTATGACTAACTCCTGCAAGCCTAATGTTAGACTAACCGATGATTCATTTTTACCTGAGCAGTCAATGAAGAAAACCGCATCCAATGAATAGTCAGTATTTTGATCATGTGATTTATCATAAGCTAATGTGTAACAACCATGATTCCATTTTCTGACTTCACTATAACATTTTGAATTTACACTTCCTGATATAACTGAAATAAAATAAGATGGATTTTAAAGTCCAAAAACTAAGATCAAGACAGGCTCACATACCAGATATTTCCAAATGACTGTAGGGCTGTTTTGAACCATCACACATTGCTCATTTTTTTAACAAATATTTGCTTCAGGCTTTAATCACTCTATTTTCAATTCCCAGGGGCTTCTGTAGCATACTTTGTTAAAATATTAGAAATTTGGGTTCTAATCTTGTTAATTTAAGAAATGATTCAGACATGTTAAAAAAAAATACCTCTTTCTTTCTTATCACCGCTTCCATCATGAGGGATTGTTGAACATTGACCTTCTTTACTTTCACTTTCTTTTTTCTTTGTGTCTTTTTCTTCATCATCTGATTCTGGAGCTAATTCATGTAGTTTAAGTCCAGTTATATTAGATAAAACTAAAAACATAGCATCCGACTGTAGAAATTTTACGCACTCTTTAATTATAGCAGGCTGATTTTCAGAGTTGCACACATAATATTTCCTACAATAGATAAACATAGTCATATGAAACTATCAGCAAGTAGATTTAGATTGTGTTCTAAAATTGTAATCATGCTCTACAACACAATTAATTTAAGCTTACACTACGTTTAACATGAGTTCAGAAAAACACAAAAAAGACATACAGAATTACATGAACCTTTTATTGTATATAAAGCTTAAACCAACTAATACTGATTAAAATTGCCATATTTCTACACAATTACTGTTTATAACTCCTTTAGATCTATTGGAATTATGTATATCAAAATGGATTTCACACAATAATTTCTTACCTTTTATTAGCGGGACCATGATGTGACCAATGAATATCACTTTCTTTCAAAGCTTTTTTCAATTCATTATATTTTTCTTTCTGCAAATATTAATGAATGTATTACAATTACAGTCTCTATGTAATCCGACATTCACTGAGACAGCAAATTAATGTCTGATTTGCGAGAGAAATATAGAGTTAGATATTGTTGTACATTACAGCTATTGATGTTCCACTAGCAGATGCAATGACCTACAAAAGCAATTGCTATATTGGAGGTATGTCTTTCTTAAAAAAATTCAAGCTAATCAAATGGAAGACACTGCACCTGTATGAAATCTGTTAATTGTATTTCTGATTCAGATTCAAATTTCTCACTTATCTCACCCTGTATTTCAGGGACTAAATAGACTGGGTTAATCCAGGTATAAAACTCATCTTCCTACAAAAGCAAAAAAGGTTTAGTGAATTAAATTATTTCTGCAAAATCAGTTAATTCAAAATATATCTGTCATGTTATAAAGAAAAGTAATGCAAATTACCATTATATTTCAAACAGAAAGAAAGAAACAACCATTTTCTACAGGTTAAACAATATTCTCAAAAGATCATTTTGAACAGCTAATCCATGGCCAAATCCTTTCCTGGATTATAGATGGGTACATAACCACAATTTTTGGAGTTAATGGTGTCATTTAAAGTTTTCAACGCTCTTAGCAACTGTGCGACAGAACCTCTCACTATCAACATAATCTTATTGCCGTCATAAAAAATATAGTAGCTCAGAATTAAGTAAAACTTACATCAACTGTTATGTAGGGTGTCAGTGTAGGTGAATGTTCTTTATGAGGTGGTTGTCGTGGTAATGGTGGTCCATGAAACCATCCACTAATTGATAATCTTGTTTTTTCTAGAGATAATATTTCTGCTACCTGTAAGTCAAATGAACCAAATACAGTATTTTGAGAGTAAATAAAAACAGTTTATGTTATATTGACATGTACCTGTATATTCTTATCAGGTGTTTCACATAGACATAAGCATGTCTTTACGTTTTAAATATTTTCCGCATGTCCCACATAGTATGTCATTACTGTTTGTACCATATTGGAATAATGACACATAATTACAAACTCTACCATTACTCATTGATAGAGAAAAGATGAAGGCACAAACCTGATGAAATGATGTCTCTGTGACTTCAAAAAATAAAAAGTTGTTGCGTTTGGGTAAAATTGATTTGATGATTTCTTTTGGTTGTATGTGATCTAAAAAAAAAAGGCTGAGTTGACAAATTTACAGTGTGTAAAAGTAATAATGTAAAAATTTGTACATGTGTAAATTAATGCTAGTGTATATAATCAACATAACGTAATAAGAAAACCTGTTTAAAATCCTTAGACTGGTTTGCAAAATTGTACGTAAAACTTTAAATTGATGAATGCACAAACCGTATTAAACATAATCTACTCTTTCTTTCAACTGTGTAAAATACTTCAAAATTTACAGGCCAGGCTCAGTTATGTTGAAAACCTATTTTTTCATCTTCTTTAAGTACTTGCAATAATATTTGTGGAGGTGTCTCTAAAACAAAAACTTACGATCAGCAGAAAAGAGATCTAAATGTCCACCATCTTCTTCAACCCAGGTTGAGGGTACCACATAATAAATATAAGCAAATCTTCTTTTTTCTAGTTCATCATCATGACATAATAATATATCTATCAAATAAATAATAACATTTTTAACATCTTGTAAGCAATTCTCAATATTTCAACAGTAATCTTGGTAAATGGGCTATTTGAGAGGATTTGAGACCTTATAATGCAAAATATACCCACCTGTATATTCATATTTTGAAGCAAAAACATCAATTTCATCATTTAATTCTATATCACTTATTTTACATAACCATTCTTTAACATCTGTTGCTAATAACTTACTAAAATAATAATACAAATTACAAAATATGTGATCTAAAATTTTCATTCAAATATTTCTTTAAAGCACATGTAACATAAATTGAATAAGTTGAAACTGTAAATCATATCAGTTGAAATTCACCCTATCTATACACAATAAAATTTCAATAAAAAGAAACAACTTACCAAAATGCACCAATATGAGGTGAAGAACTATGTTTTAAATCATTACTCTGTAAAAGATATAGTTAGTATAATAATACATTATTGCTTCTTATGAAAATTTGGATTATAAATATGAAATTTCAAGATAGGTGACAATAGGATTTGAATTATGCAAGCCAAACACAAATGGTACATTACTACTTGATAGGTGTTGATAGGTGACCTAATGAATAATAAAAAGTCTATAAGATAAACACATTATGTATCTATGTCCAATGCTCAAACCCTTGATGAAGACTGACATGCCACCATTAATTTATTTACAACATGCACTTTATTTAGAACAATAGCCTATATACATGAAGATTTTTAAACTCAAACATTTCTATAATCATGAAGAACACTTTCATGTAGACTTACCTGATGAAATTTATACAAATCATTATTTTTCTCCTTAAATTCAAGCTCACTCAGCTCTCTTTCTAAATTTTCTACAAATTCTTCTTCTTTAATGAAATCCGTTAAAATTGTATGAAAAAATGGATGAACATTTATTTCACCTTGTTCATGTTTCTCTGAAATGTAAATAACATTTTACATAGTTTCATAAACAATATCATGTCCAATGCAATCACTTAGCAAAGTAAATAGTTTCTTGTCAATTTACTGTCAGTGTCAGCGTGTCAGTGGTAGTTAATGCTAGAGTTGTCACATTTAACACTTCATGCAACACCAATGACCACCAGGTTTTACTATCTATATATGCTATTAGAATTAATAAAGATTGAAGTTTTGTTTTCTAACAGAAAGAAAGTAGATCCATAAATCAATTATTTACCACAGATTGAATGTTTCTTTGTAGAAAAACACTTCTTCACTTGATGAGAAAATTCATCAGCAAAGTAGTATTTGTTCAATTCAACAAGTGGGGAGCCTTTCTTTTTCTTAGAAACAGGTTCATCAGTTGTCATTTTGTTTGCAATTTACAGTTAAATATTCTTTCCACAGGCTTAAAATCCTCTATTTTCAATTTTTCAAATTTCACGTGTGTTTGTTTATGAAAGTTTGAGACCACTCGATGTATGTTGTAAATATCTAAATGACATTCTCTCTAAAATAATTACGAATGTTTAAGTTACTGTTTTGACTGGAAATTCTAATATTCTTAAAAATATAAAATTTCATTAATGAGTCAAATTTGAAAACCTCTTGTCAACGGAGACGCCAAAGATTTTTGCGACATTCAACCTATTTATGATATTCGCATGGCCGTCGAAATATATTTTTCTTGCAATATTTTAGATAATCTTCAATATTTTGTTGTTAACTGTAAATAGTATTCACCAATACGATGGTATGTACTTGCTGAGATTATTTTCAATAAAATCAAAATACTATAATCAATTTTGTGTGATTATACTGTCAAATATTCCCCTTTGTTTCAATATCCATCGCGGAAAGAAATCGAAAGTAGAGCTGCTTTTCACAATAGACTGATTTTTTTTAACAACATCTATTGAAATAAGTTAACAATTGCATTTTGGAACAGATGTTTGCATAATGATATGAATAAAGCATTACTTCCAAATCAAATTCTTATTGAATAAGTAGGCCTACTCAGTTTTAGTAATTTGTATCAAACTTTTTAAATTTGATTGCTTGATTAGGCTAATGCTGTATATAGTCAAAACTTAAAGGGAACAACACTCTTTCTGTTAGCATAAGTTTGAATAATATAAAATAAATTTGTAATGGTATAATTTCTGTTTCCAGTTACCTCTATCTCTATTACGAACAGCTGTCAACCATCCCATGGTAAGTATTATTACCCTTGTAATTTTTTATTGAGTTAATTGATGGCCAGATGTTGAAAACTTCTGATTATTTCTTATCAGGCAAATCAAACTTTTTCTAATTTAAATTTTAGTTAGTTGAGTTGAAGAATGGTGAAACATATAACGGTCACCTAGTAAGTTGTGACAACTGGATGAATATCAACCTCAGAGAAGTTATTTGTACATCAAGAGTAAGTTCAATTTTACATGTACCATTTACACAAGAGAAGTACGTACATGATTTTATCACACTGTTGGAATTTTACAAATTTTTTAATAAGGAAGTGGTACAGAATTCACCAATTTTTTTCATTAGCTAATTGTTTGTTGATGTAGGATGGTGATAGATTTTGGAGAATGCCTGAATGTTATGTCAGAGGTAGTACAATCAAATATCTTCGAATTCCTGATGAAGTTATAGATATGGTCAAAGAAGATGTGATGCAGAAGTCTAAAGGTCGTGGTGAGGTCAGGGGACGTGGAGGTCGTGGTGGCAGGGGTAGAGGTAAGGGAAACGAAAGTTCAGTAATTCTTTCATAGTCCTCACTATGGTCTAATATCACACACATAGTCATATACTGGAATTTTATGCCTTTTTGTTAATGAACCTTATTTTATCAAAGCGACCAGTGGACCTATGTTACCTTGCCTAGCAAGCTATCATTTGACTAGTTAAAGCTGTGTTGATTTTTTTCTTAAACTGCTTGTTAAAATGTGTAACTATCAAATTTCTGACAACACATTTGTGTACTTTCAGGAGCCTTTTCATCAGGTAGAGGAGGAGGTGGTGGTGGAAGAGGGGGAGGAGGAGGAGATAGAGGTCAAGGTGGAGGTCGTGGGGGGCAAAAACCAGGAAGAGGCAGAAGTCAATAGTTTGTCTGTCTCATTGTGGGGAAAAAATAAAACCATCAAAGATATTGATTTCTCAGGAATTAATTACCCTGTATGGTAGAGAGCTCTTTATTTTTGTTTGGTTGTTTCTATTTGTCCACAAGATTTCATTTTGCCATGTCATTTTCAGCTAATTTAAAACCAATTTAAGGTTTTATGTTTTTCATTAGTTGTTGCACATTTGTATATTATTCATTGTTTTGTATTACCTATGAAGCTGTGAGCTTATAAAACATAATTTGGGCTCGTTAAATAGAGAAGTAAACCCAGATATTCTTTGTTTTTCTTTTTATGTATTAGACTATGTTATATGATATAAGAGACAAATGTTCATATAAGTTTTTTTGCACAGCTCTTTTAATAATTTGAAACTCCTTGTATCATTTTTGAATTAAAGTATGTGCAGTTGTTGTAAATGTCTGAATCAGGTGTAAAATGAGAATAAAAAAACTATTAACTTCAGATGTTATCTTATTCTTTTTAAGGCAATTTCATTACTTATACACAAGAGTTAGTTATGCAAAGTTGCATCTGCTGAACAGTACACATATGTATAGATAGTTTCTTGGTATATTCATTTTGCTTTGCGGGATATCTGGAAGAGTTGCAAAACATATTAGTTGTTCCAAAATGTGAGAATTGCCAGGAGAATTTTCAACCTTTCTTTGTCATATTACACAAGTGGAGTTGACAGTACCCGTCAATTTTAATTCAACAACCAAATTTTTTATAAAGTTATTTTAATCAAACATTTGGATTTATATACAACATACATTTAAATTGGTACAGAACTTAACAAATGATCTATATATTAAAGGAAATAATTTGTATCTATGATTAAATAATAATGACTATAAATAATGATATTAATTACTGGAACTAATCACTTTAAATACTGTTTCTTAATGACTATATATAATAATAGGGCATTATTTTACAATTAATCTTACTACTGTTTTAAAACTGTATGCCAATGACATAATGTCATGAATTGTAATGATTTGTTGTGAAATACTGCCACAAAATAAACATGTCTTCACCACTCAACAAGCTTTTATTAATAATGGACTTGTATATATAGATATAGATCTATTATTGAAGAGGATAAATAGGAACAATAACTTGAAGCAAAAAAAAAAAAAAATTAAAATCTGAATGCAAATAATAATTTTTATAATAAGCATACTTATAATTGAGTTATGTTTAACATTCAATGAGTATTTTTTTCATCATTTCTTGTTGTATGCTTTGACTGCATCAGCATCATGTAGACTTATCAATGAACAGATAATCAGCATCATGTAGGCTCATCAATGAACATAATCAGCATCATGTAGGCTTATCAATGAACAGATAATCAGCATCATGTAGGCTTATCAATGAACAGATTGTCAGTGTTAACAGTCAAAAGATCCCCAAGCTCTTTCACCCCATAAATATAAAGACAACCCTATCTTGTACACTAGATAAATTCTAGTTGAAATATCATTGCAAGGAATGTACCCTTAAAATTCTCAATCTATCTACAGTACATTTATCATCACATAACTAAGATACACTGAGAAAAATAGAAATGTCAGGTTCAAAAATATACTTCTTCTCTATAGGTCACAACCGTATAATAATCTGATATGGATTCAATGCTTTCATAGGACTTGTTCTGGTTAAGTTTCAATATATCAGGACAAATTACACATATATCTATGCTTTGATACAACATGGCCTTTTGTTAGCCATAAATAATTCCATCTTAGTGATAAACTTTAAAGTTTTATTTTCTTGTAATTGCAAATATGATGAAAGCATCAAGACCATATCCAGTCACAGAGAATAGGACCATAACCAAAAAATTGGTAATAAAAATATTTTTTGGCAATGATCAAATTATTTTGTCACAAGGCTTAAAAGTATTTAGATAGATGCAGTAGAAAAAAATGCCATTTGTACATCATAATGTGAAATTATCTTCCAGTATCATTCATTTCAGTCTTCAATGAATAAACTTTAAAGATAATACCAAGCCTAGAAATTATTAACCAGAGGTTTTTAGATTTGTGATATACCAATCCTGTGCTTATCAGCAACCTTTAATGAGAGTTTTTTGCTAAAACGACACTTTCACGAGTTTACAAAATGATATATATATTTTAGACATGTAAAGAAATCCATTAGATACAAAATAGACCAGATACTACCTTAAGTTAACATAATTCATGATAATGAAGGAATTTTTCAGGAGGGAAAGCAAAACTTTTTATTGGTAAAAAAGCAAAAATAAATATTTACATTTGCGGAAAAGGGAGGTTTTGATATATTACATATTTCTACAAAAAAATTAAAATACAACTAAAAACAACATATACAAAAGTTTGTCATATTAACAATTAAAAAAGGGCAAATATTTACAAAGAAGAAAAAACAGATATAACAACTTAAACATTACAAGTACAAACAACTCATACAATTAACAAAATGTCTTCCATGTCCATAATTGTTTGTCCAAGGGTGTGTCTATTTTTAGATTAATTATCTTAAGCACTGGATCTGGTGATTTAATCATAACTAGCAGTCATGTTAAGCGATCTTGAAAATATAAAGCTTACTTACAGCTTAGGTCATAAAGTCAAAACTTACACGATAAAAATGTATGATAATTTAATAGCTTCATTTGAAAGGCAAGTTAAAAACAGAATGTAAACTGCAATATACATTCACCAATGAAGCTAAACTGTCAGGTTGTTTATTTAGTCTTGGGGCAGATCCAATAAATATCAAGCATGAATAGTTCATATGATCCATCAATTACAGAAAAGCCTTAGACAGCAATAACCTTACTCTGAAACCCTCCCTTCCATTATTCATTTGACCAACATGTTTCATTAAATCTTATATTAATAATATGATTGCACCATACACTCTAAATTTGATTGGTTACTAGGGTCTATGCTTGGCACCAATCAGAACAACCCTTTCCTCTGCTGCCATTTAAAGGGAGATAAGTATCATAATTCGAAATGTTTGTAGTTCAGGTCTATCAGCTGAAAACACCTGAATCTAAGCGTGCACTATCCACTACATCTAGGAGATTTTTAGAGTCCATAGCGAGAACATGAGCTGCTTTGAGCATGCCTTTACGATATTCCACATCCATTGTGGTTTTACTGTACTGCTGGGCAAGTTTCATTGTACTAATTAGAGTTGCCATATCTGTACTCAAAACCTTCTGGGCCATTTGAATCTGAAAATAGAAAAATTGATTGAAATTCCATGTACTTTTTCTCTATACTCCCAGCATTAAACATTGTTTGCTTGGCATGACAAGAAAGCAAGTAAAACCAAAACACTCACCTCACGATGTTTGTCACTTGGTAATTTAGTTAATACAGCATCAACATTAGCTAATAAACTACGTAGATCTAGTCCAACTTTCTGAAATTGAAACAATTTTTGATCATACAATATTAAACTTAACATTGTTATAAATCAATATAGGATAGGTCTCTGGGATGTACTTGCTTGCTGGAAAAGCGCAGGCCCATATTGGTCACTAAACTGGGGAATTGCAGCAGTAGAACTTATTTCCAGAACTCTTGACCACTATTTTCCTAGGGGTCTTACCAACTGAGCCATCATTAAATCACATCAGATATGATTTTATAATGTGGAAGACATGATGTTTAAGATGCTATTAGACCAGAGTCCTATTTCACAAAAATCTTACGATAAAATTCGTACAAAAAAACCCACAAACCTTAACAAATTCCACATATTCTCCTGCCTTGCCAGTTTGTGCTTCTTTAGTCATAGTCATAACAGATCTAACAACACTAGTGGTACTGTCATATACACCATCATTAGTACGGTCAATATCACTAGTATTTCTAGCTAGTTGGTTTAATTCATTACTTTCACTAGTAGTACTACTACTTCTACCTATAGATCAGAGAAAACAATACAGATGTTCATGAAAAACAGCAAATCAATATTATTACGGGAATATACGTACTAGCGTTCAAACAGCAAGTATAGTTGAGGCAAATTGAAGAAGCATGTATATTCTTATTTATCTATCAATAAAAACAGCACAGTGTATATACAACTCAAGCCTTCTGTAAGTTTTTTTTTTCAATGATAGCATATAAACCAGGGCATAGATAATCATTCTAAAAAATTCAACATGAGTATCTAGAAATTCATTTCTTCAGCTAGGAAAGGAAATGGGGACCACTCTCCCTTAAGAATATTATTATGAGGATAACTTACTAGAAGATTGACTGGCTAGTCTGACAGGTGCATGACGCAGTTGATACTGGGCTGATGGGGGTGGGGAATTCTCTTTGGTACTATCATTATCATCATCACCTTGAACCATATGAGTGGCAAATTTTTCTCTTCTCTGAAATAAATAATATACAAATATATCAATCCAATTAAACAACATTTTACCCTATTCCAACCATTTTCTTAATGTTTTATCACAATTTTTTTGTTCATGCACAGTATTTCATTCATATTTCTCATATACATGTATGTCATTTACAAGGAACTTATTTAGCTGGGACACTGGAGCTAAAAAGTAAATAAACTTACAAGATTCTTCTCCTCTGATTGCAGCCATTTACTATCCATTTCTGAATCTCTTTGTTGTTGACGTAATCTTTCTGCTATTAATTTTTCATCTACTTCTGTTATGTGACTATGAGGTCGGATATCCTAAATAAAACAGTTATATATAAATACGTAAATATATAATAATATTATTATTAACATACAGACATTGTTCATGATCAACCACTGTGGTGTTTGGTTTCTAATTGTGAAAACATATGATCTGTTGAACTTGATACATATTAGATCCACAGCGATGCATGTTGGTAGGTGTCTGTGTACAATTTGTTAATGTATCGATTTCCATTGGTTCTCCATCTTTCCTATCCATTCTATCAGCTATCACGGAACACTATACACTGATCCTGCCTTGTTTATTAGCAAAATTCAGACAAGTTTAAACTAGAATACTTACTGGACTGTGAGGTGGAAATGGTGAAGATGCTAAATTCTGAGGATCTCTAAGTTGGGGTGAATCACGATGAGATGGTGCTTGGTAATGACCACTAGCTATGAGTTGCTGTGATTGACTGTCATGATAAGGGTTAGTCATTCCAGATAATGAAAACCCAGCTGGGTTGGCAGTTACACGGGTATAGCCGGTTGATGATGGGAAATAACCATGAGATTGTTGTTGTTGTTGCTGCTGCTGTTGTTGTTGGCGTAAAAGAGGGGAGTCAACTCTACCACCTCTCATTTTAATCTAAAAATAAAATCACTTAATACCTTGAAACCAAACTAAATACATCATTGGACATGTTCAGAAACACTTTAACCTAGTGTCCTGGTCCTTTTGGAGTAGGCTTGTGAGGACTGTGTGGAGTTTTACAAAGCAATGGCATTAACTTGACAACACTTTTTTTAATAAGGTGGATTAAATTCTAAGTTAAAATTTTTTCAAGCTGGCACAATAATGTTATTAGATCATAAACACTCTAGTAAGTCTGCTTGTATGAAGGGGACAAAAATCTGTTTTTCTTACCTCATCAACATTAGGAGATGGCCCTGATACTGGTGTACTGTGACCTAGAGGTGTACTAGCAGAGTTATTCCACTGATTGGGTATACTAGCAATACTGGAGTTTAAGCTATTATTACCATTGGTACCATTAGGATAGATTGGTCTTGCTGGTTTAGGTGGGGGATCTTCATCAGATCCATTGGAACCTGTCATGAAACAGACAATCATTATACTAAGAATACATATCTAAATATATAACCAGAACCCATATCAAACAAACGATCAATAGAAGTACATGTATCATTGTGTCCACAATTAGATGAGTTCATATTTTTGGGCAATGATCATTTAAGACGTTCATACTACAGTACAGCAACTTTATAACTTAGCTTTATCTGCAGATGGTCGGCAGAACATTTGACGACAAACTGGCGACCGTCTGCAGACAAACTGGCGACGGTCGCCAGTTCGTCTGCAGACGGTCGCCAGTTCGTCGCCACTTCCAGAAAGAAAATCCATCGCTTTCCGTTGTCAAGAAGAGCTGATGACTGATGTCATAATTTAATGACCATCACGTCACGATCCAAATCTTCATCTTTTGACGCCAAGAATCATAATTCTTTCATGAGCGAAATTAACAATGCGCTAGGCCTGCGCCACTACTACTAGGCTAAGCCTATTATTTTGAAATACATGTCATCAGAATTTTTATTATGTACACATACATGGAAAAAAGCCTTAGTTTTGAGTTGATATGCAGAATGTGCCCAATAAAAGCTTCATCAATCTATTTTTTCGTCAAAAGATTAAACAACGATAGCCGGCCTATGAGACTGAGAGTGACAAGAGGAGAACAATGGGTGGAGCCTATACTTCGACCCTCCACGGAATGCGTGTTGGGGCACTTGGGGTGTAAGCTTGGTTTACAGTAATTTTTTGAAACAATAAAATACTTTATTTTGGTGATCAATAAGATCTGAGGGTGCATTACTTTGTTCCCGGTAATCAGGCCGTTTCAATGGTTACAAAAAAGGCTACTGTTGTAAGATGTACAGTACAGCAACTTTATAACTTATCTTCGTCGCCGGCGACGGTCTGCAGTCTGTCGGCAAAATAAGCTCAGACGGTCGCCAGTTCGTCGGCGACGGTCTGCAGACGGTCGCCAGTTTGTCACCAGTTCCGTCAGCGACGGTCTGCAGACGGTCGCCAGTTCGTCGCCGAATATTTGACGACCGTCGTCAAAATTTCTATGATCTTTGTGTACATCATGACGTCAAGATTTTGCTTGACAACAGACTAGTTTCTAAATATAGCTACATGTATTGTAGGTCTACAACGCAACTTTCTTTTTTTTCTACCAACAATGGTTCAGAAACTTTAAATATTACTTTTCATATTTTTCACAATTGCATTCTAATGATCGGTAACTAGTCTACGAAAGACATTTCCCTGGTCAGCCTGATTAACAAGGAACATTGCTTTACCTCACAATGTCATTCAAATCGACCTTAGCATTAATTATTGAGATTGTTTCAATTGTGAAAAAAATATATCCATGAAAACAAGGGGGATATGGTTGTACTTTCGTTTATAAAGTGTATGCAGCAAGATAGGTACGAAGAATATTAACGAAAAAAGAGCTAGGCTACTGATGACTGCATGGATCATCGTGTCCGGACCACGCCCATCGACCAAATCCTTGTATCTTCGTCGTAATGCTACACGAAGTAGGCGTGATTGGGCCCAAACGATGTGTAGGGATTTATATATGAATTTATTAGCCTATGATTCATAAAATAATATTGATGACAAGAGAAGCCTAAAATCATGTCCCCACTCACCCTGAAACTAAATAGACTAGGCCTATTTCATTAGTTGGAAGTTAATTTTTCAGAATGATCATCTAGCTTCGATACTAGAATGATCTCTTTTGGTGAACAAATAAATTTATTGTCACATTCTGCATATCAGTTCACCTTCACAAAGAGAAATATTGTCAAACTGAGCTTGCTATTCGTTCTGATATTTTACCGTAGGTCAACTCATAAAAAGCGTTTCCGGATAACCGATGTTGAAATTCTAACCGGTTGCCCGTGAAATCCTAGTATTAGTAGTTACTATTACACCTGAACAAATTCCGATATCAGAACCTGAGACTGGATTCATTACAACGTTAGTAGTGATAATCCTATTTCAATATGGTGCCCAAAGAACTTAAAAGTAGTGCTTGGATTGACGCTTTCAAACGAAACTAAGCCCAAATGTATCTTGGCACGCGGTTACGAAGAAGTAGGCGTGGTTTCTCAAAACGTCAATCCCGACATCGTTGTTTTACCATTGGATGATGAAAATAGAACAAAGCGTTTATTGGTTATAATTTATACTCATTCATATGCATGAGAATGAAATATACCAAAGTAGGTGGGTCTCATAGAGATTTTTTATAATAATAGGCGGTGCCAGCAAAATGATGAATGTCTACCTATTAATATTATAATAGAGAAAAAAAAAGAAGAATAAATATTTATAATCCGTCAATGAGCGCAGTCGGAACTGGTTAAGCATCATTGCTATATTGACCGCTGTAGATTTAGGCTGGGTTGGGCGTTGTGATTTTAAATATATCCCCCGTGATAAGTTTGAATTTAAAATTATAAAAATAGAGCCGGTGGCCCGAGAATTAATTTATTATAAAGTCAGAGGTCGTAGGCCTAGTCCCGAAAAGCCATGGTAAAAGGGTTGTTACACATTCTTTTCATCGAATTGAGAATCTGCTTGATATCCTAGTTTCTATGGTTAAATAATCTGTTATAGGCTTTACATTTCTACGTTCTTTGGTTGGACACCCCAAGTGCCCCAACACGCATTCCGTGGAGGGTTGAAGTATAGGCTCCACCCATTGTTCTCCTCTTGTCACTCTCAGTCTCATAGGCCGGCTATCGTTGTTTAATCTTTTGACGAAAAAAATAGATTGATGAAGCCTTTAATGGGCACATTCTGCATATCAACTCAAAACTAAGGTTTTTTTCCATGCATGTGTACATAATAAAAATTCTGATGACATGTATTTCAAAATAATAGGCTTAGCCTAGTAGTAGTGGCGCAGGCCTAGCGCATTGTTAATTTCGCTCATGAAAGAATTATGATTCTTGGCGTCAAAAGATGAAGATTTGGATCGTGACGTGATGGTCATTAAATTATGACATCAGTCATCAGCTCTTCTTGACAACGGAAAGCGATGGATTTTCTTTCTGGAAGTGGCGACGAACTGGCGACCGTCTGCAGACGAACTGGCGACCGTCACCAGTTCGTCTGAAGACGGTCGCCAGTTCGTCGGCAACAATTTGAAGACGGTCGGCAAAATTTTCGACGACTGTCTGCAGACGGTCGCCAGTTCGTCGTCAAATATTCTGCCGACAATCTGCAGATGATCTGCAGATAAAGATAAGTTATAAAGTTGCTGTACTGTACCTGTAGAAAACCTCAAATAGACCTAGTAGGCCCAGTCTTGATTGTGTCCAACCAAAGAACGTAGAAATGTAAAGCCTATAACAGATTATTTAACCATAGAAACTAGAATATCAAGCAGATTCTCAATTCGATGAAAAGAATGTGTAACAACCCTTTTACCATGGCTTTTCGGGACTAGGCCTACGACCTCGGACTTTATAATAAATTAATTCTCGGGCCACCGGCTCTATTTTTATAATTTTAAATTCAAACTTATCAGGGGGTATATATTTAAAATCACGACGCCCAACCCAGCCTAAATCTACAGCGGTCAATATAGCAATGATGCTTAACCAGTTCCGACTGCGCTCATTGACGGATTATTAATATTTATTCTTCTTTTTTTTCTCTATTATAATATTAATAGGTAGTCATTCATCATTTTGCTGGCACCATCTATTATTATAAATAACTCTATGAGACCCACCTACTTCGGTATATTTCATTCTCATGCATATGAATGAGTATAAATTATAACCAATAAACGCTTTGTTCTATTTTCATCATCCAATGGTAAAACAACGATGTCAGGATTGACGTTTTGAGAAACCACGCCTACTTCTTCGTAACTGGGTGCCAAGATTCATTTGGGCTTAGTTTCGTTTGAAAGCGTCAATCCAAGCACTACTTTTAAGTTCTTTGGGCACCATATTGAAATAGGATTATCACTACTAACGTTGTAATGAATCCAGTCTCAGGTTCTGATATCGGAATTTGTTCAGGTGTAATAGTAACTACTAATACTAGGATTTCACGGGCAACCGGTAAGAATTTCACCATCGGTTATCCGGAAACGCTTTTTATGAGTTGACCTACGGTAAAATATCGGAACGAATAGCAAGCTCAGTTTGACAATATTTCTCTTTGTATATTTTTTTCACAATTGAAACAATCTCAATAATTAATGCTAAGGTCGATTTGAATGACATTGTGAGGTAAAGCAATGTCGATTTGAATCCTTTCTAATCAGGCTGATCAGGGAAATGTCTTTCGTAGACTAGTTACCGATCATTAGAATGCAATTGTGAAAAATATGAAAAGTAATATTTAAAGTTTCTGAACCATTGTTGGTAGAAAAAAAAGAAAGTTGCGTTGTAGACCTACAATACATGTAGCTATATTTAGAAACTAGTCTGTTGTCAAGCAAAGTCTTGACGTCATGATGTACAAAAAGATTATAGAAATTTTGACGACGGTCGTCAAATATTCGCCGACGAACTGGCGACGAACTGGCGACCGTCTGCAGACCGTTGCCGACAAACTGCCGACCGTCTGAGCTTATTTTGCTGACGAACTGCAGACCGTCGCCGGCGATGAAGATAAGTTATAAAGTTGCTGTACTGTAGGTTGTATTGTTCAATTACATAATCTAAAACAAAACTAAATCCAGAAATTTTCTGAACTTTCTTATGCAAATGTTAGAACATGTTTTGATAAATCAAAACAAAGCACACTTACCCCATGAAATCGCTTGAACTCGACGATTCCCACGATGCATTTCTTCTTCTTGACGTAATCTTTCTTCATCAACAATTTCACTAAAAGTGAAAATAAAAAAGGTTTATCAATTCCAGTCTTTTTTGAGTTTATGCTGAAGATCATCTCAATGCTGAAAGCCGTGAAGAATAACACAATAATAGTACTATCCAATAGAAAATACTTACTACAGCCATGTTTTGAGATCAGCAAAAGAGGGTCGTTTGGAAGGTTCATATTGCCAACAAGCACACATTAAATTATACAAAGATGGTGGACAATCTATTGGTAGAGGTAATCTTTCACCATTTTCTATTTTACCAATAACATCATTATTTTTAACACCTTGGAATGGTTTTACTCCATACATTAATATTTCCCAGATACAAACGCCTAAAAATATTTATTAAAAAAACAGCTACATATCAACTTATAAAAATTAAATTCCTAAATATCTCCAAATATTTGAGATGTTTGAAAGATGTTGTTACTTAAGAGTTCATATTTTGCTGTAAAGGTAAAGGTTTCTTACATATTGAGCTGTGAACAAACATGTTTCAATAATTCTAAATGCCTCTATTTATTGATTATTGAATTGATTTTAAACACATGCAGAAAATTTTTCAATAATTGTAAGATCAGACTTAGGTAGCTATCTTTGAATCTTGTGGGAGGTCTTCCTGAGAAGAGAATTTCAGCGCTGGGTTGAAAATCAGAGATATATACTTACCAAACATCCATACATCACTAGCAGCAGTAAATCTTCGAAAATTGATGGATTCTGGAGCCATCCATTTAATTGGTAGTTTACCTTTTGAAGCTGAAAATTCAAAGGAAAGTCATGTTACAAAGGATCCAGTTGATAATTTATTGCAGTTGGATTTTTTTTTTCGTTTACTTGGCTATGATGGTCAGGGGTTCTTATTTCAGTCATAAAGTCTGGTGACCTTGAATAAATCATCTTGCCTCATAATTTTAGTCATTGAGCCATCAATAAATGGGTATGAATAAGACTAGAATATTATAAATAAAAGTTTTCCTAATCTGTGAAGATTATTGATCAAATCTTTCCAACAAAGGATCTTTAGAATTACCTTTATAGTAGCACTGTTCCTCTACCCATCTTGAAAGACCGAAATCACCTAACTTGACACAATCATGAGCTGATACTAGTACATTTCTAGCAGCAATATCTCTATAATATACACAATATTTAAACAATCATTAGAATGGAAACAATTTTGTTAAAAAATGTGATAGTAGCTTCAATGGAGATTCACATTTTACTTTAAACCAAATTTAGCCATATATGGTAAAACTATATTCAAAATAGAAAGTGTAAAATCTGGTTACAGTTTCCAACTGAAATCATCTCCAATATTGCATGATAATAACGATAAATTTCATCAAAATATATAATACTGACCTGTGTACAAATTTTTTACTTTCTAAATAGGATAACGCTGTACTCAGTTGATAAGCATACATTATCAATGTGACTAAATCTAATCTGGGTTTGTTGGACTGAAGATACGCTCTCATCTGCAAAATAATACAACATTGGTATTACAGCACAACATAATATATTAGGCCTACATATCTCAATTTCTTAATTGATATGTTTAAATATTTTCCAGAAAAGCTGGGTGATGATGTATCAGAAGGGATGAAAAGATTTTAAAGTTCTTAAGAAATGCCTTTAGATTATGGAGTGAAATTTTACCTCTCCATGTCGAGCAAGTTCCATAACAATCCAAACTGGTCGTACTTCAGAACAGATACCAATTAATTTGACTATATGTGGATGATCAAATTGTTGCATGATATCTGAAATATTAATCAAAAAAATATGTACATATTGAACATATCCAGAAGATGATACATTTGTACTTCAACTGGATATATGAATATGCCTTAATGTAAATTAGATATTGCATACTTAAAATATTAATGATAATTTCGTACAAAAATTAAATCCATTGATGTCACACTTGAAAACTCACATGCCATTTTAAAAGAAGGTTTACATCATTGATATAATAAAGAACTTACAAGCTTCTTCAAGAAATTTTTCTGTCATGGATTCTTCATTATCTTCTTTACATGTTTTGACTGCTACTGGTACTTGTTGTTTCTCCTTCAATAATAATAATAACTTTAATTTCTCTTGTCTACTCTTAATTGGCAATCTGATCTTTCTTCATTACAACTGCAGTACTAAAAATCCTATCTCTTCGACATTAGACTAGGTCCTAAGAATCAGTTTTGTTCAAACAAAAGGCTTCCTAACCAAGCATGCAAGCATAAATGCACATCCCCTTTTACTCTCAATAGGAAAAATGAGCAAAATGTCCTGTCCAACCCAAACAACAAGTTGGAAAAACACAGCACTATAATAGTGACTCAACCTTTCTCAGGCCTTCCACGTAGAAGTATCTTTGATTTTTAATATGTAATAACTTACCCTGTCTAGAAATATTCCTTTATAAACATCTCCAAACTGTCCTTCACCTAATATTTCCACTAATCTAATGGCATCACGGATAATCTCATAATCTTTTGCTACAATAGAAAAATTGGACACGTTCTAATTGCTCTGTCATGCTTAATTTAAAATTAAAATTTAAAAGTTTATTCTGGTAAATACGGTATTTTATTTAAGGTTTCTTTCTTGACATATCCAGTCTTACCCAGCCTTCATTAATTACACTGAAATATTATTTCAATTTTCTAGAACTCAAGAGTCTGAGGGTGTAAAACTAAGTTCTTCATTCATGAGTTAGTATTGTGCTGAAAGTTCTGGTGTTGCTATTGTTTTAAATACAATAAATAATTCTATTCTATAAGTTTGTAAGTATCTAATTGTGTTTTCCGCTGTTAATATACATGTACATAAGTTTTTTTAGCCATGCTGTTTCCTTCTCACAGAAATATTTGCTTGAAGTCTACATCTGCTCACTTATTGGAATACGTCTTGTCACAAACTGAAACTTGTAACATTTCATAGTCTTGAAATATCAGGAAAATGGGTATATTTTTTTTATCTGTAAAACAATTCTATTATAAGTCATTCCACTACTGTTGAGTATAGTAGCATTTTGAAGCATACAAAGAAATTCTTTGTAAATTGGAGTAAATATGTATAAATAAATGCATCATATAGAATATCATGCTGTGTTCTGTGTTATTTATTCAGAATAGGCACTGAATTTCATTCAAGAAAATAGAACAATATTTTATACCCTCTTATGAGAAACAGTAGACCAAGGGCATCAACTGTACACACAGAAGAATCTGAATCTTTTCAGAACAGTGACAAATAAAGCACTAGTGACAAAACATGACAATCGCCATATTAAAAACATTGTTTCAAAATTTCCAAAATACTAAATGCTGAGTTGACAAACCAGTCTTACACATATCAAAAAGTTCTGAAAAATGCAAGCATTAAATAGGGCTTTTTAGATTTGTTCAAAATATCACAGAACACAAGCAAACATTTTCTCAAGATTTTCATTCATAGAACATCAATCTGAACTTTCTTTTTCAATGAATTCAGCTTTAACATGACTTTTTTTGTATTGTTCATAATAAACATTGGAAAATGAGAATAAAAGAAAATGAAGTTTGATGACCTGTGTATGAAATGATTGGAAACTACATTGCTGAAATTATTTGTATCTTAATTGAGCATGAATCTTATTTGTTAATATACAGATTAATGATTGGAAGGTAGGCAGAGAGGTCAAAGAGGTCAAAGAGCATGCGATTATGAGGTCATTTCAATTCGACAAGCAGTCATTGGTCATGCTATTTCATTCCTTGCAGACTTACATTTCCTTTTCTTCTTCAATGTGTTTGATTTTCCTGCATTTGATAATATGTTTAATTATTCAAAACCTTTTCTACATATCAACTTTTGGTCATTCCTCACCTTTCTGTTCTATTATTTTCTCGGAAAGGTTCATACTTTAATTGCTCATGAGCACTGCTTAAATACTTGAAAAATTATATTGCCAAGTATTTTTCAAGAATGACAAGAAATTGGCTGGCTTAAAATTGCAAATCTGACAATAATTTTAGCATATACATGTATATATGGGCCACAAGTCCTAATAGCAGAGCGTGAAAATCAGTCTTTATGCATTATGAAATAATGCTGTTCATTTCACATTAACCAGAAGATAATCTTAATGAAATTACACTGTGATGCCTGACAGACAAAATTACAATGATAAAAACCTAATAACACAGGGTTCAATTTAGATTGAAAACTTGATTATCAATTTATCACACCAAATTTCAGTTTTGGCTAATCAAGTAAAATTTGGATTCTTTTTTCATTGAAAGTGTCGCACGTAGCAAATCTAGATGGTTGATCTAGCAAATGGCTTTAGTTACCAATAAGATTCTAGCTACCAATAAGATTCTAGATTTTACAGAAATTTCAAGAAAAATATTTGTTTAGATTTGATGCACAAAACTATGTGATAAATTTTAATTTGAGCTAGTCATGGCAAGCAAATGTCCCATTGCAAAATGATTAATTTTGACTTGAAATATGCAATACGATACTGGTTAAATTGAACCCTGTAAAAACATGACAAAACCCTCATGTCAATATGACCTTAACCTTCTACAGACCATATCAGTAATAGTACCTTCAATCCCAGGGGGTAAGGATAAATTAATAATAATCATAACAACCTCAGGGTAATATCACAACAGTTATAATACAATATTATTACCAGTTACATTGTATTGTTATAAATTATTAACTTTTAATTAATCTAATTATCAGAATTCTCATTATAATTCGATAGTTAGAAATATCTATCAGATTTAAATCAGATAAAATTTACAAAAATCTTGTATTTTTTTATTATGATTCTAATATTGATATTGACAATTTATCATAAGAAGTAGGCCACAATCAAGAGTAATTCCTAATAGAACTGTTAAAGTGAAAGAAACAAAAAAAAATTGTTATAGGTAAAGTACAACTAAAATTGGTCTGTATGGATATGAAAATACTAAAAGATAAAAGACCTAATAGATTTATTAAAATAATATCCTAGAAACTAAATTTAAAATAATAAATAAAATTGGTACCCATTAAGTCTGGTCCTACCACAATATCTCCAACTCTGTCCTTACGCTCTAGCTCTTTGTCTAAAAATTCATCAACAACATTGATTTTTGTCATTTTTTAAAAAATTTCAAACATTTGCTTAATGCCTTTATAATAGGTATCCATAGCAACCCTTTGTTTAAATTTCTTGCATGAAATGAATCATAGATTGTTTGTTTATTTCATAATATAGAAAGACTATTGCTTATTTTAAATACTTATATAAATGTTAATATAAACATTTAAATAATGTGAAAATAAATATGAAGTTTCATTGCATTCCTTATTTTTAACAGATTTTTTGTAACTGATGCTCAGAATGAAATATGAAATGAAATAAAATTTTGGTTGTCTTACTTTTCTTCTCTAAATAATGAAAACAGAAAATAAAAAATGACTACAAAACATAGTAATATGGTGTATAGTAATTATATGGTCACTTTGTCTTGAAAATGAAATAGTCAGGACTCAAATTGAAATCTTGAAATGGTTGAAGAAAAGTGCATTAGTTTACTATTGTCTTATTTTTAACTGTCAAAGATTTTTTTACATGTATAGTTTATCATTCCATTGAAGAAAAGACACTTATTCCACATCATCTCATCTGATGAGCATCATCAACAACAGGGTTTAATTTTCCAAACGTCTTAGTAACTTGGTAAGTCAAGAGATGATTATAAAAGTCTTGCAATACCACTTTACATTGATTTAGAAATTCTCTTGTGTTTAATTTCCTGCCTCTATCAATAGAATTATCAGAATTTTGAAGATGATCTGAACACAATAAATCCATGAAAACTTTGTAAAGACAATATGGTATGGATAATAGGAGATGTTTCCACAGTGTTCAGATCATTGATTAAATAATATTAGGAAGTGTTTCTAAGATATGTTCAGTGTATTGTATTCTATTATATTAGTCATCTTATCCCTAGCAATTATTATCTTCACATCAATTAGTTTATTTTTTTATAAGATGTCTGAATCATCCAAAACACAGATTTTGTTTTAGTTTTTAGAACTTTCTATAGAAATATCACAACATTTTTGGTTCCTCAGTTTCATTGGTCAAGATTATCTCAATACAATTTATATTCAGAACTTTCGTTAAAAATATTTATGTTTATCTGGGACTTCTTTTGGATCAATTTGCACCTTTCCAATTTTCAATCAGAAGTTTGTGTTTCCTGCAAGCACTAAAAGTGTTTGAAAAGGTCACTAATGACTAAAAGCCTTCTGTGATACCAGCATATTTTGGGACTAGATCTAATGAGAATACAACTGCAGATATCTTTTTTTTTTAAATTAACTGTTAAATCATATAAATTCATCTACTTTATTATAATATCTGGACAATGTAACCTAATGTGTTATATTTTAGTAGGTACCTTTACCATTCTTATTCCTCCCTTTTCTCCCAGATTTAAATAGAAAGTGAGTTTTCTTACCGTCAGGTGTGCTATAATCACCCTCATCTTCAACAATTTCTGCATAATCCGAAATTCCTGATAAAAAGTCATTAATGAGTGAAAATCATGCAATAAATGTCAGGAAAAGCATAAAATTCTTCATATAATGCTATTAAATGCTTAAAATGACACAATATTGAAATAATGATATTTGTATATAAATCAATTACATGAAGATATGAATTCATTAAAATGGATAGAAACTTGAATGTAATGCATGAAAATTACACAATTTCTAGTAAAGGACTGGGTAGAAATTTGAAAGCCATGACAAAATTTGAAAAAATCATGCAAAACAATTGCCACCAGTAGAGAATTCATTTTTCTATAAATGAAAACTAATTGCGATTTTCATTAGTTATTTCATATTGATTACTCAGCTGATTTATCACCTTATGTAGGCCTATATCAAAATCATTTTGATTTAAAATTAACTTTCTTTCAGTGTTTAAAAGAAATAATGTCAAACTAATTTTATTTTTTCCACTATAAATGTTTGGTTTTGTGATTTTCAATTATAATAACATTGTCACAAACAGTATTTTCTCTCAAATATTAAGGCAAAGAATTTTTTAACAGATATATTTCAATGAAAAAGTTAAAACAATCTTTAACTTATCACATCATATCATAACTGGCAATTGTTTATAGCACTTCAATCAAAAGATAAACATTATATATAAGTAAGAACTATTAAATATTTATAAATCAACAATATGGTATAATCATCTATCAATTTAAACTTACGTTCATTGGGACTTTGAGGTTCTTCAGATTTCTCTATGGCATATTTTTGTAAACTGAAAATATAAAATATATTGACATTAAATGAAGCAAATATACTGTAATCAACATGCTTTACCACTCAAAAAAAATCTTTTATTTACAAAACTGGAAGAAAATAGTATCTGGTTTACACAAGAAATGACATATTTTTTACTCCCCCACCCAGTCTTCTATCTTGAATTGAAAACAAGCTCCTAATCCTACAAATGCTACACCATAAATACATATCTCACATAATATATTTGACATAGCATATCTTATACCAATATCAAATACAAACCAATTTAGAAAACATGAATCTTTCATATTACAGCCATTGATAAAATTCCAGTTGAAATAACTTATAAACTGTATATTAATAGTTGGTTTAAGGCTATATAATATAGGTAAATGTCCTATAACACTATCTGGTCAATTTTCTCTTTCAATCAATTTAAAGAGACTGTGTCATACTTGAAAATAACCTGTGAACAACAACTCACTTAACTAAACTAGTCTTTTAAATATAAGTTTGACAATTTGATTATTTAAGGTAATTAGCTTAAATACTGTTTCCTCCGAAAAACAAAATAGACTCTGATTTTCACTTTTCATTTTAATTCTTTTACAGATTCATAAATTCATAGGACTTAGAGAAATTAAAATATACCCTAACTGGGCATAACTTTTCTTATCAATCTCATTGATTACCAACACAGGAAAAATATCAACCCAAAATTCAGTCATGGACTCATAAATTTTTAATGAGTCATTCACACTTGGAAAATCATCACACCCAATGATGTTTTTCATAAGAAAAAAAACCATTTGTGTGGGCAAAGTGTCCGAAGAGTATGATCATTTTTTGACCAATGAGTTCACATAGCTCATATCATTTTCGTTATCTTTAGCCACCATGTTCTCATTCCCTGTGTTGTCCCTTTAAACAATGACTTGACTTGTCAAATTATCAATCAGTAGAAATAAACCAAGCAAAAACTAATCCTCCTTAATTATTTCACTAATTAGTCAGTGACATGTCACAGTGACGTCTGAATGTCATCATTAAATCATTGATTACAAGTGGGAAGGAATCTAAATTCACTGTCCAATTAGACCAAAGACATGGAAATCTAATTTGCTTTGATTTCATATAGTTCAATTTCAGTACAGTGCACATTCTATAATTCTTCAAATTGATCAGTTATCAAGGCACCTGGTGCCACTATCTTGCACATTTTCTACCTATTTTATTTATATCTTAGAAGATTGATTCTGTTCTACAACAACTCTGGAGTTCTTAATTTATTTTAGTAAATCTCCATGAGTTTAAATATGTTTTAATCGTTTCAATTGTGGGTGAAATGTGATAGCCATGGTCAAAAGCCAACTGACATGAGCCGTTATCTTATTCAAATACTTTGGTAAATCAAGAATATGGTTTATACAATAATCAGCCTTAATATAGAGCTGATTGTCTTAGAATGTCTAAGAGTCTATGTCTATGAGTGGAATTAACTCTTTGAACAGAGGTCAATTTTCAGCCCAAATTTTGTCACCTATCGAATGTTTAGTCATTCTGTCTTTTTCTGAAACTGATATTAAAAAAAATTTGTAGAAATCTGCAAATTTAAATTTTGATTCACCTTTATTACTTCCCCTGTTTTGTCTAATCAAACATATTAAAGATGACACAATCTAAAAGTTGGCATGATGCCAAATATTTCTTATCACAATTAAGTTTGAAATTTCAACTTCAACAGTTAAAAACTTATCAGCAAATTAAGAATTCAGTGAATGTGTTCTGATAAAATTCACATCTTTATAAGTGAAGTTAAGAAAGGTATCAATAAGAGGTCTAACAGTAGAAGGGAATCCATTATCAGTAATAGAAGCATACCACATACTGCAGTTCTGCTGAGTGTTGCATGCCAGAGAAGCTGACTTGAAAGACACATTTGTCATGCAGTTAAAGCCTTGTTCATGCAAAACTCTTCAGAATTAAAGATCAATGGACATTTGGGGATCAGCAATAGCTTGGTTTGTTCAATCAGAGAGTTTCCCAGAGCAATGGTAAAGGGATATTTTTAAAGCATCACTAACAAGAAACACAGGGTTTGAAAATGTTCCTGGTTTTTAGAATCCAAAGGCTATTTATTTGTAAAATGTATCTATCTGGCACCGCACTAGAACAGAGTTAAATCTAAATTTATGTTTCTAGTACGATACCTAAGTTACAGTCCAGTAAGAGAGCGAATTTGGACATAATGGAAATGAAATGAACGGAGTTTACATTATAGTCAAATGGGCTAATGAAGACAGTGAATATGAATATAATGGAGTTTTACATCCTAATATTTAAATTGAGATTGGTGCTAATGAGCCACATGGGGTATCCAAAATTGTACAAGTCAGAACATATAATAGGACAATAAGGCATGATCTAGGGTATAGGTCATTGGCTGTAAGTCAAGTTTATTTACATCATATTGTATTCGTTACTTCTGGTCTAATCTTACTATATAATGTTAAATGTCAAAGAGAACCTGTACCCAGATATCTATAAACAATAAATATATATTACTTTTATACTCTAGCTGTCTTTTATTCATAATATACCTATTACCCTTTCTGATCTATCCTTGGTCATGATTCACAATTCAGGTATCCAGGTTGCAATAAATTCATTGAATATTCACAGCTTAAAGAGCTTCAAGAATTATCAGATAAACCTTCAGTTTTAAGTTCTTAATTCTGTCTCCAAAATCAGTAT
Source organism: Nipponacmea schrenckii (assembly GCA_030562195.1). Taxonomy (NCBI): domain Eukaryota; kingdom Metazoa; phylum Mollusca; class Gastropoda; family Lottiidae; genus Nipponacmea; species Nipponacmea schrenckii. The sequence goes on along the minus strand of CM060200.1, from coordinate 20,474,649 downwards.
CAAATTGGAACTTCGATACCTTGATGGAACTTGTTACATATACAAGACATTCTCAGTCTTTAACAGCACATTTGAGATTTTCTTTGCTGCATCTTTCAGAGAAAAACAATATTTTGGCATCAACTTTTTTTTATTACTTACTTAATTCACAGGATAATAACAAAATGTCTAAGGCAGTTGCATATGTTACCTTTCTGCAACATTACAAAAATGCTGACTCAACAGATACTGGTACTTTAAGTTTTTGTATTACCATTCCAATCTGAAAGGGAGTGCCAACAAGAAACAGGACACTTTACAGGCAGGTACAAAATGAAATTTATAAGAATTTCTATACATGTTTTTCACCTAGCTTGTTTGTTAGTAAAACTTTTGTGGTCAAGATGCATGTGGGGCAAACTGAATAAATATGCCTAATAATTAACAACTAGAAATTAAGTATGACCTGACTTACTTTCAACCCAATGCTAACTGTCAGTCTAAATGTCACGTGTGAAATTCTTAACCAATAAGTGAATAACTACATAAAATATTTAGCCCATTCTAACTGCATAAAAAAGTTTGTATTAATTTCAAAAAAATATTAAACCTAAATTTTCAAAGATGTCTGAGTTTTATTTGATTTGATCATTTGAAACTTCTCTGGCAAGACCAATAAACAATATCATTTTGCTTCCAAGTCTTAAACAAATATCATAACGAATGTGCAGCTTATCAGAAAGAAAGGAAAAAATCTTTCAATGATATCATATCTAACCCAGTTGGCATTTAAACCAAACTATTATTATAGCTATTATCTTTAAGCTACAAACACTCTCTACTTTATGATATATTTATAGGTTTTTTTATAAAGGTAAAAATAAGTCTAATTTACAACTTTATCTCAGGTGATACAAGGTACCATTGCCAAAAACTAAAACCACAAACTAAGGAAACTTATTTATCACTTTTGAAAGATTAATTCAAGCTTTAAATGGTTTTAGTATATTTATTTCGGTTATCATCTATTTAATTGCAGATGCACCAGAAGTAAAATTTTGATTCTTGTAAATGTCATTAGTACCTTATATAAGATCAACTGGAAGGTAAATAAAACATCTAATCCATGATAACTGTTTCAGCAAATTGGAACCACATGAATACCACCATGGATCAAAATGACATCAATATGGCATAAAATATATCAAACACAAATATTTTTCAAAAACTTCAAAATATTTAAATCATTAGAAACACGTTATCTTTGTAAAAATAGAATTGGACCAATTATTTCCTTTAAATCTATGGTTCACTTTAAGTATAGAAATCTATGGCTGCAGCTGTTTTCAAATATTTCTTGTTTAAAGGAAACGGGACCAGTAATACATGTTCTGTCTGTTAAATACATGTTTTCATTACATAAATACAAGTTTCATTACATAAATACAAGTAAATTTGTGTATGTTTGAAATTTGAAATAATCTTAGATGATATATGGACCTTAATACACTGGTTTACTTGTACTTCAATGGCTGATAATTTGCCTTTGAAATGAAATGAATAAGCAGCATGTGCTCTTGTTTTTGAATCCTTATAATCTTGGTTATCAAGTCAGTACATACTAAGTAGACACTAATAAAATAAGATAATACTGTTTAAATGAATAGCGATTACCAATTGGGTTACTACTAAGTGTATATTAGTAACTTATATGAGCAATTTGAGGTCATACAATTTGACAATTGGAGGTATTCAATATTTAAGACAGTATTTTTTATATTAAAGTGATTACATGTGTCATAGTATTTTTTACAATTGAGGGTTGTCAGGAACCTTAAGGTCGAGATATCAAAAGAAAGTTGCCATACATATTATCAATAAACATCAATTTGCTTGTTAGCAAAATGTAAATCATAATCTAGATAAATGTTGGATAATTGTGGTTTTTTGTTTGGCATTATTGGTGTAACTCCAGAAAAAGTTTTGTTTCAACTGTGTGCTTGCTCAAAGTATAATAATTTTGAAAATTAAAACATTCTTGATGTATGGTTAGTTTTGTAGAGCCCACCCTATTCCAGCTATCATCTAATAATCATCCAAATATCATTTCCTGTCATTATGTAATGTAAACATTTATTGAAAAGGTTTCAATATTATTTAATAGGAAAATTACATTAACAACTAAGATATATATGAATGTACTACTTTTTACTTTATTACATACTACGTCTTGCAAGATTTTCCTATATTGTCATTGTTTTTTTGTTGGTAATCATTTTACCAAGATACCTGTATGTTTTTCGAAACATAGTATGTAAAGTAAGAAGTAGTATATATATTTTAGTTGTTAATGTAATCTATCAGATTATTAAAGTCTTCAACTTTATAGTTATAAATTTCATAATTTCCCCTAGAAAATATATTAAAAAAAGTCCTTACCGTAATTGAAAGCGAAAAAATTTCTTTAAAACAAAATCAAGTAAATCCAACCGTTTGGTGGGGTCTAATATTTGTTGTCTTAAATGCCATGTTTCCATTAGATTATATCCCCAAAATGGCACAGATTTATTTTTTTAAGGTAATCGGAAATTCACAGAATGGACATGTGCCACATACTGACTTGAGTCAGGTTGGTAGTATATAAATAAAACATCATAGGTCTAGTCTAACTTTAGAACCGCTAAGATCAAAATTATTTACAGGATTGTACAAGTTATTTCATTCTTAAAGATTATCTGTGTAAATCATATGGGGCCCAAAAAAAATAGTATATGTGAAGTCCATCTAATATAAAAAAAATTTTACTATTAAATTCAGAACATACAACCATTTCTATAACAAGATTTTATTTTGGCTCAGATGTCTATTTGAAATAATTACATTGCAGTGGCATCTTTAAAGTGAAAGACATGCATTTTATCTTTAATCATTTACAAGATTCAAATTTTCAAAATCAGTGAATGGCTTTATCTATCTTTAAGTCAAATTTCTCTGATTTATTTGATTAAAATAAATGATGAGTCATTATTTTCTTATTAAGATAAACTTAAATTTCTATATGAATTTAAGTTTTTAAAATCAAAACACACTTTTTTGAATTCAAGTTTAAAATGTTTCTTTTAAGTATCATGAAAAGAGTCGGATTAAATACAACTTGACAATATCTATCAATTTTCAGCACTTAACAATTCTTATACCATACCAGCCTGTTATTATTTCCATCAGTCAAAAGAATAGTGATAAATGAAACTAAGTAAAATTGTTAAGTATTGTAAAGGTTTCCCTCCTGCTACCCATCATCTGATAATAGGAATGCTGGAATTATTAAGGCGTTCATTTTACCCTCCCCCAACATTCCATTGTCAATTCTCAAGTCAATAGAAACAGTCTTACTGAACCTGATATCTTTAATTGGGTACACTATTCAAAAGTCAGATAAAATAAGTTAAAGATAGATTCCCACAGATTTCTAGTCCAACAACTCTATTGCCTCATAATATGCTTACTTATATCAATCAAGTCATTTTATTTTTTGGGGTTTTTAAATTAAGCCTCGGAGCTCACCCCGAAATTCAAAATCCTGAATGGGTCGTATTGACGCAAACTAAACTAGGCCCCCTAAACTACATGTTGAAGGCATGATTGGCTGAGATTTCCTAGAAAGGTTCTAGGGTTCTAGGGTTAATTTTGATTGGACAATATTTAGCTATAAATACTTAATTTCCCTTACGTGTATGAAGAATGAGTTTGGTTGAGAAATGAGGTACACATTTAGTGGTACAGACATGATGATAAGCATATTAACAATTATCATATGATTATCTGACAGCAACATATCTACTCATGTGATTCCAGATATATCAAGTAAATCTAGACTGTAACAGCAACATTCTCAATATTGTACTATCATGTTTTAAAAACAATCTCACATCCTAACCATCTGGTGAAAAACTAATTAGGCTCTAATGCCATTACCAGTACAATCTATAAGTGAATTTCATTTAGCTGTAGAGGGCAAAACTTTAAAATTGGACAAGTATGTTGTAGTTAGCATATTTATTGTCTTAATACAGGCATGTCATGTGTTGTTTATAATGAAATTCTGTCATTGGCCATTGAACTATCAATGAAACCTTAATATACAAAGTCTGTGGCAAATATGATTGATGCATTGTTGTTTTCCATCTTAGAACAGACATAATGTACCAAAAATTAAAATTGTCCACATCCAAATGAGCTCTGTGTGAAGGTAAACCAAAACTGTAAGTAATGTGAACAGAATTCTCATCTATGGCACCAACTATACTACCATTTTATCTTATCTTCACTTTAAACTACTAAGCTTGTAAATGGAGGGTGAATAATAGTATTTATGTTACTAACAGCTTTTAAATTTGACACCTATTAGGTATTAGTATGTTTATAGGTTGTTCAGTTGATGAGTCAAAATACTAATAATATTGACTATCAGGATACTAACATGGAAGTAGGTAAAAATAAGTACTAACAATTTATACAAACAATCATGGCAGATGGCCAGAAGTTTGTTGAAGTGGCCCTCACCATTTTTTACTCTTAACAGAACAATATCTTAATTGTCATGAAGTGGACTAAATCAAGGTTCTCTTTCTACACCCAGATTTTTATCAGAAACTACAGAATCATCAGGATAATTTAAGTGTACTGTTTCATCTGACTGTGAGAAAATTTCAACTTTTGATCAAAATAACTGAACTATGACAAATCAATTCCTGCTAATGAAATGTCTTGAGTTTTACATCCTACTCTTCTGCACCCTAGCACTAATGAAGATGGACAACGCAATGCAGTGTGCAATGCAGAATAAGCCTACTCTTTTAGCGATTTTCAACTATCAAGGGATCTTTAACATGCACAGCCTGTAGCATGCAGTTTGGGTATTGTCCTATCCAAATGACTAGACGTCTTTGCAGCCCCTCAGACCTGGGTTGAAAAATCTGAAAGTAAATCTTGATCTGTGCCCGAATTGAATCCTGGACCCTCAGGTTAGCAAGCAAGCATCTAACTCACCAAGCCACCGAGGCTCCTACTTCAAATCAAACCACTAGATGATAATAATGATCTTTTAATCTTAGCTGACAGGATCTTCATAATAAAAACACCACGGCAAACAGAATAAAAAATTTCGCATAAGATGCAGTATTAATATGCTTGAATTTTTACATATATAACTTAAATTTTGAATCATGCTTAATTACTCTGCATATGGTTCAATGTCCACTGACCACATTTCTGCAGAGTTCCAAATGTATCTTATCACATGACACAACACAAGCTATATTAGGATATCAATCCCTGTCTGCTCTATATATAGGTCATCATTACTCAATAGGCTAATCATTTAATGATTCTTCATTCTCTTTACAAATTGACATGAAATGAGAAATTAAAAATAGACTTACCTTATTCTTGGTGTTCTTGGAATCGTGTCTCCTGAAAGGAAAGGAAAGCCACGATAAGATTTATCAAATAAAGCCCACATAACTACACATCAGTCCACACAAATTCTTATAAACAAGTGATAGAATCCTTCACACTAACACAGAATATTTAACGACTTTTGTCCACACTCGGAACAAAGACAGCATGCTGTGTGTTTGGGTCACATGCCGACTTAAAAAAAATCAATAAGAGTTCCAAGAGTCTGAGAGTTTCAGAGAGAATGATGCCGGCAACTAGCCTCAAGGCATCCATAGAGAATATTTAATGTTTTTATCAATAAAAGTATTTCAAGAGGAAAATAATTAAGTCATTTGCTGATTAATAATTTATTTCCCCACTTCTCACTTCCCATAGCAATAAAGTTCACATCAATGTGTTGTAAATTATATATTTAATACTTCATGTCAAACATATTATTTAGTTTATATATTTTTGATGAGTTTAATTCCATTATTTGTTAATTTTTTTCGTGTAATATTTGTAAGACATTTCTCATAAGAAATTAAATGGCGTTTTGCATGCTACTTTTGTAGTACTATTGTCTGGTCCATGTCAGCTCCTTGAACTGCATCACTGATGCTGTTAGATGCTGTTGAAATATAAGTTATATATCTTGACCCTTAAGGATATTATTGTTAAAAGAACATGCAATCTCATGCAACTCCATAAATAGGATATATAAGAAGTAACTCATCTATGGATCAAATGGCAGAACTGTCAAGGAAAGAAAGAAACTAAGAATAACAACTAAGTTCATAAGGAGTTTGTCTACCAGCTTGACTTTGACCCTTTCTGAATTATTGTGGAAAGATCCAGAATTTCATCTGCAGAATAACATAAGAACCTTTGTCATCAATAATGCAAATGATGTCATTTGAAGATTCTAACACTGTAACTGACTAAACTACAGCCTGTGTAAAATACACTTAAAAAATCAACAAAAATCTAACTGCATGACATTACAGATACAGTTCAAGTGCTTTCATTCTAATTCAATCTCAAAAGATATCTTTCAATATTTCAGAGGCTGTTTATTGTATTGGTATTTAGATTAATGTAATAGAGAACCTCCCTGAGGTATTGTTAAGAACATGTTTTCACTCTGGCATGTGACAGGGAATATGTTCAGGGGATGTTATTTGTGTCTTAATGCCATCTATTTGTTTGATGTATTTTTTATCAATAAAGCTAATCAATAATACTCAGAGAAAAACACATTTAAGGCAAGTGGACATATTTTACCAAGATGAAAAGCTATACTTTATAATGAGGGAGTCCTGTTTATCAGTCACGTCTGGTTTAGTTAGGTCTTTCTTTTATGAAGAGATGACAGAAAGCATCAAAAACACTCTCAAAAGCACTGGTCAAAACATCAGAATTGTAAAGGAATTGTAAAGAGGCTTTCTTAATTAGGATCAGTTTGCACCATTCCAATTTACAATCTGTCTATGGTTCCTGCAATTACACTAAAACTATTCAGTTCATGATGTAATTAATGTAATGTGCCTGTATGTGATACAAGCAGATTAGGGATAAGTAAATTCACCAAACACTTATTTTTGGTGGAATTGCAAGAATTATGACTTTGTGACTGAGAGTCAGACAAGACTGGAAATAACATCAATAGCCCTGAATCACCCGGTTTCCTCATTAAAGCAAGTTTTAGTTATTGATTTTCAAAATTTGATATCAAATCAATAAACCAACAGATACCTTTTTATGGATTGATTCCATTAAGAACTTAATTTCCTGTCACATTATTTCCCTATTATGACCCCAAATGACCTTATGCTGACCTTCAAGGTCAACTCTATTTCCGGGTCTCTTATTGCCTTTATAGTGTCATGGAAATGGAAAATATTTGTTAGGTTTCCCGTTGGCGTGATAGATAATATATTAAGGGTTTTTCAAATAAGCTTAAAAACATGACTCATGTACATGTATTGTAACATAGGATTTTACTGACTGGAAGTTCCCACCTAAAGCTTTTAATCACCATTGACATACATGAACAATATTTCTTTGAATGTAATGCAGAAGTCAACAGGTATCTTCCTTAAACAGGACGTAGTATTTAACGTCTATGACAACTTAACAATGCATAGTATTTCTGTGGATTTGGATAATCACTAAAGGGAAAATTGCATACAACATTTTGTACAACTAAAGACTAATTACATATAATTTTAAGTCCCAAATGAACCCCTTAATGTCAACTTTCAGAAGCATTAATTTTCCAAGTTTACTAACAGAGATAGAATAGAAAAGGCTAAAAGTTTCAGTAACAAATATAACCTGATATAGTACCAAATTTGAACTAAACCAATCAAATATAAAGTGAATACATGCACGTGCATACATTAACCAAGTAAATATCTGTATGATAGAGTTGAGTAGATGATCAATACACAGTGTGATTAAAGGCGTAATAATTACCAGTCGTGCACATGCATTAATTCATGCACTGATGTGCATCAATTTAATATTGACGCTCATATTTGATTAATTTCTTTGGGTCTCATATTTGATTAATTTCTCAGCTGGCTTTGTATTGTCATAGTTGCGAATACAGGAATATAATCGGATTCCATTCAATATATTTATTAGAGAGAAACACTCTGTTTTTGTTTCTTTCTGTGAAAATCCATTTTGATTGTTTTTGATTGTCAGCTTTGATAAAGCAAACAGCAAAATTTGAAAGGACAGATTCCCTATTTTTGGGCGTTCAAGTCGTTGTTTTAATGCAAATAATTTTTTAGACTATTACTAATTACATGTAGCTTTACTAATTTTTCGTAACTAAGGTACAATAGGTCAAAATATATAGAGAGAACCCTTAAACATTGGGTGAAAGCAAAATTAACGTGGAAAACATTTGAATCTGTCTTGAAACAAAGTATCCAAGACATTCATATACCAATGTGAAAAATCCAGATGTAGTGAATAAGTGGCTCCAAAAAAGTAATCGTGATTCATTAAAAAGCTATTTCTCATCAGACGTCAATAATTATCTTAAACTCAATCAGATGATAAATGTGGTATAGGATTTTCTAACAACCAGAAAATATTCCAGATTTCTTATTGTCCAGAAATGATTCACAGCTTTTCTTGTAGGTTCTTTAGAACCAGTCACTATGTCTATGAAATCAAACCCACTAGAGCTTATTTTATTAAATTAAGAATTATGAAAATACACTTTTCTGGTAAAAGAAGCCATGGTGAGTAATATTGGAATTGAGATGGCTGTCAGTGTCCAATTTTCCGTATTTTTATCATTTATTACAGAACAAAACTTGTTTCTTTAAGATCGAATTCAAACCATTTCCCCACTAGAAATGATCTTTCTTACTTAATTTCATGAAATTGAGGAATGACACCAAAATAATCATACTATCCTCTATCTGAACTGTATTCAATTTCAATTTGGAATTTGTAACATTTGTAAAATCTTTATCAATATAAGTCATTGCTGATATTCTGGTTTATGCATAATATATTTTACCATATTTCTATTTTTTCCATCAAATATGAAACTAAACTATCAGCACAAATTTGGTCAATAAATAGAAATTGGTGAGGGATGTTTTCAAGAATAGCAGTCAATATGGAATGTTGGAACTATTTGTGGTTAGAAAGACAGTAATTAAGTTTGATATCTCTACTTAACAGAAATCAATAGATGACCTTGATCTCATGACCCTAAACTCCCAAGTCTGCCACAATTGGAGTGACCAGCCAATATGGATGAACAATAACTTGTCGCATATTAATGTGTGTACTCAAATTAGCCTCAACAAGTTAATTGGGACTTTCACAGTGAGGAAGAGCGAAACATCAATCAGAAATTCCTTCAGAATAATTTTACTTCATGAAAAAGCAGATTATCCTGTTTTGTAGCACAATGATCCTAGGTTATTGTTGCATCACAAAGACAAAACACTTCTTCTTTGTTTGCTGCTCGGATACCGATATAGACTAGGGGGAGCTGAATTCTAAGGCACTATCTAAGATTATTATTGGGAATGAAAAATGCAGCTCAGGAAATATTCAAATCTGAATCCTTTGTTTCAATTGTCCAAAGTGTTATTTAGTAATTTGACTAATAAGGACCATTGGGATAACTATAAATTACTATCCTACAATAAATCATTAATAATGTAGTCTTTAATTGCCACTAGAGACAACAGTACAGTGTGTGTAAAGGAATTATCTGGAGTGTCTTGAGATATGTGTGATTCCTGTATCATATTAAATGACTAGTTCATTGGAATATCTACTCAAGAACAAGACCATTGTAATCACAATCAAAGAATATACATTATATTTGGTCAAATTTTATCATTGCCATCAAAATTGGATATGCTTATGTATCTGCAATATTTATATATTTAGAACAAATTTTGGCCAAATGTTTGAGTCAATATTAAAATGAAACAACAAAAATAAATTTGCAATTTCAAAACTGTTTCTAAAGAAAATGAAATATTCGAGATTTCATGTCAAGTTTGCTCAATTGAAGATTCTAATTATACAAATTTCTTAAGACAGAATCTAGTTCATATCACACATCGTTCAATAATTACTCATAGTGTTTCTCCATTATAATAGCTCAGTATTTCTAACAAAGACATTCCAAGACAAGTGTCAAGGCTGGGTTGACAGCATCTATTGATTTTTATTGATGCTTCTAAATGCAGGAAGTTTCTGCTGGCACCATTACACAAAGGAACTGTGTCATAGTTATCATGTTTCTTTTTATCAGCAAATAGAGTAATAATATTAGGCTATTTATTCTATTGGTAAATTTCTCTGAAAATAACTTGGAACTGAATATTCTTATAGCAGAATTTTGAGGAGCTATTTTAAACATTCCTGTCTTTATAACTTGATCATTTCTAGATCACAGAAATTTATTTTTTTTAAATAAAAAGTCCAGCTAATCATTACCTGGTTACTTAAGGGATATTATTTCATTAAAAATTCAATCAAATTTCACACAAACTCAGAAACAAAAATCATGCAAATAAACACAAAACAAACAGCAAACAATGAAACAGTGGACAAAAAAAATAAAGCATGGATTCAAACTTAAAATTCTTTACACAAAGAATTCTTTATCAAAATTACAGAAATAGATCAACAAAAAATCTGCAACAAAAGATGTGGAAAGTTTCAAAAACAAAAAAATAAATTGAACCAAAACTGAAACAGAACCAAAATAGTAAAACCATGGTGCAGGCAGGTAAGTAAACAGAAGTGAAGGATGAAGGGGGAATAACTCTTGTTTACCTTCACTGTCACTATCATCTCCTAATTCATCGTCTGTATCATAATTTAAACTAATGTATGCTTTACGTAGAGGTAAAGTTTCTTCTGCACAAATTTAAAAAAATTAAAATAAAATATATTAATAAACTTAATCCAGAATATCCCTCGAACTAAAAAGACACTTTTCAATAGAAAAATTGCAGAAAACTTTGAAGCAAGCAGATATGACATACATGCATAAATATGTTAAAGTTATGTGTTTGTGACATTAACTCAACAGATTGTGCAAAGCATTTCCTTCCTTAACTCATTAGTGCATTTTTTATGTATTTTATAAAAAACTTTATGAACTGATTATAAAATCAAAACAACTGATACACACCCAGATGGGAATGAAAAGATAACATCGAATCATAATATGGGAGTAATAAAAATTGTATTTGGGGTCAAAAAAATGATTATTTGACTGACAATGTTCATGTGTTAGGAGTTCTGTTTAATCAATAAATATATCTAAAAGATCATATCATATAGAGTTCAGCTGTGAGTTATAATGTCAAAGGTTATAATATTAGTGTGAAATATACCAGTATTTTCCAGTTTAATAAACATTTCTTTCAATATAGATATATTTTTCTATAATTCTTACAAGAAATCAAGAATAAGGAAACAAAATATGGTATTCATACAATGTTTTGTCAATAATTCGGTGCAATAATTGGAACATGATATTTGAAATTTTTAAGCCATTTTATTAATTTGTATTTGATATCTAAGAATACATTTTAATGTTAACATATTTGAATGAGGTAGAAGCTTTGCTAAAAGTTTAGTTTTAAGAGAAAACATCTGTGAAATAATTGCAGTAAAATTCTAAAAGAGAATTTAATTGTTGTCAGAATCTAGAAATTTTTGTAGTCTGAAGTTTTATATTTAGCTAAGACATTTATTTCTTTGTGGTCTGAAGCTTACATTTAAAAATAAACTAAACAGTATTTTCTAGAAATTTTACCTCCAAGCCTAGAGAATATATAAATATTATGACATTCTGTTCTATATTTTATATAAATATAATATTATTTAATCTTTCTAGCATTTTATATTTGATAAACATTTCACACCTTCCTTATATTTATATTAAGATAGAATTTCATATTATATAGTAAGTATTTTATTTTCAATCAGAAAAATGTATTTATATCATACAATAATAGCACCCTATGTCTATATATGGTCACAAATTTGTGTTGCAGACACAAGAATATATACTTAATATATATAAATTCAATATCATTTACTTAAGAGTTATAAATTTATAGAATTTAGTAGTCATCCTATATATTCCAACAATATCCAATGCATTCCAGTGCAGGTTAAAAATATAATCATCTGATTTCTTACCTTTCCGAGACCACAAACTGCCCTGCATATCATGAACTAACCGACAATATCCATCTATAAGATCGGCCATGTCTTCCGCTATATCCAAGGTGACACAAGTTATCATTAATGGTTCGTTAGCACCTGCTATTTTTAATTGTAATATTCCCTTGCCATCCTCACTTCCTACTGTTTGTATAGACTGTACCTGAGCGAAATCAGCCATATGTGTGGGCTGAAAAAAATAGGCATAAATTCAGGTATAAAACTGTAGCTTAAAGTTCGCTTCGTTCAGGAACCAACATCCAACATTTGAAAGCACTTTAATAAAATACTGCAACATTATAATCAGTTCCATCTTCGAGTTTGATTGTAGAATGTCATTCTAAAAAGTTATAGAAATAGTTCATGTAAATTCCTGAAATTGACAGTCTTTAGACTTTTTGATAGACATTTTCAAAATGACTTACAGATGAAGCTTTCTCTGTGAGGTAACTAATTCCACACTCGGGACCAACTACTATCTCTACATAAATACTCCACCCAGACTAAAATAGTAAATAATAAATCTCTTATAGACATTATGCTTTAGGCAAATCAATTTCACTTTTTATCAAAATCTTAATTAGCTAGAAAACTGTATTTAAAAACAAATATACAGCTATTATATATATATATCACCTTAAAATTAAAGCCAAAATGTTCCTTGCTATGATAATCCTGGACACCCGATATTACTTTGCAAATGAGTTTGTCATCTATGCATTCTTTGAAGTATTGTGTACAAACTACAACCCTATTTGTCATACTTTCTCAAGTCTGTGGTATACGAGTGAGGGGAATTATATATTCATAGCTAAATATTGTTTGTAGAAAATATCAGTCAATCAATTATCAAATCCACATCAACAAAACTGAATCTATTCGGCTTATAAAAGTTAATAAGAATGTATAAAACCTGAATTTGGGATACCATGCCAAAGGCTGTTGATCTGACCCTATATGCCAGTTATGACCGGCAGTCATGCCAAAATGACCAGTTGCAAATAGGCTCCATGCCTTTAAACAAAGTTTAAGTAGTACAACAAGATTCCAATCACTGCTAATCATAGATAAAGTAGTAGTGGACTGGCAATGCAGCTTAACTCTAATAGCTACTAATGTTTATGTTTTATGGATCGTTGAGAAAGTACATTTGGACTACGTAATGCCAATAATCTTCAGAAGTAATATACTTTTTGCAATTTTATTCATACCAATTTAAACGTTTGGAACTTACCCCAAGAGCACACTTGAATCTTTCTTGATTAAATTTACTAACAATAAATAAGGTTTCAAAAAATTTATAAACACATTCAGATTCTGTTAATTGAGCATACTGTCGAAAATGGTGCTGGATTAATTTTCTTAACTGTTTAGACTGAAACACAAAGAAGAAAAAACTAAGCTTTATTACGCAAACTTTGAGAAGATCAATGATCAAACTTCAACATGATGACTTAGAAATGATCAAATTGAATTTCAGATCTTGGTCTTATGTCATGCAATGTAAGCCTACAATTATGGAAATATTGTCATACCATACGAACTATAAAACTACCATTTCATTGCTTTAGAATTTTTAAAATATTTCCTGAACACATTTGTTCTTACCTTCATTGTGTCTATGACTGTTTTAGGGAGAAATCTTTTTAAACCAACTTCTTTTTCTAAATAATCAAAGTTGGATTTTTTATCTAAAGCCACTTGAGGCATGTCTTTAAAAAATCGTCTGAAAGGAAAACATTTTAAACATTTAGGCAGTTTAAACAATGGACATTCTCAAGTAAAAAGCTAAGGAAATTCGAAATTGGAATAAATGTGGACATTTCTAAAATAAAAACTTTAAATCGTTTTCCCCTGAATTTTGATGATTCTGATTTATAACATTGACCCTTACAATGTGATAGCTCAGTTGAAAGCCAGTTGAATTGTCGTCTGCTAGATGAAAAAGTCTCATACTCCTCATTGTAAGAAAAAATCTGATGGCTTTCTCAGTGCTTCTGAGTGTTTGCCATATTAGCTTTCACGCCCAACCATGAAGGTTTTGACCTATTTTTCAGCATCATTTTCTGTGATTCGGAAATCCATTCATTCAAAGAACTATGTAAGTTACATGAACTTTTCTAAAAAGTTTGAAAACCTTTGCCTACTTACCTCATTTCTATACAAGCTAATCTGACAGCTACATCATGATCTATGTGTTCAGCTATATCTTTCATATAGTCATTTCTTATCTGCAAAATATAATGCACTGAATAATACAGACAAACATTCATGTGTACAATTGATTTCATCACCATTTTGGACTAGTGTGTGCAAGTCTTTGATTCAGTAAGTCATTTTTAAGATATCAATCTCTAACTACAGTTTTCACATTTAGATCAACTCAGACATATTTTCTATACAGTGAAACTTGACCAAAAATAATCTTTGTTGATCAGTGGATTTACCTGATGTCAAAAATATACAAGAGAATCTCTATATAATCCAATAAATCCATTAAAATAAGTAATAATCCATTAAACTAGTAGTTAGTAATTTTGAAAAAAATATTAATTAATCATGGCACTTAGTAAGTCTAAATGATGAATGTCTACTCTTATTGACCAAGTTTGATACTTGAATACCTATTTTAAAGAGGAAGTATATCTTAAATAATTTCTCAATCACATGCCATGTTAGGTTTTTAGTAAGTAAGATCATATGAAGTAAAATTTTCCAGCAATCAAACTATATCTTCAATAATATGATATATTGAAAATAACAACAACAGTAAAGCAAGTTTTATGTTTTGACTTAGCTTTGATTTTATTCCGATTATACATATTTCATGCCATATTAAAACCTAATAACCAACCTGATCATATAAATAATAGAATGTAACTTTATCTTTGGCGTATAAATCTTGGAAATTTTTTGGAAGATAACGAACACGTAACTCCGTCCTGAAATGAGAAGGAAGGGATATTTAAACAATGATACATACAGCTAACAATCTAGTGAGTATTTTCAGCAATAACATCTTTTAAATTGAGACTTGGATAAAACAAAGCTCCATTTGAATTGAAATTGGGTTATGTATTCTTGAGCCTGAAGACTGACTAAAATGCTGTTTAAGAGAAATGATATGGAATCATGGAATTGCAGACCTCTTGCACTTGAATCATAAAAGAACCTGATCATCATAAGATTTGAAAGACTTTTGGAAAAATGAAATAAAATGTAGGTCCTACTCTTCTGCAGCTTATGGGCTAATAAAGACCGGCAATGCCATGCAGTGTGCAATGAGGGAATTTTTGCCAGGACAACAGCATTAGTCTTTTCTTTTTGCTGAGGGATCTTTAACATGCACAGTCTGGAGCATGCGTCGCCTTAGTTTATTGTCCCATCTGAACAACTAGATGCTGATTGATTTTACTACAACTACAAGGACACACATATCACAAATACAAGATATTTATCACCCCAATATAACACACAATTAAACAAATAACTGAGGCGTGTGTTTGCAGTAATATTTGAATACCTTAAATCAAACTTACCGCCATTCTTCAGGTGGGTGTTTTGCTTCATATTTTTGACGAACTTGATACATAGTAAGATCATTATGTAACCAATAGCTCTCTCCCCGAGATTGAGTATGTACAAGTTTTAAGGCGTAACATTTGGAATAAAATCTAACACCAGCAGCTAACCTGCCCACAACCAGTTTTATTATATCCTGAAAATACACAAGTGAGGTACATGTACATGTATTTTTAACATAACCATATTTGTTCTAAAATAACTCTATCACTGATTCTTTCATTACTGAAATTCGTCACCTTAGTTACAAGCAAGCAGGAGCATGGTTACATTAAATAGATTGGTGCTGTAGTTTTAAATCTAGATACAGAGTACCGGTGCCAAACCATTTTTCTTTGAACATCTGATTGAGTTAAGATTCGGCATAGCATTCAAATAACATGATCTTACTAGAAGTTTGCACTAAATGTGTGCCCCTAAGAGGAAATTGTTAGTAAATCGAAGAAAGCATAGAGCTATAATGTTCATTTTGTGAATTTGTAGTGGTATTTTGTTTTTTACTGTATTATGATATGTTCATTTAAAAAAAAAAAGATCAGAAAAGCTTTCAGTTGCCTAGATGTATCAGGTGTGTTGCCCTGTCTGGTAACAACAACCAATAACAAGCAGTAGAGAGCAGATAAAACACTAAATGAATGAATGGAGTTTAATGTCTAACATTTATGCGATTGGGCTAATGAAAGATATTCTGCCAACACAGTGGCATTATCCATTGATGTGATTTCATTTATTGTCGCATGCAATATTTTATAAATCTTGCACTTATAAGAGCGCAGACATGATAAATCATCATCCATATTAGCTGTATTAGAGTCTGTTAATATTTAAGCAGCTTTATCATCCTTATAACAGATCAGTAATACCGTTATCATACTATCACACATGGTGACTGCAGGCTTAAACCAGATTAAGATGTACTAATACTGTCAGCGGTAAATATTGATCACTTGACCTCTAGATCACCTACTATCACTATCTGACTGTTAGTTACCTCGTTCTAATACAGATTGTTATATATTGATCCATATGACCCTGAGAATATGTTGTGATTTAACAACAATTCATACAGAGATAGGTTTAATTTATATCACAGATATTGCCAGATATCGATTACTTTGTTTCTGTCAGTGCTGTGAGAGAATCATCAAATTGTTTAGCACAACATAGTAATTATGTACATCTAATTTAAATTAACATCAGCTCTGCTATGTATTGTATACAATAATTAATGAAATCTGTAAAGAGTTAAAACTGCTAGTTTACATGCCAAGGGAGTCTAAAGTAGGAGTTCAATGAGACAAAAATGTTATAGCTTAGAGATTTTTTTCTTCAGACAGCTAGCTCAATCTCGATCTGAAAGTATAATTGAACTTAGATTCGATGATGTCATATTCCAGGATATAGAATGAATGATTAGATCCCTTGATAAAAGTGACAGAAGTCAAAAAAACAGCATCACCTTTTTCCATCATGCATATCCTTTCTGGTTGAAAAATATTGTTGTCCATGACCCTTCCATCACTTTCTGACTTCCATTTATCACTTTCTGATATATCTTGTCACATATTGATCAATCAAGATCTTCAGGCTGAGATAATTTACGATGAGGCATGTTTAAATCTCATTGTACGAGATACAAATCATACAGGATTTTCGAGAGGGTATTTAGCTATAAGTGTTAAAATCACATCTGGTAAGCTTATAACTGTTATAAATCCATCATCTTCCAAAACCAAAATATCATAAAGCCATATAGTGTTTTAGTAAAATATTCTTTGCATTACAAAACCCTATACCCTTTCAGTAGGAAGTTTTTATACAAAAATGGCTACATCCTGTTATACAAGAGAGATTGTACAGGCAAGGCAGACACCATACTTTTATCCTTTTTCAGAGTGCAACTGGTCTGGCAACAACTTGGCTGGGGCATGGGGAGTAAAAATGTCCTTACTTTGCTTTACAGACTCTGGGCAATTAGCTAGAAGATCATTGGTGTAATATTTTATCAATGCAAGTAAAATCCGAGACAAGCTATAGAATGGTAGAAAGAAAAATCAATTTTTCTTCTTATTTTGGGAAAAGAAGAACCTGCTTTCCTTTGATTAATAAAATTTCCAGAGAAAATAGAAATACATTGAAGACATGACCTTTTGATATCCTCATTACTATCTGATAGAACAATAACTACTTGTTAATTACAACATGATTTATTGTATCAATCTCAATAAGAGGAAGCCATCAGACTTCTTAATAACTGTCTCTATCTATATATTAATCATCACTGGAAAGATTTCTATCTAACAGCACAGTATATATTAGGATACTTGTTCCCACCACTTAGACCAAAAAATGATGAGTGTTCTAAGAACTGTTTTAAAAATAATACTGTAAATGTCCTGCCATTCTCAGATGTATTTAAATAAGCTCTTCACAGAGGAGGTGATTATATACTTCCAAAACCTGGGTGAAAACAAAAGCAATTTCTCTTGCCACTAAATAAAACAGGTAACATAAAACATCTAATGGGGTCAAGACACATGCATCACCAAGTGTCCTCTGAGCAGATACTCTACCCTACTTTACGGCTATGGTAGTCTCAAAAGAGAACTTATGTCAGATTGCTGGATGGTGAACGCTACTAACTTTGCCTCCTGTCCATCCGCAGAACTGTTCCAAGAAGTGAAATTTTGTTTAATGCAAATTAAGCCAATGAATGAAATGAAGTGTTTCTTCCTGCTTATCTCCACTTGATCTGACAAATGAAGGAAATGAAGCACAACCTATTCCTGCTGAATCTGGACTTTTATTTTGGTGTGACATATCTTCCAATTTCAACCAGCTCGAGTTTCATGATCAAAGATCAATTAATACCATCAATATAAAAAGATTGGTCTAGACAATTTGCATAATCATGAAATTTCTAAGCAAATAATATTTAAATTAGGCACATTTCTTATACGGTGGAATCATCAAATTCAGAGTTATCAGAGAAACGTTCACACCAGATCAATTTCTACCCAATAGATAAGATTTCTTTTTCCAAATATAATGCTATATTGCTGATTTGGATGAATTTCATGTCAGATATGGGGTTGGCTTTAAATATATTTTGCATGAAAATGAACTGTTTTTTTAGATTGTCAATGAAGTAAAAACATGCCACAACTTGTATAAACACTATAATCAAAATACATTCTAATACAGCCTAAACTTTAAAAGTATATCAGATCAGTTTTCAGAGCAAGTGTACATAGCTTTGAGAAAAGGTATAGTTACTAAATGGAACATTATAGTGGAAGAAATGTGAACAGTAAATTTAATGTTGGTACTGTTCTTAATAAAAGATTTTCTCAAATTCAATTAAATCTCTTCATTAACTCTGGATCATAAAAAAGAAGATGCTGATAGTTATAAAAAACCCAGATAGTATTAAACCCATTTATGAGTTTGATTATCTCCTATTACAATAAGGTATAATGACAAGGGGTCGTTATTCTCTATAACTTCATAATTGATCTCATCTGGAAGGTCTTTTTTTTTAGTATGGCTTTTCTGTCTTTCCAATTATTCTTGTTTGTTACATACAGTCGTCATTTGTTTCAGTCTGTTATTAGTTGTCTCTCAGCAATTAGTTCACGTTTATATGATGTACTGATAACAGTGTTTAACCACAATCTACAGCTTTTTAAGGAGAAAACTTCGAAAAAAGTCGAAGTCCAATTTAGAAAATTATCCCTGAAGTAGACTTTTTTAGGATGGTTTACCTGAAATATCAGCATGAGGCGAGCGAACAACACTTCAACCACATCAATCCCTTCAGCCTATATTATTGATGGAAACTGGTTTGAAAAAGGTATCATCTCAACCTATGTTAATATTGAACCCTGGAAGCCTTCAAACTGCCTAAGTTTGAAGCTGTATCTGTTCAGCATAATATTTCATTTGAATACAAATTTAGTATGTGCTATTTTTTTAAATCCTCTTTCTCCTACCCTTTTGTTTTTTTACATGCCTATTTTGGCTTATTTTGGTTTATTAGCAGGGTTTCATGTGACATATATAGGAAAGTATTCAACAAGATTTCTGGAGAAAGTAATAGCAGGTTGAATTTTGTGATTTAACACAGAAACCGATGGGATGAAGTGAGTCCCTATATCTAATTACAATTGTATCTAAAGTAAATTTATCCATGATATATTATATCTCACCCAGCTTGATAATCAAGATTAATGACACCCATATTGTCCAGTCTGTCACAATTCAAACTTATTGAATTTATCAACAACAACTAATGGCAATAATATTTAAATGAGTTAAGAAAAGCTTGGAGAATAAATCACACTACACAGGCAGCTTGGGATTTGACAGTGAAGATTCAAGTTCTCACAAAGAATTCAATCAGTTGAAAATTACAGGGATGGTAATATTCATTTGAATATGTTTGATGTTGGATATGTAAAGTGCATCAATTACCATATTCTGTAAGGGATAAAAGTCAGCAACTATTAACATGACTTCTGAACTAAACTTCTACTACCTGTTGCACATTTTAGTACAAAACTTCATTAAAATTATCAATGAATGACAATATATTGTCAGAAGTTTTCCAAATTGTTTATTGTTTATCTTGGACACTAATAGCATTGATTCCACCATTCCAATTATTAATCAGATATCTGTGGTTCCTTCAATTCCAATTAAACTAAGTGTTTGATGACGTCAATGAATGCAAAGGCCTTATAAATGTGATACAAGTATATTTTGCAATTAGTGCAGATGTGCAGAAACCACAGATATCTGACTGGAAATCGGAATGATGAAAATTGATGCAATGAGTGTACCCAATATAACAAAAATAGAAAACCTCTTTGCCATCCCTTTGATATGCCAATCTGAAACATTTGCATTTTATTCAAATAACAGGCCTCAGACTGTCTCACTAAGATTTTCTTTATATAAAACATCTACTTATTTTTAGAATTGCTTTTAATTTTATCGAAAAAATTATTCTGATTATTGACAAAGCCTTCACTCCTGTATAATTGTGACTGTTGAATTATTTATCCCAGTATGTTATAAATAAGTGTAATATGTTCTAGTTTTTATAAATATCACTACTTGTAGTTAATATAGAAATGTCAAAATACTTAATAACTTCCGTTTCAATAGCAATATTAAATATTACTGACCGTATTTCTAAAAAATATTGCAGTTCTGAGCTTGACAAATTTCATTCATATATGACAAAACAATGACAAGTTATCATCTTCATAAAGCTTGTTAACAAGTGTTCACTTTCAAAATGTTTAAAATAAATTAGATGAAAACTTTAACATTTGACCACTGTTGTGTTGACCTAGTATTCTCCATGGAATTGGTTGAAATCGAGTTTTCCTGATCATGAATGAACCGGAGTAATGTGTTAAAATTGAATTTGTTTCTATGCCTGATCCTGTATTCTCAATGATATTGGTTACAACAGAGTTTGATTCTTTGCCTGATCTTGTAATTGGTTTAAACTGATTTTGATTATTTGCCTGATCATGAACTGAAGTTCAATTCCAAAGATTTTATTTAATTCTTCCCCAATTATGGAAGGTACCTTGTTAGCGATATGGATTATTCTCACCATTCCAGGAAATCAACTGGCACTTTGAACTGGTTTTAATCAGAGTCAATATTGGTAATGCTTTGTACATTTATCATTGTGCTGATCACTGATAATAACATCAGACATCAGACATAAGATCTATCTTCAATCAGAACCTGGTCCAACACCTCTGATTACTCATCAACACTGACTTCTGGTTTAATTTTAACCCAGTTTTCTCTGACAGTGCATGTGTTATAAACATCAAAACAAAACTGGACCACCACTTCACTAATAGTTTCAAAGAAAGACAATAATTATGTTTACTAATGTCTTCATGCCCACCATTATTATTTTGGCAACTTACACCTGTACTGCGAATGTAGGATGAGGTATTGGTATGTAATGAGGTATTAGTCAGACAAGTGATTGGAAACAGACCACTACTAGTCCATAAATCAGACACAGTATCTGGAAGCAGACGGACTAGAAGGTGATTAACAGGTGAATGTCTGTTATCAGTTAGAATATTGTTGATTAGTACTTAGTACTAGAAAATATTTAGACCACATTATTAGCTACCTCCATTCTTTAGATGTTGGTTCGACTGTCAGTATCAGTTACTCATGTTTATTAATACCACAAACAGGGTGATTATGTGGTGTTTTATGGTCATAACAAAATTATTTATCATTTTTAAGATGTAGATGTATGGAAGACAATCCCTGCCATAATTAATCATTCTTAATGCTTAATTCGGTGATAAACATTAGTACAGTAAAATCAACATTTGTAAGCTTAATTTGACATTTGTTCGCTAAATTCATAATTTGTTGTTAAAAATTTATCATTCGAATAAAGAATATTACTGAACAAATTAACGATTTAGCCGAACTAATAGTGCCCACTTCATAACGCCGAATGAAGTTTACCGAACAAATGTTGAAAAACATTTCTCGCATTTCATGAGAACGATATCATTATGACGACAAGTGGCGCTGCTCAATTTTAGTTAGGGCTTCGTTCCTATTTGTTTCGCCAATTTTTATAGACGGCCAGTGGCTGTGTACAAAGTAAAGAATCTTATTATGAATTCCAATTTTATGATAAAAAGCGAAGTTTTCAATCAAACTCTTGGTTCTCTTTATTTATTGGAATGTGAGATTTTGAGATAAATATGGTGCCTATACCAGGAAATGTTTTGAAAAAAATTTTTGTACAGTCCACAGTGATGGTTGTGGGACAGATATTTTGATGGAATTGGCAAAATTCCAACTACATGGTTTCTTCACACCTTTGAAGATATCGAAAATTCCAATATAAAAGTATTTTAATGACAAGCTTAGTTACTGGCCAGTTCGAGACGAAGACTCGTCATGGCCAATCTTAGAAAAATAGCAAATTTTTGAATAGTCCACTCTGATGGTGGTGGGCTATGTTTTGATGGAATTGGCAGAATCCCAACCACATGGCGCCTTCAGACCTGTGAATATCCCCAAAATTCCAAAGAAATGGTATTTTCATGCCAAACCTAATGACTAGTCAGTCAGTGATGAAGACTCTTCATGGCCAATTTTTGAAAAATGGACAATTTTTTAACAGGCCACGCTGATGGTGGTCGGGCATAAAATTTGATGGAATTGGCAGAATCCTAACCACACGGTGCCTTCAGACCTGGGAATAAATCAAATAATTCCAATGCAATGGTATTTTCATGCCAAACGTAGTGACTGGCCAGTCAGTGATGAAAACTCTTCATGGCCAATTGATAAAATATGGCCAATTTTTTATCAGTCCACGCTGATGGTGGTGGGGCATAAGTTTTGATGATGGAATTGGTAGAATCCCTACCACATGTGGTGCCTTCAGACCTATGAAAATCCCAAAAATTCCAATGAAATGGTATTTTCATGCCAAATTTAGCGACTGGCCAGTCAGTGATAAAGACTCTTCATGGCAATTTTTTTGAAAAATGACCTTTGTTTGAAAAGTCCACGCTGATGGTGGTGGGGAATAAATTTTGAATTGGCAGAATCCCAACCAAACAGTGGCTTCTGACCTTTATGCCCCACCACCATCAGCGTGGACTTTTAAAAATTGACGACGAGCCATAACAAGTCTTCATCTTTATCTGGCCAGTAACTAAACTTGGCATGAAAATACTATTATATTGGAATTTTAGATATATTCACACGTCTGAAGAAACCATGTGGTTTGGATTTTGCAAATTCCATCAAATTATCTGTCCCACCACCATCACTGTGGACTGTACAAAAATTTGCCATTTTGAAAACATTTCATGGTGTAGGCACCATATTTATCTCAAAATCTCACATTCCAATGAATAAAGAGTACCAAGAGTTTGATTAAAATCTTGACTTTTTATCAAATTGGAATTCATAATAAGATTCTTTACTTTGTACACAGCCACTGGCCGGCCATAAAAATTGACCAAATAAATAGGAACAAAGCCCTAACTCAAATTGAGCAGCGCCACTTGTCGTCATAATGATAATGTTCTCATGAAATGCGAGAAATGTTTTTCAACATTTGTTCGGTAAACTTCATTCGGCGTTATGAAGTGGGCACTATTAGTTCGGCTAAATCGTTAATTTGTTCAGTAATATTCTTTATTCGAATGATAAATTTTTAACAACAAATTATGAATTTAGTGAACGAATGTCAAATTAAGCGTACAAATGTTGATTTTACTGTACTAATGTTTATCACCGAATTAAGCATTAAGAATGATTAATTATGGCAGGGATTGTCTTCCATATAGATGAGCCATGCTTACTCAATGTTTGTGACAAAATTGTGCATGACAATTTCAAAGCATTTTAGCTCTTGTTTAGTGTAAAATGTTTTGTTTTGATATATATTACATTGAATTTGTCATCTAATACAGATGCAGAATCTATGTCCAGTGGCTTCCAATTTCTATTTTAGAGAAGGCTCTATTCTACATAGTTAGTGTTTGGTGCAAGTGTCACTTAAGTGGAATGGAAAAGAAAATAAATGTATGCTTTCTAGAACCAATAAGAGTAAAATTTTGCCTTTTTATTCCACTGGCACTTTAATGTATCTGTAATACAATGAAGATATTATTATTTACCTTAATATCTGTAGCATCACCATATTTGACCATATTAAATCCTCCATTAGGTAAATGCACTTTTAATATTGAGCGATCCATGAGGAATTTCTTTACCCTAGGGTCAAGTTCAGAACTAGGGTCAAGGTCTGGATCTAAGATTATCTCTGTACAAGTCTCACTCTCGCCTTCATGTATGAACCTCCATAATCTACTCCATCTTGCTATCTAGAATAGAGAGAAAGTATGAATGAATAAATAAATAACAATTTAACAGATATCTATACATTTATAGCCACATCATATATTTATGTACAGGTAACAACAATAGAATAAATGGAAAGATACAGAGGCTACAATCAATAAATGAAGTTATAAATTAATTAATGAATGAGTGATACAAAAGAATCTAAACACTAAACTATACTCATAAGAAATTTTCAAACTGGAAATAACTAGCTTTTAACAAAAAATAAATTTGCCCTGTACATATATCATTATGAATTGTGGGTTGATGTATAATTGAAACCACACGAGTCTCGAGTCATCCATCCATTATATCTGATATCATTAGAGTTTATTATAGTAGTATAGTAATATTATTATAGACACACAGAGGGACATCCTTAATATATGTCACTACAATTGCTTATAATTCATATTTCAATATATTTTGTTGATGAAATCTAGGTTTTTTTTTCATATACTATGATTTAAATCCATATTCTTAAAAAAAGGAAAATAGTTACATCCTCAATTCTATGAAATAGTTATTTTATTCTGTATGTATGCATACAGTATATGAATTGACTTGCGTTTTACAGTATATGCAATGACTTGTGTTTTGAATAGATTTCAGTTGTAGGTTGAGTTTTCTTTATGAATATTTCTATGGAATAGACCTGCATCAAATACTTTGAGTGTAATTGTGTTGTGCATCATCCAGTCAAGAGAGTCACAATGGCAAAGAAACCTTTTATCTCCTTCAATACAATAAGCTTGGAGACGAGATTTTCAATCTTATCAGATCAAGTCATCAAGGAGTTCTCTATCAAGAACTTTTATTGGGAAAAAAGACAGCAACAAAGATACCCTCTGCTTCTTCCTGATTTCTTGAATATAAAACAGACCAGAAATAACAATAAACAATATACAGACTAGAACAATGCTATCAAATTTCTCAATGGAATCACATTGCAGACAAACTCTTTTAACAGCTTTTCCTGCAGGAAAAAACATTGCTAGGACAATCAGATTCTATTACCATGACAACCAGATTAATTCACCTTTCAGATTCTCCAGAGATTGGATTTTACAACCCAGGTGAAGATTTAATGTAATGTTGAAATCAAACATAGACATCTTACTTCCCTGTTAAGCAAGCTAGTTGTAGTTGCAGGCAAGAGACTAACTGATAACTCTAAATTATAGAAACAGAATTCAATACTTGCATTGTGACTTGTAAAATTTATCAAAGTCCCTTGGTTATTAAGCATAGTTAAGGACCAAACAGTCCTTCACATACTTAGCATAAGTTTGAAACCTTAATCTTAGCAAGTGAAATTGGCCATCATAAACTTGGCAGTTAAGTCCATCATTATATTTGCAAGACTAAAGGTTTTCCTGTTGAATTTGATAGCAACTGTTCCATCATCTGACTCTAGAAAATCAAGTAATACTATGTTTACTTACACTAGTGCACTACATTAGAGATTCTATCCAAAATTGCAATATTTAAATCCTAAAAACAGTATTTG